>JAOXYF010000004.1:6995645-7006694 GCA_028565775.1 Sternarchorhynchus goeldii
TGTGTGTGCGTGTGTGTGTGTGTGTGTGTGTGTGTGTGTGTGTGTGTGTGTGTGTGTGTGTGTGTGTGTGTGTGTGTATTTGGGGTGGAACGGTGATGCTGATGACTGATAGTTGATGTTGCTGTGCTGGTACAGAGATGTGTAGTGGAGCAACACTTCCCTCTGGTGGCCATTTGATGTAACACGGTACATAAAAATATAACAGGAAGAGTAGCAGAGCTTCACAGAGTCTTTAATGTTATCTGCAGTCAAACAATGACTCAGGTTCAGACTGATCTGTGTGTGTGTGGTGTTTTAGGTCAGTGTGAACTGTTCTATGTTCTTTTGTACCACATGTGCACAAATATTTCAAAACAATACAATCTGCAATACAGCGATAATTATAATAATTATAAGATAATTACTGAGTAAATCCTTGTGTCTGTATCCTCTTTAATTCTCTCTTTCCCTTTAACCCTTTGCTCTCCACAGGAGTTGTATTCTCAGTCCTACGATGCGGTCGGAGTGATGTTTGCCTCTATACCTGGTTTTGCTGACTTTTATTCTCAGACTGAAATGAACAACCAGGGAGTTGAGTGCCTACGGCTACTCAACGAGATCATCGCTGACTTCGATGAGGTCAGGACTGAGTACACACACACAGACACACACACACACACACACATACGTATACACACAATATCACAATATGGACCAATATCATAAAGTGTAGTTCAGCTTTTAAAAAACGGTATTTACATCCTAAATGAACTATTAAGGAAAATAATAGTTCTTTATTATATATTATATTATATTATATATTATATAGCTCCACAATGTATAGTCACACAGAAACTATAATAACACACATGTAACCTGTACTGTGATGCAGCCGTAGTTTCTTTTGCAAATAAAAATACTGTTATTATATTTTTGTAACATCTTCACTATGTTTATCAAGGCTATTATTAGTGCAAAATTTATATATATATATATATATATATATATATCTTTGAAGGAGGGAGACATGTTGTTCAGTTATGAAAATGTCAGAAAGGCCTTTGCTCATCCATAAAAATACTAACCCTCTAGTAATCACTGTAATATGATTGTAATGCAAGCCTAGTAATTATTGCAGTGGTTATATGTGGTGATAAATGTAACAAAGATATCCCGGAATAATTATATTTGCCATCCAACATCTGACATTAGGAGACATTAGAAAGTTTCAAATGATTTAATGGAGGGTAATTCACAGTAATGAATAAGCATTGTTGTATCACACCTAATCTAAAGTTTCATGAATAATCAGCGGTAGGTAGCTCCTTCACATATGCAAATCAAGGTCATAAAACAGACCAATTCCAAAAATCCTAGACTGTTAAGTAACAATCATAACTGATGCCCCTAAAATTTGTACACCAGCACACTCTACGTTAGATTATATCACAACAACATCCTGTACTTAGCTATGCTATGCTAAGTGATTTTTTCTTTTTTCTGTGGTTTGAAGCCAGATCATCTACACTAATGAAAGTTTCATAGTGAACGAACAACTTCAGCTCATTTACTTTGTATTGTTGTGATTCAAAGCAACTAAATAGTTTAATAACACATTTTACATGGAGGTTCATTTCCCTGCCTGTGTTCCATTCAAAGAAACGGTCTGTGTGGTTTATATAAAGCAACAATATAAGATCTGTCTGTCAGGTCATTTTTTATTCATAGTTAAGACTATGTTAACTCAGAAGCTACCTAGCAAACAATCTGTTAAGTTCTGCTTGAGAACCAAAATATTCCTTAGGAGAGGGTCTCTGGTGTGAGCCATTTTGGTGACTTGCTGTAATCCTGCCAATCAGAGCAGAGCTCATCAATTATTCATAAGATCACCAAAAATGTTCATTCTAGGGCCAAATCATTTATAGGGCTGTTAATGGGTTGTATAGAACCACAATGTGAAAATATTTAATAAATGTTTCTTTAATGATTAGTAAAACTTTTAGATAGTTTTTGTCCACTTGTTTTGTCCCCTTTATTTACAGTTTACACTTTACTTTCCTAAGTAGTATATACACTTTTTCGCAAATTCAGCCTTAAAGCTTTTTATTTATCTCAGCTTATGTAAACAAATTAGAAAAATTATAATTTAGCAGTATTTATTGCAGAATAGTATTTCAGATACGTTTATATGAAGAATCATGGTTTTATGCTCAAGCTGTTTTTTCTTGTCAATATGGGTACCACAAGCTAATTCTTGGGAATTTTAATTACGTGTATTGGACAATAAAATAAGTAAATATACAGAGACAGGAGGGCATAAGACTGGTACATGGAAGCACTGTGGTTGGACATGGTGTGTCCTGGTACATGGAAGCACTGTGGTAGGACATGGTGTGTCCTGGTACATGGAAGCACTGTGGTAGGACATGGTGTGTCCTGGTATATGGAAACACTGTGGTTGGACATGGTGTGTCCTGGTATATGGAAACACTGTGGTAGGACATGGTGTGTCCTGGTATATGGAAGCACTGTGGTTGGACATGGTGTGTCCTGGTATATGGAAGCACTGTGGTAGGACATGGTGTGTCCTGGTATATGGAAGCACTGTGGTTGGACATGGTGTGTCCTACATTAGTGGTTAAAGCTTCATCACAGTCACAGGTGTCCATTGCTGATTGAAAGATCAAGTGGAGATAGTCTGGAACCATGACCAGATAATTTAAACAGATTCTTTTCTTGAGTAAAATTAGAGAGACTTTTGGTGAAATATTACTTCTAAATGTAGAATGTCAACTTGAAGTATGAAGGACTGGCTTTAAAATGTATTTAATGCCAACAGTAAAAATATTTTATTATTCTTGTAGTACGTTATGTTGTACCTTTTTGTTTAACCTACTTCTTTATGTGAGGAAGTATGAATTCCACTCACTGAGCACACAGATCTGTTAGTAAGCATTTGTTAAATTATTCAGATGATGAATTCAGTTAACATTATCATGTGTTGTCAACATGCAGGAGAGTAATTTCTGTGAGGGAGATCTGGATTGCTACAGAAATTAAGAGGAATTGGAAAAAAAGCTTTTTTTTATTCAACTGAAAATAAAGTTCATTTTATAGATAATTAAAACATCCCAAATCAACTGCTCAAACTCTGTTATTAGTACGCATGTTAGACTTGAAAACTCTTTCATCAAATGTTTCTCCCTCACTCCTCTCTCTTGATGCTCTTGCTACTCTATATCTATATCTCTCTCCATAGCTATTGGGGGAAGATCGCTTTCAGGACATTGAAAAGATTAAGACCATCGGCAGCACATATATGGCAGTGTCCGGCCTGTCACCGGAAAAACAGGTATATCAGTTGGGTTTATATGGTTATTGTTCCATATTCATTAAACTTGTAATAAGAGTACAGGGCCAGGCTGGTATCTACACTGCACATGTAACCTGACTAAGATTGACTGTGATGTCGTCTGTGTGTTTTTATAGCAGTGTGAAGATAAGTGGGGACACCTGTGTGCTCTGGCTGACTTTGCCATTGCGCTGAATGAGAGCATCCAGGAGATCAACAAACATTCCTTCAACAACTTCCAGCTACGAATTGGTAAGAGCTCAGTTAGGCAGGCAAATCTCGCGCTGAAATCTTTGGGGTGCTTCATTTGTTAGCATCCTTCATCAATAGGCCAAAAATAGGTGAACTTATATATGAACTGGTTGCTCAGGCTAATTGACTGATTCACACTAATAAATAAGACTTAACTTTCTAGTTGTTTTTTTTTTTTGGTTATCTATAATCAATATTTTGCAATCTCTCCTCTTTTCTCCACTCTCAGGTATGGCTCATGGCTCCGTGGTGGCAGGTGTGATTGGTGCCAAGAAGCCTCAGTACGATATCTGGGGCAAGACGGTGAACCTAGCCAGCCGCATGGACAGCACCGGGGTGAGCGGCAAGATTCAGGTGCCCGAGGAGACGTACACCATCCTGACGGAGCGCGGCTTCGCCTTCGAGTACCGCGGGGAGATCTACGTGAAGGGCATCAGTGAGCAAGAGGGCAAGATCCGCACACACTTCCTGCTTGGCCGTGTGCAGCCCAACCCCCTGATCCTGCAGCCTCGCAAGCTCACGGGGCAGTACTCCCTCGCCGCCGTTGTACTCGGCCTCGTCCAGTCCCTCAACCGCCAGAAGCAGAAGCAGATCCTCAACGAGAATAACAACTCGGGGATCATGAAGGGCCATTATAACCGCAGGACCCTGCTGGCACCCGGGGGCCCAGACACCAGTCACGCTGAGATGGCCACAGACAAGAACGAGCTGGCCTAAAGACCATCTGATGTCTAAAATAGGACTAAAATTGAAGGAGGCTTTGGGTGAAGAAGAAAAAATAGAGCTGTCTCAGAGATGGCATGAGTGCAAAGTTGTGAGGTCGTTTGACTGAAAGACTAAGATGTCCCAAAGACTGTATGATAAATTAATTAAGTATCATTCTTGCTGTCCTTGTTTCTTTTTTGTATTTCTTTTGTATTTCAAATATAATAAAGGGGTTTAATTTTTTATAAAAGTTTCTGGAATCTCTGTGTGTAATTTGCTGATTCATAATGACTGCAATAGCAATACAGAAAAAATGTTTGCTAACATTTATTGTTCTTGGCAAACACTGCTGCTGAATCAACAACAGGAACATTAGCTAATGCTAAATAAAATTTACAACAGAAAAAAGGTTAATTAAAAAGAACATTGACAAATAAAGTCTAATTGGTCAAAGAAGGAAAATAATCTTGCTGAAGGAGTAAAGAAAGAACACATAGTGAACAAAAAGTCTAAATCAACAAACAACCCAAAAATATTACATGTAGTGGATTCAGAAAGTAATCAGACCCCTTTGCTATATGCACAACTATTCTGAAAATAAATACTGAAACATATTTTGTAAAAATGTATTTTAAGAGAAATGCATCAATGGCAGAACACATTGTTTGAGGAAAATCAGTTGTTTTATTTGTAATAGATACAGGAAAGATGTATGTGTGGATGTATTTTGTTACTGTAACAGAATAAGACTGGACAGAATCTTTCCTGTGCAGTTTTGTTTCTAATGTTTTACTTTCCACCTGGGGTTGAGGAAGATAAAGGGAGTGATAATTATCCTGACATCAACTGTTACTTGTCATTCAATCTTCTTGACTACATTATTTTTCATGTAAGCACACACAAACACTTTAGAAACACCTCTGTGAGTACAAATTATAGGTGTACATTTAAATAAGCTTTAAGAAATCTTTTTCAAGAAATCAAGAAAGGCTTGACCTAGCCAGCAACACTGACCAAATGCAGGCAGGACCTGAAACAGATCATGACTCACCTAGAAGGTAATAAAGCGGTCAGATTATGTTGATTATAGAAGCCTAGAAGAGTAATGTTTAAAAACAACAAAAAAGACCAAATCTGAATGAACTGGAGAATAAAATAATAACAATAATACATTGTATTTAACTAGTGCTTTACAAGACACTTACAGGAGTCAGTGTAAGTAAAGAAAAACTGAGCAAAACAGTATACAGGTTAAAAAACAGACATATAAGAGATAAACACAAACATTTATTAACAGACAGTGACTGGTGAAAGGGGAATTTAAGTGTGAGGAATATTATAAGCAATGAAACAAATGATCATGTTTAAGATTAGATTTGAATAGAGAGAGTTGAGGACTGTTGGATCAGAGGGCAGGTAGTTCCAAAGTTGAGGAGCACATCTATAAAACACACGACCACCGTAACTGTGAAGGCGGGGGAGAGGAATCATAAGCTGCCCACTCAGCTTTCAGAAGACCTGAGAGTGCGATTGGGTTTGTAAGGAAGGAGGAGATCAGACAGATGAAAACGAGTGAAGTTATTTAAAACTTTCTATGTGAGCAGGAGTAAAGAGTAACTTCACACAAATTGTGGAGAAACATCGTTTCCGTTCAAAAAACAGCATATAAAACACAAACACAAAGCAGCCTGTACATTTTAAAATGGTTTATTCAAAGCATGCAAACAAGTTTGACTCGTCATCTCAGGGGTGCGTGTGTTTGTCACTTTTATATATGGTGTTTGAGCTGTTTTTGTAATAGGAAATTCTTAGTAGACTTAACCCACTGATGCAAAAGTATTTCAAATAAACAAGATATACAAGATATACAAGATAAACAAGATAAACGCCGAGTCATCATACTGCATCTTCACTTTTTTGTACCTACAGCACTTTTTATCATGTTAAATATATACAGAGCTGTTTTACCTGAAAATAATAATTCAGGTAAAAACCAATTAGGGATTTTTGCAGACCTCTCCTTCTGTATCTGTGACACATGCATGCTTCCATAATAATAAGAAAACTCAATCAACATGACTTTCATGGAAGAGTTGCTACGAAAAAGCCTACAGTCACCAAAAAATAATAAACAAGCTCAACTTTGCCAGTGTCCACCCAGGGTGTGTCTGTGTGGGCGTGTCTGTGTGGGCGTGTCTGTGTGGGGGTGTGCTCGGTTGTCCTGTCAGTCTAGTGAAGTGCCTGTGTACGTCTGAGTGTGTTGTGGGTGTGGTGTGTGTGATTGTTCTCATTGTTGTTATATGTTTCACCTGTGTCTCGTTAGGTTGAGTGTATAAAAGCATGTATGTGTCACCCAGTCTTTGAATGAAGTGAAATAATGTTTATGCAGCACATGCAAAGTCATTTTCAAAGGAAAGTGAGTCCTCATGAAAAGCAAGGATAAGATCTATGTCATTCCTCTCCCAAATACTGTAGAGAGAAACTGAAAAAATTGGATAGGCCTAAAATGAGATTGTTGTCACATTAAAAGGACTGACAATGGTGCCACCCACCAAACACTGATAATCTTGACCATGTTACATGGAGTGTAGAAGAACTTGTGTTTGCTTAGTTATATAATATAGTTTTAATGTGTGATCATTTTTTATACATCAATAAGACAGATCACTTTGTAGCTATAATTTTTAAGCGTACTGTCACAGGCAAAGAACGTGAAGACAATAAAAAAGAGAAGTGTATCGATAACAAAACCAAACAGACATAACTCTAACGAAAGAAACCCAGTGACGTCAAAGACCGACATGGTCTGAACAACACTGGCCATTTAAATAAGGGTTAACATAAATACATAATAATCCTCAAGTGGTGAGCTAACTGACAAAAACACACACACACACACCAAGAGGTGCATGCAAAAGGACACGTACTGTTTTCTCTGTATTACTCAGTAAAAATACTCATGAAACAGCAAAACCACAAGAATGGCTTGGCATGAACACAAAGAAAAATGGCAATACTTCGCAGCGACCAATGAGTAACAGAGGGGAATAAATAGGAATAGCAAAATACTTGATGCTAATCAATAATCAGAAGACGAAAACCTCTGGAGACAAAAGGCGGAACTGCTGACAGTCAACCCTCTCACGCCAAAAAGCATAGACAGCTATATCCCTCAGTCACCTGTTGGCTTGGAGCTTCTGGAGTCTTATGGCTCTCTGGAACCTTTTTGCTTCGAATAGTACCAAATGCAAACATGTTTCTTCCAAGGTCTGTTTGCTATGTCAAAACCAATCATCCAGTGTGGGGACTTGGTAAGGGTCTCCCAACCAGAAGAAGAGAGAGGGTTGATCTCCAAGGATACATTGAAATGGTGTAAGGACTGTTGAGATCTCAACGATAGTTATAGGGGTAAGTCTGTCATGAAATTCACTGCCAAATGAGACCAGGGGCGCCTTGGTACAGGGAGGATTCTGGTACAAGCACAAACATCACAAGCGTTAACAAATTCAGTGACATCGGTGGACATTCCTGGCCACCGAGCCTGAGGCCAGTCCTTCACTGAGGCCAGTCCTTCACTGGGGCCAGTCCTTCATTGCCACTGTCCATGGCGACACCTAGTGGGCCGATAAAATATCCCAGAAAATCCACTTGATGCTTGTGGAACTCTTTTTTCCCAACTTCACATAAACCTAATGTTCCCAGAGTCTGGTGAGTACTACTTGCACATGATTGATGTGTACGTTGAAGATGGGAGAACAGACCAAAGGATGTTTTTTTACTACAAACAATAGAGAAAATATTAACATGCAGATATTTTTCATAATGTTATGTAATACACTTACATAAACAAAAAACGACTATAAACAGTGCCTATGTGTTATGAAGGTACTCACTGCTATGGTATAGTTCTCCATGTACTTCTACATGTATATAGTCAGTGTGTTGCTTTTTATAGCCTATCTGCTTCAAATTGTACCGAATGCAGATGGCGGGAGGTTGGAGATATCTGGAATAGGCTGGTGTGACCAAGTCCTGCTAGACTGAATTCAAATGCTGCAGTCCCAGCCACCCTCTCCAGACTGGAAGATTAGAGCATGTTTGGTTGAACAAGGGCCAGGAGCATAAACGATCCTTTTAGAATGTCCACATAAACAAATTCTCTTGTTTTATTTAGCAGGCCAATCATATTGTCCTCACCAGTGTCTATAAATATCTGGATATAGCTTCAAATAACAATGTATAATTGATTTGACCATGTCATTATTTACTGCAGTATTTCCCAGTGCTGTTCCTGCAGAACCACACATTTTTCACGTCTCTCTGATTAGACACCACATGGCAGCATGTGATCCATTCTGAGCTGAATCAGATGTGTTAAATACACAAGATATTTAAAGTGGTTGTTACACCTGATACCCTGTGCAGTTTCTCCCAAACCCTCTCCTGGTCATACTGTGTACAATTCTGCTGGACCAGGTATTTATTTATTTGTTATTTGGCAGGTTTAATAGAAATTAGTGACCTATTTCTATTAAACAGAATTAAACAGAATATCAAATACATACAAGTGAGTTGCTATGCAAGAGAAAGGGTTACACAATCACAACAAATGCTAACACGACTTCAAGTTCTGTTTAAACAAAAGCTATGCTTATCTTTTAAACATTAATATGTTAGAATAATTAACAACTTACTGTATTCAATCCAAAAATCTAAACACAAATACAATGTTATGTCTGCAAAAAAAATGTATAACTTGCAGGCGATGCCTTTGTGAGCTTTAAGGCACTGGATTAAGATGACTTAACAAGTGAACCCAATACACTCCCCAAATGGCATATTAAGAAATATGCCACTACACTCACCAACCCCAGTCCCCAGAGTCAGACTCATAAGCCAGGAACTATAAAACAACCTTGGCTGGCTCCTGTGGTTCCTTGTGCTCTTAAGAATGTAGCAGAACCACTTCAGAAATGGTCTGGATCTTGACAGTTTGATTCCTTGCCACTTTGACTTCTATTTTCCTAACGAGTCCATCCTGGCTAGGAATGGCTTTCACAACAATTCAGACTGGCCACTGGTTTCTTTTAGCTTGACTGGCTTTAAACCACATCTCCTTCCTTGAGATTAGTTTTTTTTCATTGCCACTTCTGCCAACTGAAGCTTGATCTACAGGAATGTGTTCTCGCTGCCACCCAGCTCAGAAGGTCTCTGCCCAGGTCTGAACTCTTTTCCACTGGTTCTTGAGCAGATATCCCTTTGAGAACTCAACGGCAGGAGAAAGAGGTATGCCTATCTTCTGCATCAGCAGCATAGGAGTTAGAATGAGGGGAGCTTCTGGATTAGTGGATACAGGAATTAATGGCCTCACATTCACAATAGCACTAACTTCTGCCATAAAGGTGGTAAGGACTTCATGAGTAAGTTTGGCAGATCAAGTTTCGAGGAGCAGAGGATCCAGCATTCATTGTGCAATCCCAATCATGCACTCCATGCACTCCCACGCACCACCCATATGTGAAGAGTGAGGCAGGTTGAAAACCCAGGTACATTTTTGTTGAAGGAGGTAGTTTTCTATGTTTGAAGGACAGAGGGATTGTGCATCCATTTTCAGTTCTATAAATGCTCCAATAAAGTTGGTTCCACAGTCTGACTAAAGCTGTCTAGCATAACCTCAGATGGAGAAGAATCTGCATTTTTAAAAAAGTGCATTTATAAAACTTGTATGGCTCATGCGACTCATGTGGATAAAACTGCCCTTATTTTATCCTGGGTTTGCCCACCTTTGCTATAATGTGTGAGTGCTTCCCATGGCCCACAGAGGAAGATCTATGAGAACATCATACATGTGTCGTCCCATGCTTCCTCTCAGCTTCCTGCACATAAAACGACTGTGAATGTAACTGATGAGGCGTTTTACCTCCTACTGTCCACAGACCCCTGTCACCTACTGCACCTTCACTGAAATGTCTGCCCTGATGTTTCACACATTCATGATGGTGGAGTAAAGACGGTCTAAAATAATGAGAGGATTTGCTCTCACTCTCAGACTCTCAAACCTCTTCACACCCATCTTATCTTCAGTTTATGTGGTGAGGCATGTTACCTTAGAATGAATTTCAACATCAGAATCTGGATCTGTGAGATCATATGTCACCTCGTTTCCAGTATCAACATCTGAACCTGTTGGTTTAGTCAAGAAGGTTGGTCCAGATTATTCACATAGACATAAAATCTCTTTGTATTATTGTGAATACATATCCCAATATAACTCTACTGTCCATGTAGAATTTAAATGCATTTACTTTCAGATCGATCTCTCTGACAACACGCTCCATAAACTCAATGGCCAGTTCTTCTGGTCCACTAAGGTCCCCACATAGAAGCATAAACATTGGTTGGAGAATATGTCTTCTCCATTCCTCTCCAGTTAATCATGCCATCTTCTCCATTCTCCAAATTTGTTCTCAGGAAGACATGCATACCACTCTTGGGTCAACAGCTCCCTAAGAAGTAGTTTGCCTTCTATTGTGACAGGGGTTAAGAAACCCAGTGAATCAAAAAGAGGTTGAGGTCTTTGATATCATTTGCTCTTTCTTCTACAAGAAATGTGTTCATCACTTCTCATTTCAGTCTTGTGCAGCGTTATGTTTGACACAGCCAGCATTTGCACAGAACATCAATTGCTTCATCTTCAGTTGCAAATGAACAAAGTTGTAGAAATCCCTTCTATTATATGAATCTGGTTTGGGTTTTGGGTG
>JAOXYF010000004.1:7016301-7028083 GCA_028565775.1 Sternarchorhynchus goeldii
CCCTAGTCTAAGATACAGTCATACTGACACCCCCCTAGTCTAAGATAAAGTCATACTGACACCCCCCCTAGTCTAAGATACAGTCACTGCAGAGTTTTGTTTTTCTACATGACTCTTTCAGAAAAAGATTCTTCTTCCTTTAAGATGAAGAGTTTAAATTTATAACATATGTATGACTGCTATTGAAATGCTAGCAGAGCCAGAATCTGGCTGAAAGAATAAACTCAGTTGTTATTTCTTTGATTTTTTTTGTGAAAAATCTGAATGGAAAAGTAAAAAAAAATTGAAAAAATCACGTATTGCAAAGAAAAAATATAATATTTGAGGTGGAAAAGCTGAAATGTGAACAAATACAAAAATGGTGATAAATCCATTTTCCATAAATCCAGAAGTCACATGATTCTATTCCACCTTAAAATATAAATGTAAACAGTACAATCTACTACCACCAAATACAGGGTTAAATCTCACTCTTGTGTGTTTGTTGTTTGTTTGATTACATGCACAATAAATGCCATGCACTTTGCATATTTTATGCATATTCATGTTATGTCATGTTGAGGTTTTTCCCTTAACCGTATATGGATGTAGACATCACTTCAGTTGTATTTCTATCCACCAACTTCTCACAACATTTGCACACAACATTTGCACAACATTTGAATGGAAGCTCAGTTTTAGTCATCAGACAGAATCCAAAGCTAAAAGCCCTCAACTCTAGCTGTAGGACAGAAAGACAAAAACACATTCCACCAATGCTGACTTCAAACCACAACCTGCCCACACATCACTCAGCTGCAGAGCCACACTCACACACGTACCAAATAAACCTACACACACACACACCTAATGCAGCAGACTACCAAACTGTGCATATATTATCCATAGTTGTATCACAAATACATTGTTATGCAAGACCATAGTACATCCAGCTGATTTGTTTTCTACTCAAGCTGACCACTCGTTCTTAGCAGTCCTGAACACACATGGACAGGCCTGATCATGCAGTGGGTGCTCATTACAAGGAAAGCTGTAAATCATTGCTGATGTTTAAACACCATCAAGATCTCCATGGAGAATTATACACACAATCCCAGGGACAAAGTAAAAGTGGATTCTTTTTCTTGCCTCTTTCAGCAACACAAAAGACATAAGCAAAGTGTCCGTGGAAAGTGAAGACCCATAACTGTTAGCTGGTGCTGGTCTGTGAAGACCCATAACTGTTAGCTGGTGCTGGTCTGTGAAGACCCATAACTGTTAGTTGGTGCTAACTACACCCTAAAGAGAATATCTGCAGTGGTAAGGTTGGTGCTAATCTCTCAAAGTATATCTCCAATAATAGTGTTGCACACCTTTGGAATAAAACATTCCTGACAAACATACACAGTGTGTTTACACTGTGTTTTTACTTAAAATTGTGTAAAATAAAAGAAATATCAATGAACAAAAATGGCATGAAGACCTGTTTCAATGAGAACCTTAACTGATAGGCATATAACAGAGAGACAGGGTGATGTGACTGTTTTGATTATGTAAACTATGTATGGAAACATCTACGTATGGTGCAATGATCATTTGTTTGTTTGTTTGTTGTGAGTTTTTCATATTAGATATCTCAGTTTCAGCATGATCTTGCTCATGTAGAAGGTGGCCAGTGGATTTTTATGAGTCTTACCATTTCCTTTACACTTTTCCTAATAGAAACAGCAAAATGAAGTACACACACACATATACACACACACACACACATACACACACACACAGACATATACACACACATAGACATATACACACAAGGTAGTTTTCATACATATACACATGTACACACACAATCTCCCCTTTTCTCTCTTTCTAACCTCATAAACACACACACACATCTGAGGGGGGTACTGTAGACAGGTTGGGTCAGTGGGACTCTACTTTCTAATTGGCCGTTGCCGTAGGAACCATAGGACAGCTGCCATTCTGGCTCAAGATTCTTGATCGTCCAGGTGATCACCATGGCAGCCCAGAAAATAATTCCATGATGACACACACCATATAATGTACTATAGCGCACACACATTTGCATATACACCCATGCCACACACACATATCTCTGTAACGTCTTCTAAAAAGACTGGATGATCAAAACTCTACAAGATATATTGGATTTTATCTCTTCATCTCAAATTAACAAATGCACACACACACACCTGAGTGTTCAGGCTGTCTCCACAACTGCAAGCAGGCTGAAAAGGGAACCATTTTAAATTTGACTATGAAGGTCTTCTAGAGAAGCTCTAACTACCATTTCTAAGCTATCTTGTGCCACCCCCCAACAACTCGTGGTGTTTGTGTGTGTGGAGCAGTGACTATGATATTGCCTTGCCTTACTGTATTACCAAACTGGTGTAGACCATTTCCTTCCCTGTTTTTCCCTGGTTAATCAAAAGTCCATACAGGCGTGACCCAAATTCAACAGACGTTTATCAAAGTCTAGCACTGCCTCTGAAAGCATTTTCCAGCTGTTCTGATTCCACTTTGCTGGGCTGTAATGTAGGATTTTAGTTCAGCTGTAAGTTACGGTGGGTTTCATTGGGGTTATAGTTACATAATCACATTTGGCATAAAACCTGCCACAGAGCTGAATTCATAACTCACTGAACATTTAATTTAAGGTTCATATGGGTCAAGTTTCTGCCATACACTGTTAGATTGGACACTGTAAGAATTAGTTCAGGACTGGGAAAAGTACTGTAAGGGCAACAGTCTGCCTACAGAGTTCATCAGAGGCAGCTCAATAAGCCTCATTCTTCCCTCCTCAGCAGCCAGACTGCAAACTCAGACATTAGGCTGAAGTGCAGTACCTGAGGTAATTTTTGGGAAGTCTAGAATGTTCTCCCCTATACATCCTGGTTCTTTTGGAGTATTTCCAATGCCAAGTGCCAGAATTAAAAATATCCATTTTTATTTTATTTCAATAGTGAGAGTTTAATAGTGAGAGTTTAATAGTGAGAGTTTTTCTTTACACTTTTCAATGAAAAAGAGCAAGACGCACATCAAATATAAAACTGTCACAAATATACATGATTCTGGTTGATTGTACTGATTTGTGAAAAACCAATAACAGTAAATTTGAGGACCTAGAAGTTATAATTATAGACTCAGATTCTGGTCCCACTGAGAGGAGTCGTTGGCCCTTATTATACAAATAACCTTTCTTTTAACAAAAACACAAAAATATATTGACAGAGACAATGTTGCAGTCACTGAAATACTTTGACCTGTAAGTCAGGATGAGCCAAAACAGAGTCACAGCTGGTTAGGGTTGGGGTTAGGGTTAGGATTAGGGTTAGGGTTAGGGTTGGGGTTAGGGTTAGGATTAGGGTTAGGGTTGGGGTTAGGGTTAGGGTCAGATTTTAACAGAATATGGTGAATGGTCATTTTGAGTTTTATGGTGTTACTCAAAACAGTCCAGAATTGCAAGACTGGCTTTATTTCATTTACATTATAAATGAAACCCTCTACTGTCTGAGCAGTAGATGCACCTGCCACTTGATCAGGTGTAATAGCTCTCGTTTCTCGAAGCAAAGCTGTCACATTCATGAATCAGCATGTCCCAACCATTCCAACTGCAGTCTGATACACACACACAGACTCACACACATGCACACACACACCTGGCTCAGCACTTTTACAAAGGTCCACAGGATGGTTACTCCACCAAATTAATGTCTAGAGATGAAGCTTATTTCTGAACAGAACTATGTAGTTAACCTTTAGGATAGCCATAATTTATAATAAATATTACAGTAAACAAAGACTTGTAATGAAGTCAATGTAGTTAAAGTGGTCTGTAGAGTAAACATTTATAATAGAATCCCACATATAAGATGTGGTACCTGGGTTCAGATAAAGAATTCTGTCTCCAAAATCAATTCTCACCAACACTTAGACCAATTAATTTTCTAAATAATATAATTTGGTTCATGTCATTATCTCTCAGTATTACTCTATTTTTGTCTATTTTTTAGCTTCCTGCGAAAATCGCCGTTTTGCCTCCAAACTGTTGATTTGTAAGTCTGATACGCCATTTGTAAGTCTGATACGCCATTTCACGTTTTTTAACTGTTGCTCGGGCGCCCAGGGCGCACGCATCCGAGCCTGTTTTAATGAAATAGGAGAATGATTTACCATAAAATGATATGCCTAATGACATTTGGCACAAACATCACTTTTATTTTCTACCGCAGGCTTTGCTGCAACAGCAAACCTGGACAGGTCGAAATACCGTGAGTGCGACTGGAAAAGATTTCCTTCACCGCACATACGTAAGAGTACCCAGTTGCAAAGGTTTCGGCATTTTCTCATCCATTTCAAACTGTGAGACTATTCTGGTCACTCTAGGAGTGTGTCATGTTTTAGTATTCCGCGCTTGACTTCCTCATGTGCAGGTTGAAGCGCATGTGACTCCTTTATCTCGTTTTGTTTCGCTGTAAGCTCATAGTCGTGAAACGTTGCAGACAATATACGCATCATGTCTTTTCCATTGTTCGTCCCGTGCGTTCTTTTTTTCGTTTTTTTCCAGTCTAATTTCAGACAATATATATATATATATATATACTCTGTGAGCTAATAGGTTAGCGAATTTGGTTAAACGGTTTGAGCTTGGGGGATTCATTAGGTTGTAGTAGATGCTCTAGCGCCACTTGCGTTTTTGCTGCAAATAAGAGGGCGCGCTAGGCATTTCCACGCGCTCCTCGGGCAGACCGGGAGCCGTGCGCGAGCGTCTGGTCACTAGGATGATTGTCTGCAGCATCTATGTAAGCACGTATTGTACCAATTCACCAACATTGATGCTAAAGCTCGCAAATTTTCTATGGGTTTAAATATCAGTGCAAGATCGTCCAAATATAAAATAGGCGCCAATTGTTAGATAAAAAGCCCATCAATCCTCCATCCACACCCTATATCTACTGCGCATGCGCCCCGATGAGACAAAGGCTCAGACAATTATTGATGTAATTCAAAGAAACATTTATAATTGTACAACAAAATATTACCGTTCTGAAACCAGTTCGCTTAAAGGACAGTTCAAATCAATTTAATTATTAAAAACAATCATTCATTTAAAGTATATATTTTTTCACAAATAAGACGCCCACTAATAGACAATGCAACTACATTCAATATACTGTGTGTGTGTGTGTGTGTGTGTCACACCTCCACTCTAAGACAAAGGGTTTCGGTGGAGATGAACATTTACTCCAGTGTTTTTTCTTTTCTTTATTATTTTTCTTTACTTTATACCATTTACACAATTAAAACGCCTTTCGATTTGTAGACAATTAAATCCTGTAAAATCATAAAATTTAGAACTGATTAAAGTGCAACATATTCATTCATAATATATTAAATTAGTGTTATTTTTCAGATGTTTCCTAAAAAGCTCAAATGGGGTGTATGGCGGCTAAAAGATTCGATTCGAGTACAATACATTCTGTCAGACGGCGCGAGCCTGCTCCGTACACGCCCCTCTTTGCTGTCAGTTTATTAGCCTGAATTACAGAATCTTTAAGCTACACTGTGTAATATCATAAATATAACCCCTTCACCCAATAAAACACCGGTTTGCCATGTCGCTCAAGTATGTGTACAATTCATGTACATCGCAGTTCACAGCTGTCCACTCTTTGGGATCCAATGGGTTCGACTGAGAATCGATGTTTTATTTAGACAGAAACACTATAAACACGGGGAGAAAGAACATTAAGATTCTAAAACACTGGTAGTTGAGTGGATGAATCTTACCGTCGGCGGTGGTCTTTCCTGGAGGACCCTTTCTGAAGTATCTGCTCGCTTTTCGGTGTCTTTTCCCCGTGCGCGTGGCGGCGGATGTGCTTATTCGTGCTGTCCACTCTAAAGCTCGCGCTGCATTTCTCTTTTGCGCGCGCACTCTCGCGCTTGGAGGTGGGTGGGTGGGTAGGGGGTGCTGTTCGCCCCGCGGACGCGCAGTGAGCCGCGGGGTTGGGGTCGGCGGTGGGGTGGGTGGATGTGTGTGTGTGTGTGTGTGTGTGTGGGGAGGGGGGTTGGGGTGTCTCTTGAGCATCCAGCTGGGACAGGGCGCATCTCACACAGATCAAACTAGCAATTTGTCTCGTTCCTCAAATATATCTTAAAAAACATTTTTAAAGTAGGATTTAAAAAAAGCTTAAATATCACTAAAACGCTAGGCGTAGTAAAACACGTGGAAAATCATACTCCTTACTGTGTTTTAAATCAAATTCTGTCTTCAGTGCATTCATACTTTCATTCATAGTGCAGTCATACCACAGTCCAGCCACCGTGGTGACAGTATGCGCGAGTCAAAGCACTTGCTCTTTACGGGACCCTGTGTGATCGCGCAACGTCACAGCCTTGAACTCAAACAAGTCTTTTCCCGCCCCCTGGCTGGTTATCGACGGTGCTGCAGTAGTGAACCGAATGACCCTTACCTTTGATGGTGGAGGCGGTTCTGTTTGGTGGTTGGGGAGGGGGGCACACAATGTGTGTGGAAAGGGAGAAAGAAGAATTAAGGAAAGAGATTATTATGAAGGTGAAAGATAGAGATGCAAAGAAGGTGACGAACAAGATAAAGAAGAGACGAATAAAAACAAATAGGTGGCATTATCTCGTACTTCACATCAGCATGCAACTCATCCTAAAAACAACCAACACTCCTTTTTTAAAACAGCATTGCAATCAATAAGAATATTTTATGCTGTAAAGTAATCGAGCCTTAAAAGACTAGAAAGAAGATATTGTTTTTAAATGAGGAAGGATAATGAATTAAAACAAGATAGCTCGTTTTCACAAAAAAATGTCCTCTTGTTCTTAATTTTTAGACGAAATATATGGCATATGTGCGTTATAACTATGTATATGTGCGTTATAACTATGTATATGTAATAAAAAATATCTTAACCTGATACCAAACCTAATGCGTAACAAGTTAAATAAGGGGAACTTGTTCTATTCTGAAAAAAACTTTTTGTCAGGTCCTGACCGGGTATATAATCCTTGATTTGATTTTTTTTTAAACCCACCAACACAGAAAAATAAAAATCATTAATATTGTATGAATGCACATTGCCTGTTGTGATTCACCAAAGTACCACTAGATGGAGGCATAACACCAGTTAAGTACCAATTCAGGTTGCCTGATGGTACGTTGCATCTTTATCTAGTACAGCAAGCGACATCAGGCATTTTTTGGGGGAGGGGGGCAAACAATAAAAGACTGTAGCCTAACCTAAAAACAATATATAATGAATGTAAATGTGTATACATATATACATATGAATATAATGAATCTAATGAATGTTAAATGTGTATACATATATACATATACCAAAGAATATTCTTACCTAAGAAGGTGCATTTTTTTCCACTACATGTTCCTATTCATATTTGTATACATACAACAGAGATAAAGTCAAGGGATGGAAACCCCTCAAAACAAACAGGCATCTGACTTGTGCCTGTCTGTGAATTTCCAAACGAATCCTTCACCACCTCCATGTTCGCATTCTTTGACCTCTTACCCTTTGCAGCAATGACCATCAGTTATGACATTGTATTCTAGGTCATTGTATTCTAGGTCATTGTATTCTAGGTCATTGTGGATCTCAATCTGTTCTTAATACATTTCAAGCCTGACAGGAACCTTGTTGCTACAGAGATCAGGGTTAACCAGACAGTAGAGGTAGACTATCTCAAAGTAAGATGTGCATAAAACAGTTGGGAGGGTTACCCTCCCTTTGTAATCTATGGATCAGAAGCTTGTATTCTGTCTCAAAGTGTGCTGGATGTACATTTCCTTTATAATAGCTGTGGGGGGATTTCATGTCCACTACATCGTCAACTGAAGGTTTTAACAAACTGACATTGTAGGTCAGTAGACATACAGTCTCTCACCTGTGTGATGTACACTGTGGCAAGATTCAAAGTTTCAAAATAAAAGCTGTTCATTCTTTGTGAAGTTTGCTTCTCCCTCCTATTGTCTAACCTCTTTGACATTTCTCTCACTCTCTCTAGCTGAGATTCCCCATGTATTGTTGAGCCAATCCTTTTTCATTCTACACATCTTCAAATGGCTCATCTGAACGTATCACCACCACCTCATTTCTGCAGTCATCAAAGCACCAGCTGTGTAAATAACTTTCCTTAATCCGTAGGTCCTTTGATAGCTCACCAGCGGCTGATATGATTTGACTTAAAGCCACCAGATGGAAGCAGAACTCAAAATCAATGCCACCCCAGCTGTATCTTTAGCAAAATTATCCTCCAGTGACTTCAGATGGGAGTACCACAGATGGGAGAGTTATCAAAAAGACATTACTACTTGTCCTGGCTGACCAGTGTGCAATGTACACCTTTTCGTTGTTGTCTTAGCCTGGACTCCCTTCTAATCACCTGACATGGCAGTGTAGGTGTAGTCGTTGTTGCCAGTCCTTCTGATATTTTCACATGAAGGCCATATTTGCTCAGGGTTTCCAGGAGATAGTTGGCCATACAAGCACCAGTGGCATCACGAACATGAACCATATCATCCAAACATTCATTCATTTTTACTTCTTTATCCACAAACCTGAGAATGAATATCATCTGATGTTGTTTTGGTTCATCAGGTATTTGTATCCAGACCAAAAAGAACCTATTTGCCTCCTTACATCTCTTTGCAAGTAGTTGATGGTTTCACTTTGGCTTTTAGCAGATATTTAGGAAGAAGGTCCATAACATTCTTTCTTGCTGAGTCAAGGTGAGTGTGAAGAATGCTGTCTTACCTTGCCATCTGAAAGCACCTTTGTATGTGAAATCTTCCGATTTACCATGACCCCTAAAAGGTAAACTTCCAGCTGTCTGTCCTGCCACGTTGTCGTTTTGTGCTTCATCTGATTGGCTCTTTGGAGAGAGAGCCATTCAACAGTGTTAAATACATTTGCCCTTTCCTGAATTTCTCAATATGTTGCATTTGCCTAGCAAAGCATTTCTGCTTTCTGTTCGAGCAGCTTTTGTGCTCCAGCAGTATTCTGAGTCTCTACTGAGGTACTTTACTCACCAATTATGTTTCTGAAACAATTTATATACCTCCACTATTTATATTTATATTTTTGCAATTTACATGTTTATATTGCTGAAACCAGAAACAAGATAGATTTCTAAAAATTAAGTCTGAAGTTCCTCTGCTTTCCTCCAAGTAGACAGATAAACTGTCTACTTCCTTTCTGATGTAATCATCCCTTGACTTGTCTGTCTTTTGTATTTATGAAGTCTATGTCTTCCTCCAAAATGTCAGGGAAATAGCTCAGTCAAATAATTCCTAAACAAAACCATAGTACTGTCCTCACTCAGCTAACTATCAGTTACTTTCTGCTCACTAGCTGCAGTGGGTCTCTCAAGCACATCTGAGATTGTTTTCTACGTTCACCCTGGTAATTCGCCCTGACATCTGGAGTGTCTTGTAAAGACACTATTCTGCATGTAATTCAAACACGAAGCTGTTAATCACACGTGAATCTCATGCATAAAAGCTTTCTTACAGCAATATGCTTTAGACAGTAAATACAGCAGTACAGTAAATATACAACAATATTCTTTAGACAGTAAATACAGCAGTACAGTAAATATACAACAGTATTCTTTAGGCAGTGAACACATCAATACAGTAAATATACAACAGTATTCTTTAGACAGTAAATACATCAATACAGTAAATATACAACAGTATTCTTTAGGCAGTGAACACATCAATACAGTAAATATACAATAATATTCTTTAGACAGTAAATACATCAATACAGTAAATATACAACAGTATTCTTTAGGCAGTGCTATTATATGCTAACATATTACTTCCTTCAACATCTTTTATTGAGGTACTTCTCTGCTTTTTACTGGGTTTTGTTTTTTTGCTGAAATTTCCAGAGCTAATGTGTATGTAACCTTCATCTGTCCTAGTCTACGTTAATATACTGAGCTGTTGAATTGAGTCTAAGGTTGGAATATAGGTTGAAAATGTATATTTGGTAGATAGACAGATAGATAGACAGACAGACAGACAGACAGACACTTTATTGATCCCAGAGGTAAATTCAAGACGGAGCGCCGGAAGCAAAATTACTGTTGCTTTTAGCCAAACTGTCAACCAAGTACATTTGGTTTTATATGTGGTCAGAAAGAATTTTGAAATGCTTGTGCTTGCCAATCTGAAATATATATCATAGGTTCAATGCAGCACTTATAGCTTTCACCGGACATGCTGTTAACATGGGCCTCCGCTACATCCTTCAACACCTGGACCCCCACACCCACCCTCATCCTACTCTGCTCCATCCTATGTCAGGATTAAGCTTGATGTTTTCAGCTTCGTCAGCTCTGTCCCATCATGGCTACAGACCAGATGCTCCAAGGTGGGCTGTGCCTGCCAATGTTTGGCCTATGTTCTTCCATCTGGCCCATGTTCTTCCGTCTGGCCCATGTTCTTCTGTCTGGCCCATGTTCTTCCGACTGGCCCATGCCACCCATTTTGGCCAAAAAGGTCCTGTTTGACTGACCTGCAAAGAAATAATCCGCAGGCTACTTCTTCTTTTCCATTCAGCGGTGACCAACGATACAATATGACTGACTCTACGATAAGCACAGACCCAAGTATCCCGCAAGCCAGACAGTTGCTAGTGTGATATCTGGAAGTGTGTATACACTGCTGTCATTGGCTCTTAAAGAGCAGTAGGACTTTCAGATCCCTGGAGTTACCAACTGATCATCATATGGTGTTCATCAGGTCTGTGGTCAGACCATCAGAAACTTGGACTAGTGGATCACAGATTTCCCGACTGATCAAGAAACAGCACATGAGGGTGGAGACTGTCTGAGACTGTTCCTGGTGCTACTGCTGGAATACAGTAATGCAGAAGCCTGGATCTACATCACTCACAGGTCAAATACTATTAGACTTTTATAATTGTTAAATCTGTACATGCATAACTCGTATCTTAGCCAATAAAATCAATTCTGATTCAGATTTGTTATACTTATTGATGCTTAGCTACTCGGGACGGCTGCTGCTGGGTGTCTACCATCTGGTCTACAGATTGAGCACAAGATTTATTTGCTCATGGCCGGACATGATCTGCCTCAATGACAATGGCAACGAAGAGCACTAAAGTCACCGTGAAAAAACTAATACATACAGAAGACTAAATACAACATGACTGTTAAGGAAAAAATGCCATATCCAACATAGCGACAGGCCTGTACATCCTGTGTGGGTTCTCACTCTCCAAAAGGGCCTCTATAATCTATATGCAACAATATGACATTTTATGACATAGAAGTGTGTATATGTGTGTGTGTGTGTGTGTGTATGTGAGAGAGAGAGAGAGAGACATACACACAGACAACTTATGACAATTAAATGTTTATGTGTGACTGTGAAGGGAGGTGGAAAGCATTCCAGTAAAAGGAAATGGTCCCAGATTACAGAGGCGGTGTGTGTGTGTGTGTTTGTGTGTGTGAGTCTAGCTTCTAAGAGTGTTTAGTGTTTCTAGGGTCAATCAGCATATTTTGTGTTATTCTCCACATAAATAATAACTGCTAGAGATGTATATTTAGGGTTATTCTCCAGATAAATAATAACTGCTAGAGATGTATATTTAGGGTTATTCTCCAGATAAATAATAACTACTAGAGATGTATATTTAGTATTGCAGGTCAATATTACTTATATAAGAATAGGTATGTATCAATTTCCTGATTGAAA
>JAOXYF010000004.1:7066134-7084302 GCA_028565775.1 Sternarchorhynchus goeldii
GCTCTGCAGGAGGACTTAGCCCTGCTCAGGCCAAAGCTGCTAAATATGGTAATCATTAAATATGTAAATATGGTAATTATTAAATATGATCATCGTTACATATGGTAATAATTAAATATGGTAATCATTATATATGGTAATCATTAGTCAGTGCAAAAGCTTTTAGAGTGGTGATCATGTCTTTTCCAAAATTACTAGTAAGAAGTTTCAGAAAAGATCCACTAAGCTTAACCCTATCAGAGAAGCTCTACTATGCTCTATCATAAATAATGAGTTTGAAACACCAAACTCACTCTTTAACCCTCTTCTTCATCCCACTAGGTGCTGGAGCTGGTGTAGGTGGAACCAGTCTGGGTGGTGTTGGTCAAGTACCAGGAGCTGGAACTTATCCCGGATTAGGAGGTAGGCAACACATTTGACTCGTGTTTTATGAAATATACTTATGGCATATTTACATAAATATTAATCAAAGAATTTACCATCAATAGGTGCAGGAGTTGGTTTAGGTGGAGCAGCAGCTAGCTTGATTCCAGGAGGTCGAGGAGTTCTTCCTGGATCAAGTGAGGAAGACTGAATGAGAAAAATGAATGAGTGTGTGTGTGTGTGTGAGAGAGAGAGAGGGAGAGACAGAGAGAGAGAGAGAGAGAGAGAGAGAGAGAGAGAGAGAGAGAGAGAGAGAGAGAAAATGACAGGGAGAGCAAGTACAAAAAGCTTTCACTGAAAAAAGTTATTTATTTGTTAATTTACTATTTTTGCATTAGTCTGTTGAAGGATCTATCACTACTGATAAAGATCATACAGCTCCTATTTATCAGTCTTTTCTGAGCATTTTATCATGAGTATTTATGTGTATTTATGACTATTGTCAGACTTTCTGAGTACATATCAGTATAAATATCTATGAATATTATGAGTATATATGAGTACTATGAGTAGTATGAGTTTTCTAAGTATTTATGAGTATTATGATTATTGTCTGTATTATCTGTATTATGAGTCTTTCTGAGTATTCATGATTATGATGTGTATTTGTGAATATTCTGAGTCTTTATGAGTTTTTTCTGAGTATTATAAGTATGTATGAATATTTATGAGTAATTCCAGGTTATCAAAATTGCAGGGGGACTTTCACCTGCTCAGGCCAAAGCAGCTAAATATGGTAATTCATCTTCAAATGATATACGGTATAAACCTTATCACACAATGGACAAAAGTCATATATTATATAAATATAAGGACTGAAAGTAAATCTTAAATAACTTCTCTCAAGGTGCTGGTGCTGGTTTAGGTGGAGCAGGGGTGGGTCTGGGTGGGGTTGGTGTTCCTGGTGGTGGAGGAGTCTTCCCTGGGACAGGAGGTATGTGCTTCACATACACAGCCTTGTCTCAGTTTAATCTGCTTCGACCTCCTCATGTAGCTCCACTCATGCTGTGAGGGTTTCAATCACAGTAGTTCCACTTCTGCAGCAGGTGAATGTTGTGTTCTCATTTCAAAATTGCAGGGGGACTTTCACCTGCTCAGGCCAAAGCAGCTAAATATGGTAATGACCAGCATTTATTTAACACAAACTGTTGGCTTTCCTCAGTGTAACTGACTGTCCTGACCTGGATTAGCTGGACAGTACATGACTGCTCCACAGGGCAGAATTATATTGGATGTGGTTGGTGTCTCTCGTAGGTGCTGGGGCTGGTTTAGGTGGAACTGGATTGGGTGTGGCTGCAGGTGTACCTGGCCTGGGTGGGGGCGCAGGTAAGAGGAATTAGAATTAGAATTCAAATTAGAAGTAGAAATACAATTATAATTAGCAGTAGAATGTTATATCCGTTGCTAGAAAAAAGACTTTAACCCTTACCCAACTGTTAGAAAAACACAAACACTATTTTCTATTTCAGCATATCCTGGTGGAGTCAAACCTCCCAAATATGGTAAGATAATCAAGCAGGTTAGGGCCACGTGCTGAGGGACCGTGGCAGTGGCTTGCCCTCACGCTACTGCTGTTAACCAGGCCTACACCTAACCCTACCCCTAAACCTAAGACTAAACCTTACCCTAACCCTAAAACTAATCCTAAAACTAAACCTTACCCTAACCCTAAGCCTAAAACAAACCCTATCTGCGGCAAGCTCTGATGCTGCTGCGGATAACCAGGCCTAACCCTAACCCTAACCCATAACACTAATATTAACCCCTAACCATTAAACCCAACCACCTAACCCTAATCCTAACCCCTAACCAGTAAACCCTAATCCTAACCCCTACATTTTAACCTGTAACCCTCATTCTAACCCAGGCCTGGACCACCACTTCTCATTAGTTCATTTAAAAAAGGATTTTAATTTATCCACTGTTTTAGAATAAAAAATTAACTAAAAGAGTAAATGTTGCTTTGTTCAAATGTACTGTTACTGTTAATTGATCAGTAAATTCAGTTGTAGCAAACCAACACTGGATTAAATATTTGTATTTGTTTTGGCTAATTTGGGTTGAGTCAAACAACAATGATTTCTGCAAGATAACTGAGGTGTACATGTGAAATAACACAGGGGTTCCTGGTACTGGAGTGGGCGGAGTTCCTGGAACGGTTCCAGGAGGTATGTTCCATTTGATTCCTGATAAAGTAAAGAAAGAACAGAATGACAGATCCCACAGTACCAAACAGATCCCATAGTACCACACAGTGCTGTGGAACAGTGGAGTGATGTTATATGAGCCAGAGTTTACTAAAACAGGTTATGACAGGCTGTGACCTACTTTTAGAGGTTGGAGTCAGCATGTGCTTTACATCACAGGTGTACCTGGGGCAGGTGGAATTCCAGGTATTGGAAATCTCGGTGGAATTCCCGGAGCAGGAGGTGAACCACCATTCTGGGCCAAACATACACTCCAGCCTCACAATTCAAACAGAACCAAAAACCTTTACAAACATACCATCAGCATTTACATTTTTAGCTTCAAAAATGTTTTGCTGATGGTATGTTTGAAAACCAGCATTTTTCAACCAAATCCTCACCGCATATTCAGCATGTGGACAATTGCCACAAACAGAAAAATCCTGTTGACTCAAAATGCACAGAAGATCCTGCAGACAGCATCTGTTCTGGAACATGCTAAAGATGAGGTTGAAAAACGCCGGGATGTTTGTTATGGATTAGTGTGTGGCAACTGCTTTTGAGTTCCATGTGTTTTGGATTATTTGACATAGTTCTTACTTGGTTTCCTGGCTAGGGTTAAGGTAGCAACTGGGATCAAAACTGATTTTACTAGATAGCTAGTGAACGAACTGACAAAACATCACTACACAAACCTGAACAAACTAAACTGCTGTAAGTACTTTTGACTGTGCCATTGAAACTTGTGCTGAGCTTTTAATGCATAATAACACACTTTCTTGTCTTCCTATAAAATGAATAGTGTCTCTTCCATGTCAAATATCAGGTTGAGCCTTGTTGAGTATCACTCATGAAGAATAACAGGGGTACCAATGGCCACTGAATAATAGTGAGTACTGAATAACAGTGGGTACTGAATTTGACATTTTGTGTTTTTCAGGATATCCTGCTGGTGCTAAAGCCCTTAAATATGGTAAGTGCATTGCGCCAGATAATAGCACAAAGCATGCAGTTACTAACTGAATGGTGATTAATCTCTCAACATGCTTTGTGGATTAGCACTAGATTTAATCCCTGTGGAAGGCAGCCTGAGAGAATACGCTCTGCATGAATGCATGACGTCCCTCTGTTGTGCAGGTCCCGGTGCTGCTGGGGCTGGAGTTCCAGGAGTTGGACCTGGTACAGTGCAAGGAGCAGGCTACCCCATACCTGGGGGTAACCATCACTGATCTTCAACTGACCTGCATTCACTGTGCACAGCAGTATGAACAGAAGAATTAAAGCAGCATTACATAGCTTCATAGAACAGTTAGATGCTTTCTTAATATACACTGAATAGAATCATAGAAAGTCAAACAGATTATTGAAGTGTTAGTAGATGTTTTCTGGACAGTACCAAAAACAATTTAAGATTTCTTCTTAAAGATTGGAGAGCAGAAAGCTGGTGTTTTATCATCATAATAGATTTGTCATCATTCAGTTTACATTAGCCAATGTGCCTCACATGTTCTAGTGATGTCAGTCTTGAGTCTGCTGTACCATGTACAAACACTTCTCCCACTGAACAGTAGAGAAAGATCCAAGATCTCTCTAAATCAACATGTCATATCCAACATTGCTCTAAATCAACGTGTCAGATCCATTACTCACTCTAAATCAAAGTGTCATATCCATTACTCACTCTAAATCAGTGTGTCAGATCCATTACTCACTCTAAATCAGTGTGTCAGATCCATTACTCTCTCTATATCAGTGTGTCAGATCCATTACTCTCTCTAAATCAGTGTGTCAGATCCATTACTCTCTCTATATCAGTGTGTCAGATCCATTACTTGCTGCAGCAATGAGCTTGAACCACATTGTAAACATGTTCCTCCAGACTGATAAGACTTGGGGTAACATTCAGATTTTTGAAACTGTAGATCATCCTCAGATTGCTTGGCAGGGAGAGCTTAAGGCAGAATTGCTTGGAGCCCAGTGAGTTTGAACTGATAGTTGTCACACACTCTATGAACCACAGGTTATGGGGGTGGAGCTACATGTTATGGGGTGGAGCTACAGGTTATGGAGTGGAGCTACAGGTTATGGAGTGGAGCTACAGGTTATGGGGGTGGACCTACAGGATGGAGTGGTGGGTTGACACTGGAGCTTCAGAAACAATAGCACACATTACTATCAGAGACCTGAGCTGAGCTTAGAAACAAAAAGTTGATACTTGTTTTTCATTTTAAAATTCCTTTTGGACTGAGGCTTTGGGTCTGGTGTGAATCTCCTAAACCCGTTAAGTCTGATCGATTTCTATTACTCATAGTAGCACTACTATTCCAAAAAGCCATTATAGTGTGTACTGGAACATACCTGTAATAACACTTCCTCTTTGGTCTCCGAAGCAGTGCCAGGAGCTGGAGGTGCAGGAGCAGGTGTAGTTCCTGGACAAATCTCAGGAGCTGGAGGTAATCTATCCTAAATAAGTTTCCTAAACCAGCAGAGAACAAATTATCCTGCTGGAGAAGCACACCACCATATTATGAGCACAAAAAAAAAATCCCAGCTACAGCAATCAGAAGGTCAACTGTGCTTTATTTCTATTCTAGTATATCCAAGTGGAGTTAAGCCTCTAAAATATGGTAAAATCTATATGATATTTTTTATAACCTTTCAGTAAATAAATGCATAATTCATATGTTAAACCATCAAAGTAACAAAGTGAGATGTATGGAATGTACTAAAACATAATAAGCCCAGATGTGAAGTGTATAAGCCTGTTTCCAGGTGTTATTGGCGGTGCCGGGACTGTTCCAGCAGGGGGTGCCTCATGGCTTGGAGTTGTGCCCGGGGCAGGCACTGGAGTTGTACCCGGGGCAGGCACTGGAGTTGTGCCAGGGGCAGGCACTGGAGTTGTGCCCGGGGCAGGCACTGGAGTTGTGCCCGGGGCTGGCATTGGTAGTATAATACCACTTTTAGAGGATTCAGCAATGATACTGTTTGTCTGGCTCCAGTCTGCAGTTATGATTAGTTCTCTGAAACTGAGACATTGGAGAATGAAATGTGTTTTGTTCCTGTAGGATATCCAGGTGGACTCAAACCACCTAAACAGGGTATGTCAGCCCTCAGTCTTACTAGACTGCAGTGTCATCTGAGCACATTTAGCACTGCCACCCACAGCTTCATCACCATAACACCACCACATGCATGTCTTTCTCTGTAAAACACTCACATCCAAAGTTTGATTCTGTTTTCCAGTTTTGCCAAGCACCGGTGTGACTGGGACAGGTATCCCGGGAGGCCCAGCCAGTCTGACTCCTGGTGGTACTGGTGTTCCTCTAATACCCGAGAAACCAGGTATGTTGAACACCTGCCTGGTTATTTTATTACATTCCTTCTGTTACTTTTTTATTACTTTACCTCCACCAAATGGACAAATATTGCATCCACCAGTTATTCTATCCATGTGCTTTCAGCCAAGGCTCCGACTCTAGCCCCTGATGGAACGTCTGGTCCAGGTGAGACCCTTCACTTCCATTCTGTGAACTGGATGACAGTGGCAAACTGGCATACCTGGAAATGTGTTTTTAATTTGATCTCTAAATTTTGATGGAGTGACTTCTCAAAATAATGGCTCTGTATTTATGAATGCACTTTGAACTGGTGAAGGATGCATTTGTAGCCTACATGCAAGTCGAGGAGTCCAGGCGAAGCAGGAGATGTGGGGTCTGAAACCCTTAGACCCCTGCTAGACGGCCCTTAGACCCCTGCTGGACGGCCCTTAGACCCCTGCTGGACAGACCTTAGAGCCCTGCTGCTTCCAGCACTGCTGGCTGTTTTTGAGCTGTACTTCAGAACAACAGGACTGTCTCTTGATGCTGACTGTTCTTATAGCAGGTCTTTTTTACATCCAAGGCCTCTAAGTGCTCTAAATGTTCTTTAGATCAAAGGCCTCTGAATGCTAGCTTGCTAAACCTTGCTCCATTTCTGCCTAGCCAAAGCAAAGCTAATCAAACTCTCTGTAGCCGATTCACTCCCCCAAAATGCCACCCTATCCTGGCAGTACCAGGGGCTGCTGTGGGCACTGCTCGCGTCTATGCCTGCAAAGCCAGCAACCCCCTGAGTGGCACTCCTGCCCGGGCTGAACATGGAACCTGAACATGGAACATGTTGTGTCTTGACAGGACCCACGGCTATTGTTACACCAGGCAAAGCCCCTGAGCCCAGTAAGATGCACTATGTTGCATGTGCTCTGTGACATATGTCCCACTCTGTGTAAACTACATCACATCCATGCATCTTTAACCCCTCCTTCCACTCTTCACTAATCTTGCAGCTACCTGAGCTTGAAATGCACACAGAATTCTCTTCAATGGAAGACTGACAGCAGCATTAGTGATGCAACTTCACTGACTGACCAACTGTAACAAAACACTGCTTGTGGGAATAGACATTTAACTGTAGGTGTTAACTATAAGTGATGGTAGGGTTAGCAGGACTGGATTTTTATGTTTTACAGAGAACAGAATACAAATGAATAAAATATGCAGATAATCATGTTCATTTTAAACATTTTCTACACAGATGCAACTGGAGTAGCTCCAGGTATGTGACAAAAACTTATTTACAAAAAATTAACTATTTCTTGACAGATGATCTACATGATAATTGCTTTAGTTTCAGATTATCAAATTATCTTTTGTTTCAGATTATCAGATTATTTTTTGTTTCAGATTATCTTCCTCATACTATATGCTACATACAAGTAATAATTATTGAAAAGCAAATATATTTGGAATGATGCATTATTAACAGGTTTTGTGTGGAAGTGTGGAAACACACAGCAGTTAATGACACCTCTGTAACACACAGTAGTTAATGACTCCTCGGATAATATTCACTGATAGTCACCAACAAATTAACTGTAATTGAATCCTAGGAGTTGATTAGGGTTGAATCCTTGAGGTTGATTAGGGTTGAATCCTTGAGGTTGATTAGGGTTGAATCCTTGAGGTTGATTAGGGTTGAATCCTAATCTTAAACTTTTTCCTCACAGGAGCTCTGAGACCTGGAGGTCTGTTCCCATCTTTGATACATACTGAGCTTCACATTCTGTTATGTACATAATTACACATTTATTAATATAATACAGCTTGGTTCTTGTACTGATAATTTTTACCTTCACAGTGGGTGCTGGGGTCGTCCAACCTGGGGGTAAGTCAAAACGTTTTGTGTTGGGCAGCATGACAGATAGCATGTGTGTGTGTGTGTGTGTGTGTGTGTGTAAACTTTAAATATATATATATTTAAAAATATATACATATTTAAAGTTCAGACGTGTTGGGTGACAACCTACCACCAGAGGGCAGTACTACACTTACTGTAGTGACATGTTGAAATCAAAATATTTAAAATATTTAAGATGAAAAACATTTTATATATATGTATATGTATAATGTATATGTAACATTATATATGTATAATGTTTATATTATTGTATAATGTATAATGTTTGTATTACACAAAGACCTACTGAATACTGTTTTTTCTGGTCTCCCTTTTGTTGCTCTCTGACAGCATTACAATGTGTTATAATGCGTTATAATGTATAATTGCTCCAAATAATGTATTGTTTCTTTCTTCCTTTGTCTTCATAAAACTGTAGGCGTACAGCCTGGTATGTATTTCGGCATAGTTTTTGTCCACTAGAGGTCAGTGTGTTCCAGTTAGAAGTTTTAATCGCTATTTTATAAGGGTGTATTATTAACTCTGGGATGCCACAAGATTGTGTTATTTCTTCACAAATAAACTAAATGTATCTTTCTTATGTTTCTTTAGTTGCTGTTGTTAAACCCCCCAAGACTGGAGGTGTTGGTAAGAATTTCAGAATACATTTTCCTCTCTAACAGACTGAACCCAGATATCGATATACTGACTCCTGCTGCTGTGTCCTCAGGCCCTGGCGCAATACCCTATGGGAGCTACGTGCGTAAGTACCCTGTGGCCTCTGGGTGTGATCATTACATATCTGGTGTAGTGGAAAATTGAGGGGTTTTACACATACAAGACCTGAACGGGCTTTTGGAAAGGTCATGGAAAGGATAGGCATGCTAGCAAAAGGCACAGAGAGTCTTGGAAAAGTCAGGCAAACCCTGATCCTCATGTGCATTTGTCACACACTATAGAATACAAAACCTTTTTATTTGAGAAACATTAGTGTAGCTCATCTATGGCCATATGAAGGGATAACCATCTCAAAGGTTCCTTGTTGAACAAAGAAGTAAAACAGTGTTGCATAATAATGAAAGTGTCATAGTCTTTTTGAAAAATAAGACAGTTACTGTCGTAATAATTAAAGGGTTATATGGTGGGGAAAACACGCAGCATTAAAAACACATCAGTGATGCAGTAAATATTCTGTCATTTTTAATGTACGTAAAATGACAGAACTGTAAGATAATGGTGTATTGTCCCATAAAGCTTTTGAAACATGATTGGCCAGATGAGAAAATGTGTATATTAAGAGACCTGTAGAGTGAGTTGTTCAGTTGTTCTTGAGGTGACTCCTTTGTTCTTTACTCTGTGTGTAAAGATAAAGATTTGAACCTCTATTCTCACTGACAAAGACCTGCTTTAGCTTCTTTACTGTTGGCTTGAACCTGTTGATTTTTTACACTACACTGAGTTTAATCAATACATATCTGGGTGTGATCATTACATATCTGGGTTTGATCATTATATTTCTGGGTGTGATCATTACATATCTGGGTTTGGTCATTACATATCTGTTTTTTATCATTATATTTCTGGGTTTGATCATTACATATCTGGATGTGATCAGTATGTATCTGCAGGAGTGATAATATGAAACTCTCCTTCTCTCAGCTTCTTTCTCTGGTGTCGTGCCACCAGGGGGCAGTGTTGGAGCCTTACCAGGTGCAAAACCACTCAAGGCACCAGGTATGATGTAGCAGACCTGTTTCTCCTTTTACATAAGATTAGACCAGAAACTGAAAGAGGAAAATGAGTATAGTAGCCTATTTTGCAAGGTGGAAGTGTGTTTGTCCCACTCCAAATACACTACAGTATACATTACACTACCAATATACTACTGTATACTCTACAGTATACACTACTTATACATACTCCATCAGTACACTACAGTATACACTACACTAGCAATATGCTACTGTATACACTACTTACACATACTCTCAAAGTACACTACAGTATACACTACCAATATGCTACTGTATACTCTACTGTATACACTACTGTGTACACTACCTATACAAACTCTCTCAGTACACTTAGTATACACTACACTACCAATACACTACTGTATACACTACTCTACCTATACATACTCTCTCAGTACACTATAGTATACACTACACTACCAATACACTACTGTATACACTACACTACCTATAACTACTCTCTCAGTACACTACATTACACACTACAGTACACACTACAGATACACTATATCTACACTCCCAAATTCAGACCTTCCAGCAGTTCACTGTGTTCAGGTACAGTTTGATGCTCTGTGCTTTATTGTGCTATGTAGGGCTTCCACTAATGTACACAGAAGGACTGGATGAATCAGTTCTCCTGGGTTCTCTGCAGGTGTAGGAGGAACAGGTGGTGGTGCTGTAGTGGGTGGAGTTGGCGGAGTGGGCGGAGTTGGTGGAGTAGCACCTGTAGCAGGTAACAGACCTGGACATGTTTGTGTCAGTATGTATCAGTGATCTAGTTCAAATGTGTATTGAACTCTATCATACTGTACTGGATACATCAGTGAGCACTTCTGTAAGTTTACTAAATGTCTACGATGTAAATATAGAATGTGAATGAATAGAGTAAAAATAAAAGTGTTAAAATAAAATGAACTGCCCTTCTATAGTGACATAGGACACACACAGTGTACAAACACATCTCTCACACACACACACACATCTCTCACACACACACACACATCTCTCACACACACACACACATCTCTCACACACAGTGTACAAACACATCTCTCACACACACTTTAGACACATCTCTCACACACAGTGTACAAACACATCTCTCATACACACACACACACATCTCTCACACACACTTTAGGCACACATCTCTCACACACACTTTAGGCACACATCTCTCACACCCACTGTAGACACACAACTGCTCCAGTGTCTTTGTATCATTAAACCTCCAGAAGAATTTGAGTACCACATATGAGTGTGATCCTCAGGAAATGCTGACATTTTCCTGTGCAATCACATAAAACTGAATCAGATTAGAGTTCAGACACATTCACATTAAAGTTCAGACACATTCACGTTCAAGTTCAGGCACATTCACATTAGAGTTCAGGCACATTCACATTAGAGTTCAGACACATTCACGTTCGAGTTCACTGACTGTCAGATCATTATTTCCTAATGCCTTGTACATTTGACATGTTTACATTCTACTAACATACTCATGTAGATCAGTCTGTCTTCACATTACACTCACATACTAACATAATTTATCTTCATCACATCTCTATCTAGAATTCAAAATGTTGTTCAAAGAAATGAACTTTGACCCCAGTCTGCACTGTTCTGTTTTAGGTGTAAGGTACCCTACTGGTGTTGGCCTTGGAGCTGGTGGCAAACCCCCTAAACCAGGTACAACACTGTTCTAGGTACAGCACTGTTCTAGGTACAGCACTGTTCTAGGTATAGCACTGATCCAGGTACAGTACTGTTCCACTGAGCCCTTAAGACCACATTCAGTTTAGCATTTAAGTTAGGAATCAGAAGGTTGTTGGTTCAAGCCCCACCACTGTCAAGATGCCACTGTTGGGCCCCTGAGTAAGACCCTTAACCCTCAGTTACTAAAGATGTGTCCAGTCATAATTGTAACTTCCTGTGGGAGGGATTGGTGTGCATTAACTTCCTGTGGGAGGGATTGGTGGTTAGAAGCGTAATTTGGAACAGCCTGTACCAAATTAAGCAGCATTTTGTAAACAGTAACATTCCTGCAACATTCCTCGAGGTGCTTGGTGAAGATAACAGATCTGTGCTTAAAGCAGAACCTTCACAGCACACACCACCCTTCACCTCACACCACACCACCCTTCACCTAACCCTATGCATCACCCTTCACCTCACACCACACCACCTTTCACCTCACACCACACCACCCTTCACCTCACATCACACCACCCTTCACCTCACCCTATGCATCACCATTCACCTCACACCACATCACCCTTCACACCACACATCACCCTTCACCTCACACAACATCACCCTTCCCCTCACACCACATCACTCCACACATCACCCTTCACATCTCATCACACATCACAGAACTTTACAATCTCATCCAGAAAACTCAGTTCTTCACTGCATCACTGATGTCTTTAGCTTCTAATGTCCAGCGTCCTAAAACACTTTCTGTCACTGTCTTTTCCAGGCTATGGATCTCTGGCTGCAGGATACCCCCAGCCAGGTGAGAACCGTCTGCATCTTCACACCTGACATCAACAAAAATGAACGCTGAGACTCCAGCATGTTGATCAGTACAGAGAGAGTAGAGTGGACTGATTCACGCACCATCTCCCCCAACTCTCATGTCCATCAGTAGCTGTAGCACTGTGTTATCGAACCTTTCCCGTCTACTTCGCCCCTCTTCCTTTTCCCCCCTCCCCTTGCAGAATCTAAATCTAAAAATCTATGTCCACATCTATAAATCTGTAAATCTATAAATCTATACATTTGTAGATCTATAAATCTGTAAATTTCTCCCATTAACAGGTGCTGTAAGCCCAGGAGGTTATGGAGGTTTCCCACAAGCTTATCCAGGTATGCAAATGAACAACATTTTTTGTAAATCCCATCCCATTATAAGTGTGAGTTATAAGTGAATATAACGACTTTAAAGTGGGTGTTACAATCCACATAACTGACTACAAGCATTCAGCACTGAAGGGAAGCAGAGGGCAACTGTTCTCTATAACTGTAACTAAAACTGCTCTCTATAACTGTAACTAAAGCGTTGGATTTGTGCTACAGTAAAGTAGGAGCGAATGCATGTGGGACCAAACCTCCATGGTGTTGTCAGTCCTGAATAAAGTTCTAGAAGTCGTTCCTTCTGGGCAACTTTTTGGAGGACTGCCAGCTAAAACAAGTTTTTGATTCTTTTTTCCTGAAGCACTATGAAAGAGCTCCTGGTGCACCTGTATGTAATAATTTTGAGCAGTAGAATTGCCTGGTATATGACATTATAAAGTAAGAATACATTAATATCTGAAATAGATATTAGAGCAATTTGTTTTTATTTCTCTCTTCATCAAGGGTTGCACATTTTAACCTTAATTAAAAAAGTCCCACACATGCTGACCCATCCACATTCTTTCCCAATAATTAGTTGTCTGTGAAATCTATGTATTCAGTACATATTTGACTTATGAACTAATAATTACTACATAAATTACATAAAACGCAGCAGATCATTATAGAAACGGAAATATTGATTTAGATATTTTTCTGCATGGACCAGTGCAATCATTTTTAATCTTTAATAACTGAAGCACAGGTCCAGCGCTGATCTCACAGAACCTGTGAATGAACGAGTGTTTGTGTCCTGAGCAGAACTTCATCTTAGGGTGCAAATATCATGCACCACTACAACCTGGTGACACTGTCATGAAGCCCCAAACAGTCTGATATCAGACACCTTACAGTCTTTTCTTATCAGACACTGCCTGAGTTATTGCGCAGTAGTGCTAGGGTTAGTGTTAATGTCTCTGTAGTGTCTGTAAAGACATTGTTGCCATGAATGGCCAGACTACATTTCCTCAAAACAGATCCTCACTAAACACTTCCTGTTTTGATCTCTTTGCTTCATGTTGTTTTACAAGGGCACCTGTGCTTTGATCCAGCGTGTTGCATTAGAGTCTTTCAACACTTACAAACCAAATCCCTTAGTGAGTTACGTGAGCTGCACAGTGGGGCGGACAGACAGTCTCACAGAAGCATTTGGCACTGGAGATTTCTGAATATGGCAACAGTTCAGACGATGGGACTTCATGCGCAGAAGCAGTACACTGCTCTCCTGTGTCACGCGTCAGTCTGTGTCAGTCTGTGGCTTGTGATATATATTCAGTTTTGCTCATTCATGTGCCTTTGTGTTTCAGGAGCATACGGAGCAGGGCTGTCACCACAACAGGGTACGGCATCGTCCATTAAACACTTAACCTGCATCCACTGTGTAACACAGGCACCGCCCCCTAAAAACACTTAACCCATAATAATAATTTAAGAGCAGGGTTAAGAACAGGGTTAAGAGCAGGGTTAAGAACAAGGTTAAGAACAGGGTTAAGAGCAGGGTTAAGAACAGGGTTAAGAACAGGGTTAAGAACAAGGTTAAGAGCAGGGTTAAGAACAGGGTTAAGAGCAGGGTTAAGAACAGGGTTAAGAACAAGGTTAAGAGCAGGGTTAAGAACAAGGTTAAGAGCAGGGTTAAGAACAGGGTTAAGAACAAGGTTAAGAGCAGGGTTAAGAGCAGGGTAAAGAACAGGGTTAAGAGCAGGGTTAAGAGCAGGGTTAAGAGCTCTCGGTCTCAGTGTTTCTTTCATTTTCTTTTAGCCAAAGCAGCCAAATATGGGGCACTGCAGGGATTCCTGGGTGGAGGATACAGAGGTACACACTCATCACCATACACAACACTACACACAGTCATCACCACACACACACACACAACACCATACACTCAACACCACACACAACACTACACACACTCATCACCACACACACACACACAACACTACACACATTCATCACTACACACAACACTACACACACTCAACACCACACACACACAACACCATACACTCAACACCACATACAACACCATACACTCAACACCACATACAACACCATACACTCATCACCACACACAACACTACACACACACACACTACACACATTCATCACCACACACAATACTACACACACTCATCACCACACACACACACACACAACACCATACACTCATCACCACGCCCAACACTACACACACTCATCACCACACACACACACAACACCATACACCCATCTCCACACACCCATCACTACACACCCATCACCACACACACACACACCATACACCCATCACTACACACACCCATCTCCATACATCCATCACCACACACACCTGTAACATCTGTATGTGTGTCTGTGTTACAGGTGGTGCAGGATGCCAAGGCAAATACTGCAGTGGGAAAAAATGAAGAAAATGAAGCAAATCTCTTGAGATGTGAAGTGACCTCAAGTAACCTTGGTGCTACTGCATGATCTAGAATGTACATGTGATATGCAAAAAAAAAGAAAAAAATCCTGTCATGTACAAATATGTTTTATTCCTACAGGAAATGTTTTTACACAAAGCAAAGCTCATAAAAAGGGGTGTTGTGCAGATCGGCTTTCCAGTTGTTCGAGTTACAGGTTACAACATGTTGCTTTTTGTTCTATTTGTAGATAATGTCATCAAATCTAACAAACAATGAATAGCCACAATAATTATCTGTCATAGCTATTTTGCAATTGCATAATTTGATATAATTAATATAATTTAGATAAGATCTATGGTCTTGATTCAACAGTACCGGAGATGGTTGACAGACCGATTATCAAAGCACTAGGCTGATTGCAAACAAGCTGTCGCCTTGGTGATGAACTTCGGCCTCTTCCATCCTCAATCTCAGCTCTTCTCTGGCTTTTGCTTCCATTTCGAACTTGAAAGGGACACACTGTTCCACTGGGTGCTAATGGCTCATGGAGAATCTTTTATAACCTTTATAACCTTTTATAACCTGACATGACACGACACTTCCAGCATCAGGGTTTTAGGTGTTGGTTATACGCTTTAGTAGCTCAAACCTATGATTTCAGATCAGATTCAACCAAAGATCCACATGACAGTGGAAATTCAGATATTAGATCAGCCCTTCTGAAACCTGGAGCTTTACAGACAGTGACCAAGATACTGTATTGGTTTGGCACTAAAACCCCAAATATGAGTGTTCTGCAAATAGCTGGTGCTGACAGAAGCACTGGGATGGTCCGGATCTGTCTGGACCCCATGTGTCTTCACATTCATTCTTGCTCATGTGGTTCTGTGTGGATCTGCGTGTGAAGGGCACAGCTGTTTGGACCAGAACACAGACACCACTGGTTTGGATCAGAACACAGACACCCCTGGCTTTGTTTTTTTCTTGGTCCACCAATAATTTGAATCTGATACAGACTGTGGGGAAATTTTGTAAAACATAGTGGGTTTGTGTATAATAGGCTGAACCTGAGTTCATTAAGATACTTATATTCCTCCTTAAAGGGGGGGAGGTGCTTCCATCCCTCGGGTTACAGTGCTCCTTCACCCATCTGATATTCACACAATTAAGTATTACTTATCATATTCCTACAGTATGTCAGATCATTGAACAGCAGGTTACTAGGCTTTTTCTTGTTGTTTATTTGCACCATTTGAACTTGACATTTTGACGTTATTATTACCAAGTTTGTACACATATTATGACAGTAACTAAATATTGGGGTTTTTTGTTTGTTTGTTTGTTTTTACATTTGCTTTCAGTAGCTTATGCATTTTAGTCACTGTGGAAATCTGTAATACTGTATAAGATTTTTTAAAAGATGTGAGCTGTGTCACGGAGAGAATGATGTGTGTGTGTGTGTGTGTGTGTGTGTGTGTGTGTGTATCTGTGTGTTTCACCCCTTAAGTCTATGTATGAGTGTATTTTATCTAATTGACTGAGCTTCTCTTAATAAGCATCACTAGCAATGTATTACCAATCATATTCGATTCGTTGTCCTAAATAATTCATTTTCACATTGGTAAATTGTACTGTTTCCATCTGATCTAAACCGACACATTAACTGCGCTGTTGCTACCGGGCGATGCGTCTTAACTGCCTGTGAGCCACACCAGGTCGTACATTTCTACTGCGCAAGTCTACCGCGCAGTGAACGTCCAGCATTATTTAATAAGGGGTGGGATATTGCACTTTTCCACCACGCACATTTGACTTGTTCCCGGAAATCCCGGCTTTTTAACTGCTTCCTTGAAAACGAAATAAAACGTTCTAAATAAACGAAAACGTTTGTCCTTTCTGCATTTTTTGCACCCCTGTAAGCGCTATGCGCGAGATTTTACAGTTAATTTCATAACCACTGGGTATATGCCACAGGAGCTATGGTTAACTATAACACAAACCCGGACCTGCAGTCTGAATTATACACGCGCCGTTGGCGTGGAGATTGTAGATACTTTCCTTTGCTGTTTTTGATCATACGCAGACTGCGCAGGGCTTACGCGCGTGTCCTGACGCCTCCCAGCAATCGCGCTTGGTTGGCCAACTCAAAGCTCTCTGCTGCTCATCTCTGCTGGTTCGTTGTTAAATCTGCCCGTCTTCTTCAGCAAGCGCACATCGTCCGAGTCCAGAGCGTGGTGGTGGTGGTTTTGAGGAAGAGGAAATCGTAGCCCGTCTACATTTCTGTGGTGGGCTCTTTGCAGAGCTCGCGGCCGGAGAGTGAATGAGGTTGACGCTGCTCTGTTGCTCTTGGAAGGACGAACGCACGGGAGCGGACGCGCGCATGGGAGAGGACGAAGGTCGGTGTGACCCGCGGGTATAAATGCCGTGGTTGGTAGTTTAAAAGAAGGGGCTCTCTACAAACCTAATAAAAATCTCTATACAGTATTTAGACGCTTTCAAAATATAATGTTTCCCCTTTAAAGGCATACAAAAATTCCGTTTAAAGATGTTGTTATTATGCGTCGGACTATGTAAACAGCTTTCAGGTTTTAGTCGATATAACACGATCTCGTAGAAGATCCCACCACATTCGGGACTTGTTTGGTGGGTTAACTGTCTCATTTAAGAATGATGTGATGGAACTGGTTTAGTTATACTTTCTTTCTTCTTATTTACTAAATACTATTACTGAGTTCTTAATAGGGCTGACACTTCAGTACTATTACTGAGTTCTTAATAGGGCTGACACTTCAGTACTATTACTGAGTTCTTAATAGGGCTGACACTTCAATATTTTTATTGTCAAGATTCATAGATTATAGGTAAATAATGTTACCAATGGGTTGTGCAAATATCTAAGGCAGACATTAAATAAACCTTAAATATTGTAATACATCCTACACCCTGTACAAATGTCAGACACATGATATACACGTATACACACAGACATGTTTGAGTCTCCTCTTCACGTGGGCATCACGTGGGATGAGAGTGCTTAGAGCACGTATTGACATGAATCTAGAAGTGAAAAGGCTTGTGTGTGTGTGTGTGTGTGTGTGTGTGTGTGGTTGTGTGGTTGCAGTCTTGCCCTCTTAAAAAGCCAGTGGATGAGAGGTCTCAACTCACTGGTGGTAGATAGGACAGCTGCCCATCAGTACACACAGAGGGAAGATACACCACACACAGAGGGAAGATGCACCACACACAGAGGGTAGATAAACCACACACAGAGGGAAGATGCACCACACACAG
>JAOXYF010000004.1:7087671-7110032 GCA_028565775.1 Sternarchorhynchus goeldii
TGTATCTCAGGACCTGCTGTGGTGTGTGTGTATCTCAGGACCTGCTGTGGTGTGTGTGTATCTCAGGACCTGCTGTGGTGTGTGTGTATCTCAGGACCTGCTGTGATGTGTGTGTATCTCAGGACCTGCTGTGGTGTGTGTGTATCTCAGGACCTGCTGTGGTGTGTGTGGGTTTCTGCTGTAACAGCACTTCTCTGTTCTCTAGCTCCACAGAGAACAGGACAATGCAATTATTATTAGTAGTAGTAAATGGTGTGTTGTGATCTAATGAGAAGGGTTTGTTTACATTGTTGTGGATATGTGTATGTACACTACCTGATATATGAATGAAATTTGATATCAATATCTTTATATATGAGCTGTGTGTGTGTGTGTGTGTGTGTGTGTGTGTGTGTGTGTGTGTGTGTGTGTGTGAGAGAGTGAGAGAGAGAGTGAGTGTGGATGTGAGCCCTGCTTATAAAGGCCTCTTTCACTGCTCTTATTCACCGACCTGCCAGACAGGGTGAATGTCCTGCTCCAGAGGCACTTCTGCTGGTCTCCAGACAGCTTTCACTGCACCCAGCCTGCAGTGCAGAGGAGAACCACTGCAGAACATGTCAGGATAGGGGACAGATAGCAGGGACAGTTCTAGAACACATTGGCGCTTTCTTAGAAACTGCAACGTCACTTCCTAACAAGAATATCTTCTGCTCATAGTACTGTACAGTTTGATTTTCTGAGGGACAGAGCTTTGGTGTATGTGGAACCATGTCCACATCTACACTGCATGTGAGGACCATGATAGGCATGTCAGACCAGAAAAGGAAGCCCAGCCTTTCTTGCGGTGTACAGCTGGTCTGTAGCAGGCAAGAGCAGCTTTCCTGCTGAGAGTGTTAATAAGACCCTTCCTGTGGTTCAGGTCTAACATCTATTTGGCTTCTCTTGGTTTCAAGCATTAAAATGACCAGCACAATGAATTCATATTTGTAAAATAATTCAGATCGGAATTCATTTCCACTTCATGAGGATGTGAATGAGAAATAAATGAGACCATCTTAGCAAAGCTTCTATGTGGTATCTGCTTCACGTACTTTGGGGTGTGTTGAGGCTCAGGTGTGTTTAGGCGTGTTCAGGAGTGTGTTCAGGGGTGTGTTTAGGATCTGGGGTGTTCAGGGGTGTGTTCAGGGGTGTGTTCAGGGGTGTGTTTAGTGGTGTGTTCGCCCAGTGAGACCAATGAGTCATGCTTGACAACAAAAGCAGTAAGAAGCACACAGGCCTGGAAGAACCTTCCTATAATACCACAATTTGGTATTAACACCAAATGTGTTAACACCAAATGTGTTAATACCAAATGTGTGTCTGTGTGTGCATATATGCACATATGACCTGTGTATGTATATGAGCAGGATAAATCTCACAGGCTGGTATAGTAGAGGTGGAGACAGGTGTAGTGGAGGTGGAGGCAGGTGTGTTCAGTCACCCCTGGTCCTGCTGGGAGACCCTGGTACTGCGTCAGCACGGATGACTCTACTGCAGCATCTTTGCTTCCAGAGTTAGATCAAACCCAAACAGAAGCTCTGTTTACAATGTTTACCATATATACTATGTTTACAATAGTTACTGTTTACTCTGTTTACAATGTTTACCATATATATACTATGTTTACAATAGTTACTGTTTACTCTGTTTACTTTCTTTGTTCGAGAAGGTATTTTGCTTCTTTGAAAGATGAGGAAGGCAAAGGTTGTGTGTGTGTGTGTGTGTGTGTGTGTGTGTGTGTGTGTGTGTGTGTGTGTGTGTGTGTGTGTGTGTGTGTGTGTTTGCGTGTGTGTGTAGGTGGGTATTAAAAGGAAGTACTTATAAATTTGCTTCCCTCTCTTTTGCATTTTGTAACCAAACAGAACCTGTGGAGGAGGGTGGTAAGAGAGAGAGAGAGAGAGAGAGAGGAATACTGACTGAGAAGAGTGTTATTTAGAGGCCTGATGTCCCTTGGGTGGAAAAGCAGAGGCCCTTGGAGAATGTGAGTGTAGCTTTAACTTCATGGGAAGCCCAGGTTTGCTCACAGCCGCTCGGTCATCCAGATTCATGGGGTTATCGTGGGAGGAGTCGTCATTATGCCTGTGGACCATTTACATTACATTTACATTTATGGCATTTGGCAGACACTCTTATCCAGAGCGACTTACAAAAGTGCTTAGGGATACTTGGAATATCTAGGGTAGCTCAGATAGACCCGAATTCATGTATTCTAAACTAGAATACTAAAAGAAGATAGTCTTATGATACACAAGCCTTTCCTATAACTATAATATACAGATAACTTGTAGCTAACTCCTGTAGCCTGAATATACAACTAAGTCAACCGTTTCTCCTTGTCTGCAATGTGGAGCAGGAGGCCTGCTGAACTCATGGAAGCGGCGCTGGTGTGTGCTGAAGGACGAGACGTTCCTGTGGTTTCGGAGCAGGCAGGAGGCGCTGAAGCAGGGCTGGCTGCTGAAGAAGGGTGGGGGCTCCTCCACGCTCTCCCGCCGCAACTGGAGACGCCGCTGGTTCGTGCTCCGCCAGAGCAAACTCATCTACTACGACAACGATGCCGAGGAAAGGATGAAGGGCATGCTGGACATGCACGAAGCCAAGTAAGAACCTAGGGAGCACATCAAGGGCACTACAGAGTGAGCAGTAGGAGTAGGGCACATTTAAAGGGTAGTACAGCACTACTGTGGGTATAGAGTGCAGTGTAAGAGTCTCCATCGTGCACTCCTCAGCAGTGTCTACTACGATTGGTGTTCTACTCAAAACACACTAACATTATATCAGTCCTAGTGAGTAGAACCTTCTCTCTTTGCTTTTCTGGTTCTGTTAGGGAGATCGTTGATAACACGGGGAAAGAAAACGGAATAGACATCGTGATGCCCGAGAGAACGTACCATCTTATAGCTGACAGCGCAGAGGATGCCAGGTTTGTTTTGGTGTGAGTGTGTGTGTGTGTGTGTGTGTGTGTGTGCACGGATGCACATCCATCTGCTCGGTCCCTATGGGGTCATATTATTATGACCCACACACACTTGCTGCAAGACTGCCATATGGTGTGTGTGTGTGTATGAGTGTGTGGGTGTGGGTGTGGGTGTGTATAGGTGTGGATGTGGGTGTTTGTGTATGTGTGTAGGTGTGGTTTTGGGTGTGTGTGTGTGTGTGGGAGTGGGTGTATGTTCCTGTGTTTGTGTGTGTATCTGGTTAAGTAGAACTAACTGCCATCACTGATTGGCTGATTTTATTGCATGAGAAATTGTCTGAAAATGGGATGTTTCTCTCTGCAGCCACTGGTTCAGCGTGTTGAGTCAGGTGCACGTCTCCACAGAGCAAGAAATCAGAGAGATGCACGATGAACAGGCTAACCCACAGAACGCTGTGGTGAGTACACACACACACACACACACACACACACACCACATGCTAACCCACAGAATGCTGTGGTGAGTACACACAACACACACCACAAAGAGATTTTTAAACAGAATATCCACAAACACATGTGAAGTTTTGTACAAGTGAAGAGGTTTGATCATTTACCCTGTATAATATGATATATAGTACTGAGAATGATATGGATATAGCAGATGATATGGAGAATGATATGGTGTAGCAGAGCAACAGTGACACAGTGTGTGTGTGTGTCTTTCTTCAGGGCACACTGGATGTAGGCATGATGGACTCTGTGTGTGCCTCAGACAGCCCAGACAGGTATACACACGCATGTATCTTCATAGGGTCCCCATGAACACGCAGTGCATGTAGGGACAGAGTCTCACACTGTCACACTTGGTACTGAGAAAGGGTTTACAAGAGGAGCAGCTGGTAGAGCCTAGTCTCTTGGTCCCACTCTGTTCTCTCTCTCTCTCTCTCTCTCTCTCTCTCTCTCTCTCTCTCTTTCTCTCTCTCTCTCTCTCTTTCTCTCTCTTTCTCATTCTCTCTCTCTCTCTCTCTCTTTCTCTCTCTCTCTTTCTCTCTCTCTCTCTCACTCTCTCTCTCTCTTTCTCTCTTGTTCCCAGGCCCAACTCCTTCGTGGTCATCACTGCTCACCGTGTTTTGCACTGTAATGCGGAGAGTCCTGAGGAGATGCATCACTGGATCGCCCTGCTGCAGCGCTCCAAAGGCGACACTCGTGTTCAGGGCCAAGAGTTTATCATCAGAGGTGAGGCATGAGTCCTACGAGCTAAAGGTCCTGTCTGGAGAGGCTGGACCACAGATTTAAACACTGCGCTCAGTGTAGGAACAGGATAATGTTTCTAAACTTCCTCACCAAAATACACTGCTACCTTCCATTTTCCACCATAAAATCTTTCTTGATAGAAAGTCTCACAAAGTGCTCAAACGTTCAGTAAACCTGCTCAAACACGTCACTAAAGTACATTTTAGGTGATCCATATTTAGGTGATCCTTTTGATATCTTCCTCCTCTCTCTTAGGCTGGCTGCATAAGGAGATGAAGGGCAGTAGTCGTGGAAACCTGAGGCTAAAGAAGCGTTGGTTCCTGCTTACCCATAATTCCCTGGACTACTATAAGAGTTCAGAGCGGCATGCTATCAAACTGGGCTCTCTTCTCCTGAGCAGCCTGTGTTCCGTGCTGCCTCCAGATGAGAGAGTGTACAAAGAAACCGGTCAGCACAAACACTCACACACACACACACACACCTACACATAAATTCATTTACATAAACAAATACACAGTGACTTGAAAATACACACCCACCACACCCACTAGCTAATCTTACTGACATGAACTAAAGTAATACAAACATGTAGTGATGACAAGATGTTAATATAGTAATCGTACTAACATTATTATAAAGTGTTACACATATATTGAATTCATTAAGTTGTATTCATTAAGTTGTGTGTATGTGTGCCTGTGTGTGTTTCTTGTTGCATGTGTATACATATGTCTGTGTATACATGTGTGTGTGTGTGTGTGTGTGTGTGTGTGTAGGTTACTGGAGTATGACAGTGTTTGGTCGTAAACACTCCTATAAACTATACAGTAAACTGCAGAATGAAGTGTGTCGCTGGGCCAGTGCTGTGCAGAATGTCATCGATATGAAACCACCCTTAGACACCCACACACAACAACTGATCCAGGACATTAAGGTAACACACACACACACACACACACACACATCACCACCATGACCACAACACAGAGGACCATTCTCACATAGACACAGAGCAAATAATTCATTAAGCAAATAAAGAATTCTTATTCACTAGCAACGCACAAGTTGGTATATTAATGCACAAGTTGGTATATTAACGCACAAGTTGGTATATTAATGCACAAGTTGGTATATTAATGGTTATTATACTGTGTGAAAGTACTGTAGAAGCTGTGCCTGCTATAATGACTGAAATGAAAACTAAAATACAAAATGTCAAGAACATTTATATAAAAACAAAGAAACACAAACTACATTTAATTTCACAGGGAAATAACCAATAATAATGAATAATCATAAATAATAATGAAAAATATTATAATTTTGGTATATTGTTATATTTCTCAGGAGAACTGTCTAAATTCAGAGGTGGTGGATCAGATTTACAAGAGGAACCCCATACTGCGTTACACACACCATCCTCTACACACTCCACTACTGCCCCTACCCTATGGAAATGTCCACTGTAGTTGTGAGTAACAAACATGCACTCAGACACACACACACACACACACACACACACACACACACACACACATGTATTAATGTACGTATGTGTTACTTCTATCATTTCTGTACAATAACCACTGACTTGGAACAGACTTTTTTCATAATTGCTGTACTTATGAAAACATTTGATGCAAACAATGCAAGTACAAGATACACACATGTACCCAACCCAGCACCACTACCTCCACCCAACCCAGCACCACTACCTCCACCCAACCCAGCACCTCTACCTCCACCCAACCCAGCATGAATACCTCCCACCCTGCACCACTACCTCCACATAACCCAGCACCACTACCTCCACCCAACATAGCACCACTACCTCCAACCCAACACCACTACCTCCACCCTGCAATGAAATCCTCCAAAATGAACCCTCTCTCTCACAGACGAAAGGGGGCGGAGCTACAGCACTTTACAGGCGGAAGCTCTGAAGATCTTTAGCACTCTTCAACAGCTGGAAGGAGTGGCTGATCCTGTGCCAATCATCCAAAGCCTTCTGCAGACGGGTCATGACCTTCGACCCCTGCGAGATGAACTCTACTGCCAACTTATCAAGCAAACGACAAGCCCCCCTCAGCCAGGCAGCCCCGCCCACATCAGTGGCTGGCGAATCATCACCTGCATGTGCTGTACCTTTAGCCCCTCCTCCAGAAGCATCCTCAAATACCTCAAATTTCACCTTAGGAGGTCAGTGGCTCTGCATGCAATGAATGCAATGAAATAACACTCCCAGAAGTGTGTACATATCCTCAATAGTGAGGTTTCTGTATTTTCAGGCAGTGTTATAAGTATTGATTTATTGAGCATTACTTATGTGCATTAACATATGTTTTACTGATTCGTTGCTTGATTGATTGATCGATTGATTAATCAGGACCCGGGAGTTATATCCGGGGACAGAGATGGAGCGCTACGCTGTGTTCTCCCAGGATGCCCTGCGGCATGCGCGTGGCCGGGAGTGTGTTCCATCACGTGATGAGCTTAGAGCCATCCTCAGCAGACAAGAAATGACATCAACCGTCTATTGTCACGGAGGCGGGTCCTGCAAAATCACCATCAACTCCCACACCACAGCAGGAGAGGTACACACATGCACAGCTCAGATTTTGAGGGATGGGCATACAGGACTAGTCAACGCTTTTTACAAAACAACTCTGTGTGTGTAGGTGGTAGATAAGCTGCTGAAAGGCTTGGCCATGGATGACAGCAGGAACATGTTTGCTCTGTTTGAACACAACGGCAGCACAGATAAAGCCATCGAAAGCCGTGCCATAGTGGCTGATGTAATCGCCAAGTTTGAGAAGTGAGTTTGAGTTCTGAGTTTGAGTTCTGCTGTTTCATCACTGACAAGACCCAGCTATAATTGATGCAGATAGCACTTAATGATTGGATTTACATGATTTCTATACTGTACATAGCATTTTACTTTCATTTTATAGATGGTTTTAAAGACGTTGTTGTCTCCACTCAAACTGACCAGTCAGTCTCTCTCCCAGGTTGATGGACGGAGGAGAAGATCAGGATGCAGCTTGGAAGTTTTACTTTAAGCTCTTCTGTTTCACCGACACAGAAAACATTCCTGTGGATAGTGTGGAGTTTGCCTTTATGTTTGAACAGGTTTGATTTCTCACTTAACACTGTCTTATCTGTTCAAAGTGCCTTATGCACAGATGGTAAAGAACATAACCCTATAAGAGACAGTGTACGTCAGTAAGATGCATTTTAAATGTGAGGTATAACAGAGAGCATCCAAACTGAGGGTTACATGAGATTTCATATTGGGTAGATTAATGGTTGATCTATATGTCTGTACTTTTTCATGAAGTTTTACTACCACTGTATTTTATGTCTTCACCCTTTAATATCCTTTTATCCCATGTGACATGTTTTGACTATTTAATGTCTTCTTCTCTCTTTAAGGCTCATGAGGCAGTGATTACTGGGCAGTATCCTGCTCCTGAGGAAACACTGCAGTTCCTGGCAGCTCTCCGACTACAATATCAGCTCGGGGACTACACTACCCAGAATACTTTGCCGGACCTGGAACACGTGTTCCCGATGGCGCGCTTTCAAGCACGCGTTCAGCGCTTTGCCCCCAGCAGCACCAGTGCTATGACAAACACAGAGAAAAAGAGGGGCAGCTTTCTGGAGGGCACGCTCAGGCGGAGCCTCAGGGGCTCACTGGGGCGACAGCGGCAGGGGGAGGGGTCTGCTGCGGTGGAGGCGTGGCTTCAGGAGGAGAAGGCAGGACTGAAGAGCTGTTTGGTGGAGAAATGGAGGAAACTAGAGGGAATGACTCAGGATTACGCAATGATCAAATACATGAACCTCATCAGAGAGTGGCAGGGATACGGTTCCACACTGTTCAGCGTGGAGGTGAGAGCCTCTACCCACACAGACACAAATGAATCTGGCATGTGAGGAACCCTATGATTAATCCCTGTTTTGTATCAAAGCTGAACACACGAGGTTTTGCTCAAGCAACACAACAGTCCTTTTTTTAATTCTGTAGTGTTTCAGAAGTTAAGTTAAACTAAAAGAATTCCCTCTCTCCCCTCGTCCTGCTTGTTTCGACAGTGTGCTGATGGGCTGTATCCTGCAGAGCTATGGCTGGGGGTGAGTCGTAAGGGGGTGTGTGTGTATAAGAGGGGAGAAGCGTGGCCTTTGGAAGTTTTCTCCTACGAGGCGATTTTGTCCTTCGGCGCCCCACAGTCAAGCATGTACAAGATCAGTGTGGAGGGGAGAGACCTGCTCTTCCACACCCAACAGGTAACGAAACACTGCACTTATATATACCGTGTATGTGTAAGGCAGGTACTTACTTAATCTTTTTAATGGAGGATTATTTCAAATTATCTTTTTAATTTAATGATCTTGATGTTGTTTGCTGTTTTTTCACTCTCATTTTCTGCAGGTGATGGACATTGCCAAACTGATGAAAGCTTATATCAGCATGATTGTGCAAAAGCGCTTCAGCACCTGTCAATCAATCAGTAGCCATGGCAGCCAGTGCAGCCAGTGGTGAACCTTTCAGCTGTGTATCTACCAAAATCTGCCTTACACACAAACACACACCAGTAACTCAGTGTTAAAGAGGGTGAGTTTAGGTCATTGGTTTAATGAAACTGAGGACTCCACTGGCTCCACTGACTCAGTAAAAAAAACAACTCATAACTATATCATGATGAGGGCTGAGTAAATAATCCATGATGTCATTCACCTGAAAGTGCCTGGAGTCACAAAAGACACAACAGGACTACAAGTGTCTTTAAAAAACAAGTCTGCAAACAAAGCACAGGTGCACGGCAGGAAGAACACCTGGAGTCTCAGTTACTGGACAACAGCTGCTGTGTTCTGACCAGTGCCGTTCGATTCCAGACGCAGGTCTGTAACACTGCGTCAGTGCCGAAGTTCTAACACAGTAGCATTTCACTGGAGCCCTGCAGGCAGAATCTCCAGCCAAAGACACACAGCACTCAGACAGTGCCTTTCTGTAAGAGCACACACACACACACACACACACACACACACACACAGCCTTATTCACATACAAGACTACACACCTCTCCTCAGCATCACTTTGTATTGTATGTGATTATAATGTTATAATTATATTATAATATTATAATGTTATATCTCATTACTGAAAAGCTGTATATTTTACTTTGATCTTTTACTCTTTGTTAAAACACACTAATGTCAAATGACTATTGTTGCTACTGTTATTTTGATTCCAAAGTACTTTTGCCATGTTGTATTATGCCGTTTCCGAGAAGCAACTCTGATACACCAGCAATATGCAATTTTTTTCATTCCTGTGTATTAGCTGTGATTAGGTAATAAAAGTGAAACCGAAACGTGTTCACTGCCATCCTTTCATCGTTATCCTGCTGTGTCATCGTTATCCTGCTGTGTCATCGTTATCCTGCTGTGTCATCGTTATCCTGCTGTATCATCGTTATCCTGCTGTGTCATCGTTATCCTGCTGTTTCATCGTTATCCTGCTGTGTCATGCTGCCAGAGTACATGTCCATGTAGAGACACAAAAGAGCTCGATTTCCTAAACACCTACTGAGTTCTTCTTGCTCTTATTGTTTATTGAGGGGTTCCACTGCGTTTCTATAGAACCAGACAAAAGCTTAACGGAAACCAGTTTTTTTCATGTTGATCAATGTTTGAAACCATATGATCATGTCTATAAAGACTTTATATTTTATTAAATGTGTGCATGTTCATTTACTAGCTACCCGGTAGAAACAGTGGCTCTAACCATTCACATCTGCCATTCACAGCTCAGTATCCACAACAAATCCACTATGCTGTCAGGGCCACTACTATGTGAGAATAGTCTACCATCCAAATGACCATCTCGTCTGCTGGGAAGCTGCACATGCCCACAGGTGGGCTACAGTCCTTAATGATCTTACACGTAGTTAGTTATAGTCGCAAGGTAATGTAATGTGCAGATGAAAGATAAGTGTGGTGCATATAGAGGCACATTAAGTAAACTGGAATCTTGTGAACTCCCCAAAAGCCAGGGAATGATCTTTAGTTTGTCAGGTAAAAAAGATTGAAATCTGTTTTAAATGCTAAAAACACTGATAATGGCCGTACAAGGTCAGGCATGCTGAAGGTAACCTCGGCATCAGAAAACTAATTTATCATAGTCAGAAGTTTGTGAAGCTCCTGATCATCTGTTCAGAGGAGAAGGGAGAAGATGGATGAACCAGAAAAGCTGAATGAAATCAATGTTAGGAGTGCATAAACAGGTATATTATTTCCTCAGGTATTACTGTAAGAGTTGTCTTACAGTAATAACTATTAGTTGCAAGATGTGCAATCAGCTTTCATTGGAGAAACCTCAACCATACGGTTTCTGTGGTGACTCTCATGTACTTTGGAGGATATCTGCCCACTCTTGCAGAAAGGAGCTAATTGATAGATGTTGGATGGGCGTCTGGCATGAACTGCCTGTTGCAGATCCCACCACATCATTTCAAATTAATTTAGGACTTTGACTGTTTCTTCAGACATTTCCTACAAAGGTTCTTGATGGTACACAGGAGTTTGCCCACCCAGTTCACATATGCCATGTGGATATGGAGAAGGCATTCGAACATGTCCTTTATGACATCCTGTGGGAGGCGTTGCAAACTTGTGTTGTTTTCTCAAGCAACATTTTAAGAGTATCCCTAGACTGATGTGATGCGGGAGCTCCAGCATAGATGGGTTATAACAGCAGATGATCAGTATGAGGTCCATTTCTGTCTAAAGGAAACAGAAAGACAAGACTCCAGTGGGCAAAAGAGCACAGTAATTGGAGGATTGAGTAGTGTAAAAACATGGCCTGGTTAGATGAACCATGTTTTCTGCTGCACCATGCTGATGAAAGGGTCGGGATTTGGCACAGGCAGCATGCTTGGATAAGCCTGTCCTGTCTTGTGTCAACAATTCAGCCTGATGGAGGTGGAGTAATGAGGGGGAATGAGGGGAATGATTTCTTGGCCCACCCTGGGTCCTCATACCTGCAGATGGACATTTGGACAGTAGGACTTACCCAAGCACTGTGGCTGACTAAGTTTATCTCTTTGTGGCAGCTGTTTACCCTACGGCAGAAGGACACTTTCAGCAGGACAATACACTTTGCCACAAGGCTCATATGGTCATGGATTGGTTCCAGGATCATGACAGTTTTCCTTGGCTTTCAGTTGAAAATGGCCAGTTGTGAAACATGGCAACCTATGGGAGGGGAGGGGGGCTTTCATGACTAGATCAAAAGTATTTTAGGATATATGACACTTTGTTGAACATCAGATATTAACAGTATTTCTCATTCTGATTTATTAATTTTGGTTTAAAAGTGGCTCCCTTACTCTAGTACTGAAGCTGTGAAATCACCCTTTATTTTGTTGCAGCCTCATTAGTGCACATAGTGCACATAGTGCACATCAGTTTGTTTTTGTAATCAATATGATCAACAGATCCCCAGATTTTGAATTAACACTAACACTAACACTAACATTAACAATTAACACTAATTTCAATTAATTTTTTTAATCAACCACATTTGTTTAAATTAGACAATAAAAGTTCATTTTAATTTAAGGTTAACATATTGTGTTTTGAGATAATGTGGCACAATATGATACACCATGAACAAGTTACCACACGTAATATTTATTTTATTTTAAGGGAACATAACAAGACAAAAACCAATATTGTAAGAAAACTTTCTTGAGGGCACCTGAAAAGCTCTGGCAGGGTCACAGCCAAAAATTGTGATGTACCACACACCACATTGTAGCATAATAAACTGAGGGAGGAGAAATTATTTCAGGCACCACATCCCAATCGTGCCGTTACAGCAGATGAGAACGAGGCCTTGGAACTCTACATCTGATGGATGGTGAAATGTGGCTTCCCAGTGAGCAGCCATCAGTAGCCCCCACAACCACACTGAAAGCAGGGGATGCAGCCAATAAAGCAAACCCTTCACTGATGGCCTCTCCTCATTGGTTGGAAAAGCTCTGACTTTCTTCATGAACTGAGGATGGACTTTGATGGCATTTGACAACAGCCTCTTCTACATTGTGATTCATGCTTCTGTGGTAATGGACTGGTGAGAGAGACTCACATCTATACTGCAGTCAGCAATACCATCAACATATTTTTGTAAAATTGGAACCCATGGATTTATCTTGCAGTATGAGTTTGGTAAATAAGTTTCTGTAAATAAGAGTCAATAAAACCTTTCAAATTTTCAGAATTTTTAAATATTCTATACCATAAATATTCTAGCTGCTAAACGTTAAATGTAAGTTGAGATGTTTTATTTAATTATTACAGGTAACAGACTTGTTTTCTAGAAATACTTTTACCCTGAACTGAATGTTAATAATGTAGCTAGCTGGATATTGGGAGGAGGTCAGAACTATTGCACTCCGAGCATAAGGACAGGTTCCAAATCAAACACAAAAACATTTGAGGTGGCCCACGGTTTCACCAGTACAACAGTGGGTCACAAGGAGAGACCACCTGGTGTTGTGCATCTGAAAAGACTAGTTATGACAGAACAAGTTAAGACATTCTTTAGTTTCTTTTTTTAAAGATTAGAGGCACATCAAAAGCCATCATTGACCATGAGATTAAAGATCATGTTCTGAAAATGAGGAGAACACTACTGTCACTACTGGAAAAAATGTGGACATGCTTAGGAGTTTTTAAAATGTAGTAAAAAGTCAGTCCAATAGTTTGCGATGCTTTTGTTTCTTCTCTTTTGACCAGAAAGCACAGAATCAAAAGATGACCTTGCAATACCACCAGCACCTCACATCCCACCAGCTCCTGAGGGTCCACCAACACATCAGAACTTGAGCAGTATAGTCTGCAGAGATGTGGTGCTGCAGAGCTGGAAAACCAGACCAGTGGTGTAGCACACCACTTCTTTTCACGGTTCTCCTCCTGACATAATCAAAATTGATTCCATGTGTCTGGGTTTGTGAGAAACAATTTTAAAAAAGAAGGAAAAAAACAGATAAAGTCCTTACTCTTACTATCATTTTCATAAGCGTATTCTCTAAACTTGGCAGTATATTTTACTCAGTGACTGAGCTGTGGTACACATGGAACAGACTTGTTTAGTTCTAAAGAAAATAAATATATGCAATATGATTTTTAAAAATATTACAAATGGAAAAGATGACATCTCCTCTAAAAGGTCTTCCGCACCATTCTGCTTGATCTTCTAAGTTGGCAGCCTAATGAGCACAGTGTGTATATAGTTGATTACAAAGGAGTGTTTGAGTGATTATTTGCTATATGTGTAGTGCATTGGTTGATTGCTCACAGATGGTTGATGCATTTCCCTGTACATACATTCTGAAAAACCCTGTTAGTGCAACAACTAATCCATAATTGAAAGTGCATGTTTTTCCCTTCTGCTTTTCAGCTGTGGAAAGACAAAGTCTTTAAGAGAGTCATTAATACAGCAGCAGGAAATTATTCCCCTAATTCAAAAACTTCTGTAATCCAGAATCTGTGTTGAGAATCATCAACATGGTCGTGTGTGTAAAAAAACAGAAACGTAATCTGCCCCCTCCTCCTGTCCACTTTATCACAGTAGGTGGCGATATGCACCTGCAGATAGGTTTGTAACGTGTAATTAGTAAATTACCCAAAGTACACGAATGGGAATATAAAATGGAAAATGTAGCTCTTTCAATGGCAGCTGAGTATTACCGTCACATCGAAAGCATGAAGGTGATTATTTGGCTCGGGAGCCACGAGTGAGCTTTGTATCTGGTATAAACTAATCTAGGAGAGCGGAACGATTGTTTCGTGTTGTTGCAGTACGAACATAATAGAAACGTTCCTCTCTGGTGCGTGTTGGAGTCCTCGCAGTCTAACTTTTGTTTGCAGTGACTTATTGGTAGACTTTTTTTGATTGGTTTCTTTTGAAATGTACCGTTAGGTCACTTTTATTTTTAAAAAATGTTATGTTGTGACTTGAGTTGTCAATAGTAAGATAGACTAAACATAATTGGATTGAGGTCGATTAATTATGCTACCCAGTTAGCTAGCTAGTAAATATCCAAGATAAGAATATGCGGAAAAGCTTGGTATCAACTGTGAAGCTGCAGTGTTCATATTTAAAGGGGAGAAACGGCTGAATATCCACTTGGCGGTTTGCGAGCTGACTAAAGTTGGTGGGAAGGGTACTCGGGGAAAGAAAGCTTTAGCTACCATGGCCAGCTAGGATAGCTAAGTAGCTGAAGTCTTTGCTATATGGAGAGTTAAGCTAGGTAGCTACTTAGCTGCGTGTCTGCCTGATTTACAAATCCACGGAAGACTCGTGGAGAGAGCAGGCATTTCAGGGTCTGGGTACTGCAGTGAATCCTTGGACTTGATGTGAATAAGGTTATTCACATCATGCACACTTTGGCGTGAAATGGTACAGTGTGTGTGTTGCGTTTACGATGCACCATCGAAGTGGGACACATGTTTTCCTGAATACGATGGAGGTTTGATGCTTCCAGGGCTGGATGAACGTACTTTTTTTTTCTTTTCTTTTCTTCCAGATTTCCTACTTGGTACACGAGCTAGCTATATATTAGCGACAAGTGGTCCACACACGCACAGAGGTTGTTGAAGGCTGTTATGAGGACCTTGTTGCCTCTGATTACTTGTATCTAGTTCAAATGGCTAACGGGGGTGGATAACACGTCGGCCAGCAAGCTCGGCTGGTTACCTCGGCTGGTAGGTCTCTGACTTGCTGTACTGAAACGTGACGACGTTATCGGTGATTAGTATATCCAACTAGTCAGTTACCTTCTTTGAAAACATATTTTTTAAAAAGAGAAACTGAGTTATCGTATCTTCGTATAACTTGTTATATAAAGCGTAACATTAATTGGAATGAACTTTACTTAACTAAAATCGATTATTTTTATTCCCCCCCCCATCATGAATAGTAAATATCATGTGCTGCTACTACGTTCATTTGTGATACTGAAAGGGTCTTATAGCCTTAGATTAACTATTTTTGAAAATGTGTACTGTGGGGTTTTTTAAGGGCATAAGTCTGTTCATATTTATGATGAATTTGGATCAATATGTCTGAACAAAGATTTGTAAAGTGAACCTAGGTGAAAGGTCACGCTGATGTTTTACTAGACTAGTGTTTTCAGGATGCTTGATTGGTCATGACTTGCAGTAACACTGTAGTATTATTTATGCACCTCATTTGTAATACCATAACAAACTCTTATGGTTTAGTTTCTTTCATCCATATTTCAGTCTGCCGTTTTATATATTATGGACCAGTGTTGGTCTCTTCTCTCGATTCTTCAGACCCCAAGAAGCAGAAACCGCTGGAAGAGTTGAAGGTAACCTGCAGCACTGCGACTGGCTGCCTAAGCCTCAGTCACTACAGTGCTGCTGCTTGTGGTAACTGACCTGAGCTCCGATTCCTCTGAGGTCCACCTGCAGTGGATCAGTGATGAAAATTAGCCAAATCTGAGAGCTGATGGTCATGTCTACCATCTGTGATTACGCAAGAGAAGCTTGGTGTGCGTGTGTGTGTGTGTGTGTGTGTGTGTGTGTGTGTGTGTGTGTGTGTGTGTGTGTGTGTTGGGGGGGGGGGGGTGTTTGGTGCATGTGATTGTCTGTCTGAGCAATGATGTAAATCCCTTGATTGCTGAGGTGCAAGTAAAAAGTTGCTTACACTTTAGTGATGGTTTCTACACTTGAACTGAGCTCAGACAACTTGTGTGGGTGGGTGTTTCTCATCCCCTCTTGTGGACAGTCCAGTTTGAAGTGAAGGTTGACCCTCTTTCTATGCTTATGGCTGCTTCCAACTTGGTCTGGCTTTAACCCCCCAGTTGCTTGTCTTTTTACATTTAAATCATGTGCAGGATTAAATGGTTCATACCGATAGAATCCATGTACTGACCTAGGAATCTTTCATACAAGTAGATCCCCACACCGTGTGTGTGTGTGTGTGTGTTTGCCACAGTAATGATTGATATTGGTTTGAGAAGAAGCAGTGCTTTTGTGATGTTGGTTGTTTTTGAATACATTTTGCTCTAGATGACTGCTGGTGTCTGACCAGCTGTCACTCATGGACACTGGCTGCTGTAACCATGGGGATGGTGGAGGTTTCTTACCCCAGTCAAGGTAACAGTCTGAGAGGATGCAGCAGGTCGTGATTGGTTGTGCTTCTCTCTAGAATTATGGTTTTCTAAAACTTCCTTGTTGGGTGAATATACTATTCACAAGCACAAGGTCAGGCTTTGCTCCCTGGTTCTGCTTTCCTGAAAGACTTTTGTCTCCTCTCCACTACAGAGAAAAGGCACATCCTCACCTGACCAGTTCCTTTTTGGCCTGTGCCCTTTCCTGCCTCTGCTGGGAACTCCTGGTCCCTGGACCTCAGCCAGCAGCCTTATCAGCTGGAGTGGACATGAACCTCACCGATGATCTGCTATAAACCTGTAATTCCTGAAAAGGGACACAATTTGTGGAACCAGCAGTACTGTGACTCGGGCCACATGGACCCTGATGTGTTTACTGAAACGTTTTATTGCAATGTCCAGTATCATAGACGAAGTACTTTTGTGAGTTGCTCTGGATAAGAGCGCCTGCTAAATGCCTAAAATGTAAATGTAGAAGCTCTAAGTCCCTCCCCTCCCCTTCTGTTGCTCTTGTGTACTATCATGCATGTATCTTGCACTTGGGTCCCAGATAAATGTTGAATTATCACTACTGCACTCTTGACTACTTGACTTTATATTTGCTAGTGAGTTTTAGCAGTTCTTCCAAATTGGTGAGTTTTACTAACATTTTGGAAAGTACAAAGTGGACTGATTCTATGCTCCGTTTCCAAGATGGCACCTAGCTAGCTTGTCTAAGAACCGAGGCATTTTTCTCGCTAGGAGGATGTAAACCATTCAAGTTTGTTTCCTTCAAAGATTTGTCTGATGTAGTGTTGCCTCTAACAAGAGAAAATGCTGAGCACTGGGTGCTTTTTCTACCTTTTTAATTCTCATGTGTATTTATTATTGATCACCAGTAATGGCTGCAAAACAAATTCTTTTGGCAGTTCTTCTAAATTGGTGATCCTGGATGACAAACTTGGCTGTTTGTGAGCAAAACTGATGATGATTAAACCTTTTGGGTTCAGTCATATTCAGTACTGATCTGTCACTCAAGTATTCAACAAGCCATTACCAAAACTGCACATCAATATTATTGCTGTTAATAATTATCCCATGAAACCTTCTGTATTTTTATTCATTTCAGTAACATTTCTTGTTCTATGTGGACATGTACCATATTAAATGTTCATGTTTTCATTAAATTGCATTTGATGCACTGACTGCTTGACTTGTCAATCTTTTTTTGTGTGTGTGAAATTAGTGAAAATTAAACACATGTAAATGCTGTGTCTCTTTTGTATAATTGTATTCAGGGTATGGGTGTGACTGTTTCTTTGGTTATAGGTTTACCCATTTTGATATCTAGTTTCTGGTGTGGATGAAGTGGATTGATCCATATATCCATTGCTGGGAAGTGTATTCTTCTATTAATACCAACATGCACTTTATTATAAACATCTTGCACTTGGTCGTTGATATTGACACACACACTAATCACAAAAAGTTGGGGGTATTTGGCTTTTGGGTGAAATTTCACAATGAACCTAAAATGCATTCTAACCTTTTACAGGTGAACATACGTGACCTTTAAACGTTTGAACAGGCGTGTCCAACTGTTTAATGTTTCAGTACTTTTTGCACAGCTTGCTGTGCTCGTAACAGGTGTTTGGTCCATGAATCGACCAGTAAATGTCCTGATTCGATTAGAATTGGTACTTAAACAGTCCGGCTCATGCTGCTCACACTTTAACATCATGAGACCAAGGCGGCACCTAACAAATCATCGACAGAATCTCGCCATTGTGAAGTTTCAAACAGGACGTTCTCAGATGGAAGTGATCGTTGAGCTTAGTGTCACACAGTGACATCAGCAGGTTGCTACAGAGATACTGGAAGAGTCACAGAAAACAATAGAACCGGACGTCCTGTAACCACACCCCACACTGATGATGCTTCATTGTGAACAGTGCTCTGTGGAGCCCTATGATGAGCCACACAACTGCAGGCACATTTAAGAAAGATGAGGGTCACCCGAGTGTCACGTCAGACCATTCAAAACTGTTTACACAAGCGTGGTCTGCATGCTAGACAACCTGCAAGGGTACCAGACCACACCAGGCATAGGTGTCATCATCTGGCATAGGCCAGGGAGCATTTACTCTGGACAAGGCACTAGACATTATTTGTTGGGGTATATATGCACCACAGTTGTTGGCTTTTGTTTCAATAAAGTGTTTGAGATGAGGAAATAGATAGATAGATGGATAAAAACTTTATTGATCCCAGAGGGAAATTCTTGAATCCAAGAAAATCACCATTGCATTACTTATACTTAAATGATATCATTGTGGCATGAACTTGTTTTCTATGAATTTCACCCAAAAGCCAGTTACCTGAGAGACTCATCTCCATACAACCACTGCTATGCCATCAGTACTATTGTTGAGAGTGAAGCCGAGTCTGCATAGGTCTTATAATAAAAGGTGATACATACAGTTTGGTAAATGCGCACAATTTTTGCACAGTCATGCACAAAATGGCTGTAAAGCGAAGATACAGTGCTGGTTTTGCTTTGAGTGCCCATTCCAAATGAAAAAGCTTCAGTTTACGCATCTTGGGGCTTTTTTGTACATGTGTGAAATTGGCAATTGTTTGGCCCTTGTTGTTTGGGGTTCTGCTGTAAACTGAAGTGTTTGGGGTTCTGCTGTAAGCTGAATTGCTCAAGCGATCTGAACCTTAAGGAACATTTCAGCTGTTTTTCAACACATACTGTATTAAAACTTTCCTGTAATTTATAACTAAATTGCAGCCCAAATAACAATCTTGCTGTTCAGAAATACTGTTTGTCTGCTGCTTTCTATAAAGGTAAATATAATAAAGAACTATTTACACTGAGATCAAAATATTTGCATTAAATGGGTTTGTTTTTTGCTCAGAAGAGGGTTGTAATTTCTGGCTTGGTGTGTCACGGTACTGTACAATGTCATTTTTCTTGCAGTATTTCCGGTCCCTGCGGTTGGTATACTTTAGATGGTCAAATAAACCAGTAATCTTTATTATCTGACTGTGCTACGCAGGTTAAAAAAGAAAGTGTCTTGCTATGGCTAGTTCATGTCCTTCAGGCGGTGTTTACAATATCTTATCTACAAAATCTTTTCCCACCTGCCAATATGTATATTGTGTTTGAAACTTCCAGGTGAAACATGCCAAAGTGAAAACATGTTTTTTTTAAATAAACAATAGTAATCATTACTCTGAGCCACAGTGAGGCTGCCTTCTGGTCCAACAAAGTGGCCCATATTTTTTCTTTCGATTAAAAATGGGGTTGGACGATATACGTCTATGTAAATGAGTCTTTTATCTCAAAATATATCAATGTTAAAAAACAATTACATTACTGCCAGATTATTTATTTATTTATTTATTTTTGCTTCTCTTCGTCCAAAAACTGAAAAGCCTAAAAAGGCATGGTAATAATTACACAACCCCTCAACATAAATGGAAAACTCATTTTCTCCAGACAGCTGCAGATTTCCGTTACAGGAGGTATTTGCGCTCTGACGCCCTCCTCTGGGAGTGAGCGCGCGCGGAGATCACGTGAACTCGACACCACAGGAGCGGGTAGAGGCATCGTTTCTAGCCCGAGTGACTTCACTGTTTCGTATCGCAAATCACTAGGATTACAAGCATCCTACTTTACCGGAGCCGTCCCCTGCAGAATACCGGGTCTGATGTCTGTCCTAGAGAACCGTTAAAAAACTTGGCATATGATATATCGCTTTCCGTTTCTAGCTGGAACCTCGCGCACACTCATGCAGTCCGTTTGTGTTGGGAGGACGAAACGCATTTGATACTCGGCTACAGGAGACAGGGAGAAAGCGAGGCTCTCGCGGGTGCATCTTCGTGGGAATGGCGGACCGTGATACGTTACCGCTTCCCCTGGAGATACGAGCGCGGCTCGCCGAGCTGGAGCTCGAGCTATCAGAAGGTAAGCTGCGATTTTCCCGGTTTGTGTGTGCGATACAGCGTCTCCGGTGGAACGGAAGGAGGTTCGGGAATGAAAGGAGCAAATCAGCGCGTAGACCCGTATTCAGTATAATGTAGGTTAAATCTGCACGGGCCTCTGTTTTGGGTATTTACATTCGTTGTGCAGTGTGTATGTGCGCTGCTGTAATCTCTTGTTTGGAAGACGGTCCAACAGTCCCGATGACCTTGGATGACACGAAGTAAACGTCCAGTGGAGTCTTAGGGACACCGTGCAATGAGTTTTTCATTCTGTGGATCGATCGCTCTGTCTCAAGCACACACATTGCATCCACAAGCAGCCCATCCTTTCCTTCTTTGGTACAGACTGGTGGTCTGGGAGCGCTATATATGCGCCCCTTTTGGCGCTCCAGTCACGCGCTGAGGGTGCTACGGCGTTGTGTTTTTATCGCAATTTCAAGTGTTTACGGCGTTGGCAGCCTCGCGCAGTCGGAGCCCTCGTCAGGCGGCGCGGTTGGCGCGTAAAAGGACAGGTTTGTGTTAAAGTCGCGTGTCTCCGAACAGCCTGTGCGCTTCTATATTCACGGTCAACATTCGGATTATTTGTTGTTGTAGCAGTGACGGTTCTTTTCGCCCGGGATAATCATACTGGAGAGAATGTGCTCCGAAATGTGGAAGGGTTGGTCGTGAGTGAGATCGAGAGCAAAAGCAGACCTGTTTCATGTTGTTTGCGTCATTCCATTAAGCAAAAGGACACAGAAGTTTTTACTTAGTGGTTTAACTTCTTATACATTCATGATCTTCTGAGCATACCGTCTCTGTGTGTGTATGTGTGAGAGAGAGAAACGATTCAGGAAAAAAGAATAAATGCTTGTGTGTAGAGGATGAAAACACAAAGGATCTGACATCAAAAGGAAAAGCAGTTTGAACGTCGGTGCCATGGATCTGACTAAATGATTGTTTACCAGTGAACAGGTACTGGTTTAGTACATGTGTCTTAGATCATGAACCTTTCAGAGAGATGTGGCTTGTATAGAGTTTGCATGTCCATCTGTTAAAAACCCTGTGGCAAAATTTTCCCGATAACTTTGCAACCTGGCCAGTAATGCTGATTTGGATTCATTGTTTTTTGTAGTGTGCTGGTTTTTACCCGGTTTCTGTACTTCCTTCTGATTGGTTCAATGGTTATTGTTCTGTAATCTGATTGGTTGAGGGGACAAAAGCCTGTAGGTTGATAAGCCACTTGTTGGAAGATTATGACCTCCTGTATGTTGAATGTAAACACATCTATCCATGTCCTTTACCTTTTGTACTATGTATCGTATCTAATATGCAGTAAATATTTCACCATTTAGTCTGTTTTTCTTAAGTATACACACCCTTTGCTAGTCTGTGTGTTTTAGCAACTTTTGATTTATGTCAAGTAACAATAATTTGCACTTTGCTGTCCAGTGTAAGGCTACATGTGTCAGAATTTGTCTGCCTTTAGGAGTGCGCTCTCTCTCTCTCTCTCTCTCTCTCTCTCACACACACACACACACACACACACACATGCTTTTTATGTATCTCTGTTTCTCTCAGATATGTCTCTCTATGCACATGTGCATGTGTGTGAGAAAGAGAATGAGAGACTCTCATTCTCAACCCTAACCTGCTCTTTTGAATGTGTTGTCAGGTGTGTTGCTACAGGACAGGTGCTGTACTGACACTTTAAGTAAACAAATGCAAGCACACACTCTTCTTGTGTGTGAGGGCGTATGTGTATACACACACACAAACACACACTCACTCTTTTGTCCAATTTCCAGGATGTCATAAATTAATATTGTATATTTTCACTTCCATCTTGTGCATATATGTGACAGAAAAGGAGAAAATTTTTGAATTGGCCTACATTAACTTCAGAGAGAATGGAAGAGCGTGTGTGTTGTGTGAATGAGCAGGTGTGTGTGTGTTGTGTGAATGAGCAGGTGTGTGTGTGTTGTGTGAATGAGCAGGTGTGTGTGTGTTGTGTGAATGAGCAG
>JAOXYF010000004.1:7176005-7187407 GCA_028565775.1 Sternarchorhynchus goeldii
AGTAACACGGTTATGGATTATGAAGTATGGATTACGAAGTGTGAGTAACACGGTTATGGATTATGAAGTATGGATTACGAAGTGTGAGTAACATGGTTATGGATTATGAAGTATGGATTATGAAGTGTGAGTAACACGGTTATGGATTGCTTTTTCATTGTCCTTCTCCATCCTTTTTTCCCCTCATTTATTATATCTGTCCTTTTGTCACTGTTGATCTCAATTTTAAATGTATTTTCCTGTATCTCCACTCATCTATAATCAAAAACTCTTTTTATGTCACAAATTAAACACATTAAAATAGATCTTTATTCACCATTTTAAGCTTTTGGGCATTTCAACTCTGTAAATTGTAGAACTACTGAAAAGTTCTACTAGCAAACAAATCCTCATGATTTTCTACATGTTTTAAAGGCATACAGTGGTGCAGTAGTGGCTACTCACCAATAATAAATACAAATAATGGCACCCTGCTATTTTCAGTATTCTATTCAGTATTATACTGCACTAACAAATCATTTGAAATGATGTGACCATTTCCCTCTTGGTCACACTGTTTCAGCTGTCTGTCCTGTCTGTTTTTCTGTGTTTTGTATGTTGGATCTACTGATTCGTTGTTCTTTTGATTAATGCCTTTCATATTCCATTTTATGTTTACACTGTCTCTGTGTTTAAGGGTGGAGGTTTGGTGGGGTTGTTTGTGGTTTTTGTGTAATCATGAATCATGAATCGTGATTTTAACCTCTCCTTGCATGTTCTGTACTAATTATCCTTCTACCTGTGTCTGTGTGTCTGTGTGTGTGTGTGTGTGTGTGTGTTTGCACACACACACATGTCTTTGGGGTTCATCCTCTTCTTCCTGGGGGAAAAAGCGCAATCCATTAGAATTCAACTATACAGGTCTGAAGGAGTCCTCAGTCAGTAAAGCACTAAAGGTAATGGCACTCGACTTGGGGATGAGGAAACGCATCCAGAGCACCACGTAACCAAGGCACTAGACCCCATGTTTAAAGTCGTGTACTATTTTCACTGTATACATGCTATGATCAAAAAATAGAAAAGCTGGTTATAACCAAATATAGGTTAAATATGACTGTTGAAGCAGTGGTTCTCGGCTATTCTTGAAGTTGTTTAAGTGTCCCATGCTGGATTTTTAACAAGATCACTAGGACTAAACCAAATTCTATCACCATAATCCATTTTCACACAGCAGTCAGATTTTTTTATCTTTATAGATAAATGAAGCTGAAGAATAAAAACCGTTTTTTGATTTTGATTTTGATTTTTTTAAGAATTGGAATTTGTTTTAAGAATTGAAACATGAATCCAGCTGTGAGGAATGAGACGCGGGTGTTATCTGAGTCTTGCCTGGTTTGACTAAACCTCAGACTAACTAAGTCTGTGTGCATGCGAGAGAGTGAAGGAGGAACAAATGAAACATTCTGAAAATTATGTCTAGAAATGACCCTCAAAAGTTTTTACCATTATAGGTGCAGAGTCAAGTGTCAATTTCTGATATGAAATTTCTGCCATATTAATTACGTAAAAGGTTAATAAATTGTTTTTTTTTTTTAATTTTGCTACTTACAGAATTATGTACATAATGATGTAAAGATCCACAAGAGGCATAAAATAGGATGTGTGGACCCTGGTTTGTTGTTTTAATTAAACTTTTTGATTGATCACTGCAACAGTTTGAAAAAGAAATTCAAGAGAGCTACCTAAGATCTAATGAAACACCTCATCAGCACTGAAGCTGATTCCACTTGTGAATTGTTTAATTTAAAGCAAGTCGAATCCAAGATGGTAACCTGTGGGCAAACCCTAACCATGTGTCTAACAAAGCACTTCTGAATGTGTGTGTTTGTTGCATTGGTTCAGTCCTTTAAAAAGGGTAATGCTGGTTCTGTGAGATTTTTTTTCTGTACCTCTAGCAGTATTCCTGAAATATAATATATACTCCTATTACATTTGGTTACTAAGAAATCACTAAAAATGAATCCATGAGCCCTAAAGGACAGTGTTAAATGAGATAATGCTAGATAATCATAGTAAGTTGATGAGAAGAAGAAAAAAGTTTTATTTATGTATTTATTTATTTATACTTCTTATGAATCCTTTGTACACACAAAATGTTAATCTTTCCAACAAATATAAAGATTTCATCTTGTTCAGGCTTAAAGAAACAGCATTTCATGCCTAAAAAGTAGAACAGGACAAGCTGATGATCTTGGGACTGTGTGGTTTGCTTCCTGTTTCTCTCCAGTCTGCAAAGAAGGTCAGCAGTGATCCCAGTCCTTTGGTCCAGTTTAGGGTTGGATCCACGACATTTGACAGCAAGGTATGTGCAATGTGATGCACATGATGTAATGTTGATGATCAGTTTTCTGGTTTTCTTCTTTTTCATCCGTTATCCTCGGGTGTGTTTGTCTACTCCCAGCTCAGCCACATCTGCAGTGCTGGATTAACACTCACCTGTGCTTTTCATGTCTTCTGTTGGACACTTTTCACCTGTAGTTTAACTCTGGATTTTGCTGTGCACAAGCTCTGTAACTATTGTCATTATTCAGAAATGCTAAATGCTTTTTACTTTGCAAAGAACACCTAACTAAATTAGCTTGTATCTAAATTCAACACCCTGGAAAATATTTTCAAAATTTTTCATTACTATTAAAAAATCTATTAAATTAAAAATCTATTAATCTATTAAAAATCCAGTTTTTTATCTGATGTTTCTAGTATAACATTCTTTACTGAAATGGTTTTGAGTTTAAGATGCAGTCTAAGCCCCACCCCTTCTTTTGTAGACACGCTACAAGACTAATGAACCTGTCTGGGAGGAGACCTTTGTGTTCCGTGTACATAACCCAAGAGCTCAGGAACTAGAAGTGGAGGTAATAACACAAGAACACAGATACCACCATGCACAAATATGCACACAGCTTTAAACACAGTTACTGGTGCATGTACAGTACATGTGCATAACTGTTGGTGTGTGCAGGTAAAAGATGAGAGACATGAATGTTTACTGGGAACTCTGACTGTCCCTCTGACTGAGCTGCTGGAGGCTGAGGAGATGAGCCTCAGTCAGAGATTCCCATTAAAGAGCGCCGGACCCAGCGCTACACTCAAAATGAAGTTGGTACTAAAGGTACACACGTGCACGCGCGCACACACACACACACACACACACACACACACACAAAAAAACATACTCACAAAAGCACAAACACACACACACTAAATCACAATCCACTTTATTAAAGCCAAAGAGAGATTTATTTATATAGCACTTTTACAGCAAATGTTGTCACAAAGCAGCTTTACAAACACATGGGTCCAAGTCCCTAATGAGCAAAGCCAGGGGCAAGAAAAATCTCCCTAGAGGGGATTAAGAAGCAGCCTTGGGAGGACCATGCTAATGTTAGTGCTGTCCTATGGCCCTTCATCACTGGACACTTCATGATAATTTTGGGTGGTGTGTGACTCTCAACTAAGCCAAAACGCTGACAAATCTGAAACTGGGACCAACTGGACACAGCCATTTCACTACGTTATCACTCATAGTTTCAGTTTTAAGAATAGTCCACCATCTATAATAGCAGTTTTTGTGACTGGATACATCTTGAGTAATTGAGGGTTAAGGGTCTTGCTCAGGGGCCCAACACTGGCAACTTGGCAGAGTGGAACTTTGTGGAGATTGAACCATTTTCCTTCTTTAAAATACGATTTTACTAAAAGAAGTAAATGGGTTGGTCTGTAGCAGTTCCTCTGCATTTGTAAGGATTCTACAGCAATGTGACATTGTATTGTAGCCCCAAATTCTCAATTTCAGCATAATTGGTTCTGGCAGTGTCTCAGTTAAGTTTATTTTTGGAGTAGCTAAAGATATTTGGAGTAAACAGCTAAAGCACTTTTGTAAGCTATGAGCATCTGCTAAATGTCTTTAATGTAAATATAAATTGGAAGACTAAACTGACATGTAGACAATACTTCTATAATTAATCAAATCAAATTTATATAGCACTTTTTATAACAGTCGTTGTCTCAAAGCAGCTTTATAAAAGTGTCTGAGTCCAAACCGCACGTTTCAGCACATAGTCACCTTCAGAGCTGATGACATCATCACCAAGCCACTATATAGAGTTAATTGCAAGACCATTTCAGCAGTAATTAAAACCCCAAAATATTAAAACCTCAAATTAAATTCAGGAAACAGACACCAACAAACAAACTAAAATAAGTTTCAAAATGTAAAAAAATATATATTCTACAAACTAAAAATAAACAAATCATATGAATTAACTAAAACAATTTAAATGCTTTTTAGTGGCCTGGTGACGCTAATGTTATTAGCATTCTGAATGTAATAATCTAATAGCTACTGGTATAATAGAATGGAATAGAATGTAATGGAGAAGGACATAAGACGTTTTCCATAGAACAACTTAAGAAGTCCTGCCGAATGTGAGAGAAGCAGAGATGATATAAACTAAAGCTGTATATCACTGGAGGAACAGAACAATGCAGCTGAAATGAAAAGCGAAGACAGGAAGAGCACTTAGTGCACAGATCTTAACTTGATTGATTTTCATATCAGATTTGGTTCACAAACTGCCGTCTTTTCTTAAAGACACTATTTTTTCTTATTAGATTGGATGAAACGATGTTTTTGTACGATGGGTGTGTAGTTTTATACATTATACACATCAAGGTTTGGAGGATTCTGGTTTTTTTTTTACATCAGCATAGTCCCATACTGAATATTTAATTACTTTGACTCATCCAAATAATTTAATAATACAACGAATAATATTTTGTTTCAAAATAAGTGCTATCTGCACTTATGTAACAGAAATCATTTTTAGATTTTGTTTTTAACATGTATGGTAGTCTATTCATTGTATGTTGTTAAGGATTAATTAAAAGCAGTTATTAACCAGTAATTTAATGTATTGGTAGCTGATGTTATGTCTGTTGTTGTGCATGTGTTCCAGATCCTTAGTTTGGAGAAGTCGTTAGCGTCAGACCAGCCGTCCTCAGTGCAGGTTTCCAATCAGGCAGCCAGCGTCGTTCCAAATGCATCAAATTCTAGCCTCTCCCAAAAAAACTCAAATTCCAAGAACACCCCCAAACCCTCGAGTTCTGCTGTCACCCATAAGCCTCCTGCCCAGCTCCCCAGCTCTATTCCAGAGCCTGCCCAGCCCATCCCTGAATACACACCATCATTGGAACCAATGTCGAACAACACACAGTTGGAGAACTCACCTGGCCGTCTAGCACAAATTGGAAGGAGCTCGTCTAAATTGGCAATATCGGGTTCCCAGCTGCACCTCAATAGCAAAGAGCCGACACCCAGCATTGCCTCGGACATCTCTAACCCTTATGCCTCCCAGGAGCTGCAGCAAAGACTGCAAGAGCTGCATAAGTAAGGAACACGTATTCACACATGACAGTTCCACACAACACAGACTCTGTGAGGTTCCTCTGGGTTTAGTACTGGGACTTGAGATTATTTTGTCCCTTTTTATTGATGATGATGATGATCTCTCATGCTATTCTACTATATTGAAAGATTTGTGCTACTTTTTGTAGGGAAAATGGAACACAAAATGCAGTGGTACTTCAACATTGTGTGTGTGTGTGTGTGTGTGTGTGTGTGTGTGTGTGTGTCCACAGTGGTTCCTCTACCAGTCATTATCCCTTGGGTGAGGTTCAGTTGACGGTACGACACAGTCCTCAGAGGAATAAGCTCATAGTCGTGGTCCACAGCTGCAGGTAAGAGCCCCCAAAACTCCACCTCCACATTCTACTCATACATACAGAGCTAAAAAGAAGAAATTCATACTGGGTCACAACTCACAAACAGCTCCCAAAGAATCAAAATGAGAGTGGCTGCATGTTACACACACTCACACAGACATGCTACAGAAAACACACACTCACAGGCACTGTGCAGGTCACACACACTCACAGGCACTGTGCAGGTCACACACACTCACAGGCACTGTGCAGGTCACACACACTCACAGGCACTGTGCAGGTCACACACACTCACACAGACATACTGCAGGTAATGCAAATGCTGTAGAATGCTGGTTGTTCTGATGCAGGATCTGGTTTATTTGAGGATGTATATATATTCTGTTTGTCTGTCCATAGGAATCTGATAGCATTCACAGAAAGCGGCTCTGACCCATACGTGCGTCTGTATCTGCTCCCTGACAAACGACGATCTGGGCGCAGAAAAACTAGCACAGTAAAGAAAAACCTCAACCCAGTCTATGACCAAACGTGAGTGTTTGTGCTTCTTACTGCTGGTTTATTATTGTTTCAGTATTGTTTCAGTATTGTTTTTGCCATGCTCTTGATTCATGATAAAGCTGAATGACAGTATCAAATATCACCACATGCACTGTAATATCAGGTGAAATTCAGTTAAACTATAAACTGAATTACACATTGATTAAAGTAGGTATAATTCAGTTACATGTAAAATTTTAAATACTGATTTTTGTGAAAAAGTTTTAAAAACGGAGTTAAACGGATCACTTAAGGGTCCATATGGCACATTTGATCACTTCATCAGCATTTGAGCATTTCTTCCGAGGGCCTGAAGGACGCTGAAGTTGATATTTAAGGAGAGTTTGTTAGATGATCCTTTAGAGTGGTGAGGAATTGAGGCAACATGTCTATAGACTTCAGGAGCACAACTTGTCTGAAAGATATTTAGATCTCACATAAAACTGTAAATGTGCAGTGCCAAGAGTAAATGAACAGGAATGATGAAATGCTTAATACTTAATGTTTGAATTTAATTTTGAGTATATTGGTATTATGTATTTAAATGTTACTTTGCTGATTTAGTGCTATACAAAATGTGTTGTATGTTTTGGTTGGATGATGATGATGATTCTATCTAGCTTAATTTCTATCTAGCTTGATGTCTTATTATTTTGCATGTTGCCACACTTAAATGTTTCAGATCACCAAACAAATCTAAATATTAGACAAACGTAAACACGAGTAAACGCAAAATACAGTTTATAAATGAAGGTCTTTTATTATTAAGGGAAAAAGAAATCCAAACCCACAGGGCCCTGTGTGAAAAAGGGCATGGTAGAGTTCCAAGGTGAACACCACTGTTGAACAAAAAGAACATGAAGGCCTGTCTCAGTTTTTTCAGAAAACATCTTGATGATGCCCAAGACTTTTGAGAAAATACTGTGATGGGAATACTGTGATGGGAATACTGTGATGGGAATACTCTGTGGACTGATGAGACAAAACATTTTGGAAGATGTATGTCCCATTACATCTGGTGTAGAAGTAACACAGCACTTCAGAAAAGTAACATCATACCAACAGTAGAATATGGTGGTAGAGTGATGGTCTGGGGCTGTTTTGGTGCTTCAGGACCTGGAAATCTTGCTGTGGTAAATGGAACCATGAATTCTGCTATCTAACGAAAAATCTTGGAGGAGAATGTCCGGCCATCTGTTAATGACCTCAAGCTAAAGCACACTTGGGTTCCAATGATCCAAACCACACCAGAAAGGTGAGCTCTGAATGGCTTAAGAAAAACACAGTTAAGCACCCTGACCTGAATCAGATTGAGATACTGTGGCATGACCTTCAAAAGGTGGTTCATGACCTTCAAAAGGTGGTTCATGACCTTCAAAAGGTGGTTCATGCTTGAAATCCTCCAGTGTGGCTGAGTTACAACAATTCTATAAAGATGAGTGGGCCGGACCTCCTCCACAACACTGTAAAAGACTCATTACCAGTTATCACAAACACTTGACTACAGTTGTTGCTGCTAAGGGTGGCCCAACCAGTTATTAGGTTTAGGGGCAATCGCTTTTTCACACAGGGCCTTATAGGTTTGGATTTTTTTTTCCCTTAATAATAAAGACCTTCATTTATAAACTGCATATTGTGTTTACTTGTGTTTTATCTTTGTGTACTTTGGGTAATATTTTGATTTGTTTGGCGATTTGAGACATTTAACATGCAAAAGAATAAGAAATCAGAGACGAGGCAAACACTTTTTCACACCACTGTAAATGCGTGTGTGTGTGTGTGTGTGTGTGTGTGTGTGTGTGTGTGTGTGTGTGTGTGTGTGTGTGTGTGTGTGCACGTTTGTCGATAGATTTGAATTCAACGTGTTACATGTAGAGTTGCACAAGAGAACACTGGATGTAGCAGTGAAGAACGGAGGAGGAATTCTGTCCAAGCACAAAGGTCTTCTGGGCAAGGTGAGGAGAGAATGAGAGCAGGAGAGTGAGTGAGTGAAAAGTAGAAGAGACACTGCAAACAGTAACAATTACTTTACTGTTATTACTCAAAATGACTCTTGATTTTAATTGAAATTGTCAAATGTATTTGAAATTGAAAATATATCTAGTGTATTTTTATTATTTGTGTATCAGGTGTTGGTGGATTTGTCATCAATAGACACATCAAAGGGCTTGACCCAGTGGTGAGGCATTTATTTATTTACTTTTTAATTTAATATTTAAAGAAAATGTACCTTGACACATCATCCTCACTGGTTAATTGCAGTCAGTGTGTAACCATGTTGGTGTGTAATGACAGGTATGAATTGAGCGAGGATGGATTGAAGAAACCCCATTTTGTTTAATCAAAAGACTCGATCACACATCGTGCTTTATGGGATCCCTGCACATGGACTACGTCAACCTTATGAAAAAGTGGTTTTAGCTGATAGGTCATTTACTCATATAAAGTATTTTATATATATATATATAGATATACTCTCAATTTTTATCAAGATATTTTTATGATGATGATTTACAGACAAAGGAAAGCTTCAGGTTATCTGAGGTTATAATCTGTGCAATACAAAAAACGGAATGTGTATCTGTGTATTTGTGTCTGAGAGTGAATGAAGGGGATGTTCATTGAACCTTTAGAGACCCTGCAAATGATGTTGAGGCTTACAAACAAAGTAAAATCAAACAACTCCATTGTTGCAGAGTTTTGTTGTTGTTGTTTTTTGTTTTTTTTTTATAAATTACAAAAAAATAAATTAATATAAACCAAATACACATCTCAAATATGAGAAATGCCAACAGTCACATGTCTCTGTGTACAAGCAGGCATGAGTGTTTTGTTTTAAGCTATAAATGTACATTTATGAGCGTGTGATCGAGCGTGCGAGTGAGTGAGTGTGTGTGTGTATGTGTGTGTGTGTGTGAGTGTGAGTGTGTGAGTGAGTGAGTGTGTGTTCATTCATAATATCTCGTTACTCGTGGTCCTGTATAACCCTATATCATATTAACCATGTAACAAAATCCTAATTATAGTAAGAACATATTAACATTAGTCTTGCATAACCATGTATCATTCCAAACACAAACACTTGGAACATGTCGTCTGTTCACCTGTGAGATATTTCACTACATGTGCATAAACACTGTTGCCCTGCTCTTCCTACCCTCTTGTGCCAAGAAGTGTGGACTCTGTTTACCATTATCCATTTTATTTTTTGTCTTCAAAAATAAGGGTGTTTATCATATTTTCTAATAATTATTACATAGATTGAGATTAGAACAAAGTGCTGTTGAAATACTTTTTTTGCAGACTTGCTTGTGCGAGGTCTGTGAATATGTACGTGTATATTTTTTGTGCCTTACTCTGGTTATGTGTCAGTTGAGCTTGTTCAGCTCATCTCACATGGCAACAAGCAAAAGGTAAAACTACTGTCCGCTTTGAATGATAATTTTGTAATGCAGCATAATGAAATAAAAAGCACTGAACCATACCGGCCACGGTGTGAACTACCTAAACCGGGAGTTTTGGAATTTGTCTGCTGACTGAGCACTTTAAAGGAAGGTCATGTTCTCAACTAGCCAGTGACCATCTGAAGCAGTTCCTTCAGAGGCATCTACAGATTTCACTGACCTTCCATGTTAGGTGGTCTGTGTGTGAACTCCAGAGCTACTGCAGTACACTTAGCACCCATGCATTTGTGTTTCTTATATGTATTAGGTATTGAATTTGAATTGTGACCAACTGCTAATGGTTGGCGATTGGTGTTTCTCACATTATCAAATCACTCCTACATCATAGCGTTACATCATTACTCAAAAACATACTAAATCAGATCTACGTTACAGAATCATATGTAATGTATTTATCACGGAATGTAGACAGCAGCGGTGCATCAGACTTGGTGTGTGAGAAAGTGTCTTTGTGGACCTTTCAGTAATAAATAACTTGTGTTGTGTATATGCACATTGCAAATAGTATGTTTCTCTTCCTCTTGCCCTCTTTCTCTCCAGAATTTTAACTTGCTTGTTTTTTTATTAAAAACACACAATTGACATTAAAAACAACAAAAGAAAAGCATGAGCTTTTGAACATCCCCGTTTGTTAACATCCATGAGTGACTGGTCTAGTAACGTCACGCACTAATGATTTAACATCTACTCTTAACACTCTAACATTTCACAAGCCACTCCTGACTCTAATGCTTCTCTATTTTCTTTACCTCGGACGCCACCTGATGGAAAAACACATTCTCATGTAATGATATTTAATATTTAATCGTTGTATACTTTGAGAGGTCTATTAGCTCAACACATTAATGACTGAAGCAGAAATGCAGGTTGTGCTCCTGGTTTTGACTCAAAAGTAATTGCTGTTTTTTGGAAAGAAAGAAATGTATTGGGAAGAAAAAATATGATGGACAAATAAAAATGTATTGGGACGAAAAAATATGATGGACAAATAAAAATGTATTGGGAAGAAAAAATATGATGGACAAATAAAAATGTATTGGGAAGAAAAAATATGATGGACAAATAAAAATGTATTGGGAAGAAAAAATATGATGGACAAATAAAAATGCTTCTGAGCATCGTACAGTCTGATCTAATGTCACTGATAATATCTCTGGCTTTTTTTATGCCATTTTCCAGTTGGCAGAAAACAGATGGTCAAAAAAAAGGTTTCAGAAGCAGATAACTAGTACAAAACTTCAGAAGTGTACTTGTTAATTTATTAATCTATTCATTTACTTAACTAATTATCTAATTAATTAATGGCAGCTATACAGTCTTTTTAAACATTAAGATGTATTAGTGAGCAATCCATAAGTATATGCTGGTTTTAATTTTTTGGCTCCTGCATATAGGTATGTAGGATCTGTAATGAAACAAAGATCATGAGATGAAACTGCAGAATGTCATCTTAAATTTTGACATCTGCATCTTTCTGAGATCTAGATTTTGTTTTTTGTGCATTTTTAATGTCTCCTTACTATTTGTAGTTATGCCTGATGACTAAGACTCAGGACTGTTACATTAGTTTGTACCTCGGTCTATACCTCACGACTGTTACATTAGTTTGTACCTCGGTCTATACCTCACTACTGT
>JAOXYF010000004.1:7197241-7209602 GCA_028565775.1 Sternarchorhynchus goeldii
GTGTGTGTGTGTGTGTGTGTGTGTGTGTGTGTGTGTGTGTGTGTGTGTGTGTGTGTGTGTGTGTGTGTGTGATGGATATATGCTTATACAAATTACATCTTCCATTCTCAAAAGTAAATAAGCTAAAAGTTCTCTTTGGTTACTTAGGAAACAACTTAACTCACTTCTCTTAACAATGGTAAATATAACTAAAGCACTAATGAATTATATTTGAGTCTGATAAAAAAAATTTTTTATCAGAATTTCGTTTTCTTAAATTTCTTTCTGTGAATCAACAAGCCTTTCAGTTTTTTGCACATTACAGTTCCTTAGCAGTGTTTTTCATTTCTTGTAGTGTCTAATGTTGATATGAAACTTGGTGTTTATATTGTATGTTTTAAGTGCTTCATAGAAATCTTCATTAACTATGGTTACATTTATTAACAGCTTGTATGTTGTATGTGTTGGTTGTGTACAGGTCAGCCATATGAAGTCTTCTCTGCCACTGGAGTACTATCGTTCTGGAAAAAACCGTAATAAAGTTGACTCCGCCCCTCCAGAGTTCACCCCAGAGTCAAATTATCAGCAGGCTTCTTATCCTGACCTCACACATTACCAGAGTGACACAGCATACAACCCCCCACAACGTGATGATGGACCAGACCTCCTTTTTACTGCCCTAAAGCAGTACCTGTCTCAGAAAAGCCCACTTAAATCTGAACAGGGGGGCAGACAAAAATTAAACACAGTGTTCCTGAAGGGTGGATCCTCACAGTCTCCTGCCAGAGACCCCTTGACTCCCATAGATGGTATGATCTGTCTCCCTCATGTCTGTAGATGGCATAGTCATTGTAATTCACTGTATATAAATAAAAAAATGCTTTCTTTTTATAAGATTTCAAGTGAGGGCCTATTTAGATTGTCTTCATTAGCAGTGTTATTGACAGATTACATTTATTCTTTATATTTACTCTGCATGGAAAACCCCTCAATACTGTGACAATACTGTGAGTGAATTCACTCGCATCAGTACTGTGAATTTGACTATATTTTATACTCCAATATGAATCTCTTCAACTCTAAACAATTCATCAATGAAGCAATGATTTAAATAAAAGGTTTCACATTATGAGTCTTTTTAAAGATTGATAAAGAAAAAATAAGTATTAGCTATTTGAAAGTTAGCTATAGTTAATCATTAAATAGAACAATATTAAGAAATATTATTAAGAAACTTTAATTTTGCCAACCAATCCTGCTTTGAAGTATAACTAGTATAACTTTGAAGTATAAAAGCATCAAGGCTTTTGTGTAGCTTCAGGCTGTTTCCTCTGCATCAAAGTCAAGTAGGCCATAAATATTAGCAAACACAGTTCCACTTTATTTCAACACCACATGTTCATGTCCAAGTGTTTCTGGTTCTTTTGTCATTTGGATCACAATCAAGTCCATCTGGCTTTAATTTAAGCATATTATTGCTTGTTTCCCCTAATAAATGCAGCATCGTTGGAGAATGTTTTGCCACTGAGGGATTATAATCCAGTGCAAAAGTGATATCACTGCATAACCTCTATATACATTGAGAGATTATAATCCAGTGCAAAAGTGATATGAGTGCATTCCCTCTATATACATTGAGGGATTATAATCCAGTGCAAAAGTGATATCAGTGCATACCCTCTATATACATTGATGGATTATAATCCAGTGCAAAAGTGATATTTGAGGGAATTTGAGGAATTTAAGTCCTTTGTGCAGTCGATCAGTAAAGCTTGGCATCTGCTCTCTGTCCACCGGTTTTAACCAGGCGCATCCTTTATTCTGCCACCTTCAGAGAGCTTCATTCAGAACGTTCTGAGAAATGTGGGAAAGCACAACGTGGATGTGGAGAGCCTGGGTCCATCAGATCTCAACCAGCTGGCTGCTCTCATCGCCGATGCTCTGCAGGTGGTGGAGGAGCAAACAGAGCAGGGATACGCACCACGAGACCTGCAGGAAGAGGACCAGCCTGGAGACCTGCAGGAAGAGGACCAGCCAGGAGACCTGCAGGAAGAGGACCAGCCTGGAGACCTGCAGCCTGGGGACGATTCAGGGGACCAAAATGTTTCAGACACATCAGTGCAGCAGAGTGAAGAAGTTTCATCTCTCAGTCAAAGGTTTCCCAGCCCATCTGCGGCGGGTAAAAAAATATCCACAAATTGTAAAAACTGCTCACAACATTTTTTCACACGACTCTCTTGCAGTTCTTAAGAAAAATAATCAGAATATTGGTTTCATTTGTAAAATTGAAGGACATTGTGTTGTCCAATTCCATTCCAGAGAGTCAGACAGGGGAAGAGAAGAGAAGTGTTGCAGACCACACGGTGAGCAGACATGGGAGAAACACAGGTAGAGAGAGGGCAGCTGAGCTACTGTGTAGGCATATGCTCTGTGTTTTCAGTCTAGGTAGTGTTACAAGAAGTACCCAGTACCCAGTTACAAGAAGGGGTTTTACTCACTGACCTGTTGACAGGTGGATATATAACCAGACGTTACTGGTAAAAAATTGTTTGGTTTGAGACATGAGAGATCCCTGATGACAAAAGTACATCTGGTTTAGGAAAATAATTATTTTGTTTATCTATTTGCTGTTTCTTGTCTTGACAGAAACGAGGATTGTTGACTAAGCTGCTGGAGTATCTAGATAAGGCCTCGCTCTCAGAGAGAGGGCCTTTTATAAAGGGGCGGGGCGTATCCATAGAGACGGTTCACAGCAGGACAACCCAGCGAGATGTGGGAATGCAGAAGAAGGCCATGGAGCAGGTGGAGGAGGTGGAGGGTTGGGTACAGGCAGCCGCTATTGCGCCTGCTACTGTCCTGGAGGAAAACACCGCAACGCATCACAAAGGAATGAAAACACAGGACCTGCAGCTTGATGTGCAGTCAGACCCAAACAGTGATGTGTACGGGTACATTATTACAGATTTTGAGTAAGTGTTTCTCTCACATACACACACACACTCACATACACACACACACACACACACACACACAGAAATATACACACACTCACATACACACACACACTCACACAAACACACACTCACACAAACACACACTCACACACACACACAAACACACACTCACAGCACGCAGCAAAATGTTATAAGTAGCAGGGCTGCAAACGAGTGGGTGGATTACATTTTCGTTAAAAGTGAGAAAGCCTGAATGGTAAAATACTGCAGAAAGCATTTATTAATGTACTTTCCACAGTTTTGGGATACTTTGATAAGCATTTCACTACAAGTCTTATACATAGAAATATACAATGTACTGTATGTTACAAGCAAACCTGTAGCAAACACTAACCCAGAAGTGTAAATGTGTCACGGTGGCCGCCCAGGCCGCCTCCCCTGTCACATGTCTGTGTGGGCGTGTCTGTGTGGGCGTGTCTGTGTGGGGGTGTGTTCGGTTGTCTTGTCAGTCTGGTGAAGCGCGTGTGTACGTCTGGGTGTGTTGTGGTGTGGCGTGTGTGATTGTTCTTGTTGTTATTATACATTTCAGCTGTATAAAAGCGTGTATGTGTCGCTCAGTCTTTGTCCCAATGTCGTCGGTGTTTGGTAAGCAGTAATAATTGTTGTTTGTGTTATAACGAAACCGAAATGAAGCAGTTTTTTACTTTAACGCACGTGGAGTCCTGCCTGGTATTTGCAGCTCTCTGGGACTCTGACAAAATGAACCCCCAGAAAATTAATACAAAATAAATAAAAGTATCAAACAAAAGTAAATATCCAAGCAATCGTGATGTAAACATTTCCACTACTTAGTAAAACACATCAACACTGAGGACTGATGAATTTTACTGTGTTTATTTCATTTTGTTGTTCAACCAAATGTGTTTATTGTGATGTTACAGATGTTTAGTGAGTCTCTCACACACACACACACACACACACCAACAGCAATGTTTGTGGGTACATCATTACACATCTCTCTGAGTGTGTGGTTCACACACACACATGTGCTACAGTAACACTCTCACTACAGTCACAGCCCAGTGACTCTCTGTTTTCTCTTCTTCTCTTTGTCCATCTCTCTCTCAGCTCTCTCCCTACTGATCAGGGTGTGCACCTGATGGAGCTTGTATCTCACAAAGCAAAGATCCAGATGACTGATTTTCTTGAGCTCTCGTGAGTCATGTGTGTGTGTGTGTGTGTGTGTGTGTGTGTGTGTGTGTGATCCCATGTGGCATGAATATGTTCTCTCTCACTCTCGTCTCTAGGAATTTATTGAGACTCTATAATAAACTCATTTCAGTGTAATGATATACTATATATAATATGTAATGTTAGTGTGGTATATAATATATAATGGTTGCTCTAGTATAGCACCAATAATCCATTCAGTAATCAGTATTCAGCAGTGATCTCAATCACAGGACTGGGTTTTTCTACATGTGTGTCTGTTTGTGTCTAGTGTTGTTGGTTCAGCTGTGACATTTCAGGTTCGACCCAATTCTCAGAATGTCACCACAGCTGATGTGGCCAATGTGGCAGGTATCAGTGTTACACACACACACACACACACACTCACACACACTTCCTCTCATGGTCTGTGATGACTGTCATACCCTCCTATTGTATACGTGTGTGTGTGTGTGTGTGTATTTGATTAGTTCGTCAGAAGGATGCGCTGGAGAAAGAGGCCAGACTCACCATAGTGGAGGCAGGAGTCACTGATGTAAGAAAACTCTGTTCATTTCAAACTCTCTTCCTATCCTTTTACACCTCTGGCCCTTATTCTATATTTATCCCACTGAAAATAAGACCAGCCTGCTAAGTACTTAGTCATGATATATTCACTCCCACACAGGAGCTAGAGAGAAGCACAGGAGCTGTTCCTATTCATATTTCTTGGTCAAATATGAATAAACGTTTTGTTTAACGTAACTATTCACTGTGGGATAACAAGACCATGAAGGATGTTACAGGAACTCACTCTCGTGCTCTGGCACCTTCCTGAAAGATGAGTTGCTAAATGATCATGCCGTGGTTTTTATCACATACAGGTGCATCTAAGCTTATTCGTCCGTTATTTCATTCACATCATCCCTGCATCGTCTAGAGCTCAGCCATGTTCCTGCTGCGACAGGGACGCTACTGCTGTGATCCTGCCTGTAACACTGTATATGATACTGCCCTGCTGATTCTCCTTGTGGAGAACTGAGCCCTTGAGTTGCTGGGCAGGTCATGTAGGCATTACTCTGGTTCAGCAAGCAAAGTAAGATGAGGTGAAACCCTAAAGCTGACAGAGCATCTCGCTCCACATCTGTCCTTCCCCACCTTCATTCTAATACCGTCCTCTCCACCCCCCCACATCTCTCCTTCTCTGTCTCTGGTTCTGAAGAAGGCTAAGCTGACTCAGATTCCCACCAAATACAGCCGCTCAGAATCTCTGAAGTTCCTGATCCTCACAGTGATCTCCATCGTGTGCATCGTTGGCGTCCTGCTGGTCTCCACCATCATTTACTGCGTGCGCCATCGTTCACACCATAAACTGAAAGAGAAATTCACCAACCTCGGCACAGACCCTTCTACTGAAGCCACAGCTACTTACCAGGTACCAGGGCCTCTGTGGTGGGGATGAGTCCAGTTTCACCAAACAGGAACAACCTATAAATATTTCATAAGGAGCAATATTTGGTAGCTGTGAAAAATCTAATTTTTCAAACCTCCCTCTCTCCGTGTAGGAACTGTGCCGACAACGGATGGCTGTAAAGCCTCCAGTGGAGAGGACAGAACCTCGTCACTCCTCTCGTATAAACAGCGTGTCGTCTCAGCTGAGCGACGGACCGATCCCAAGCCCTTCGGCACGTACAAGCATCTCCTCCTGGAGCGAGGAACCCACCCACTCCAACATGGACATCTCCACTGGACATATGATCCTGGTACATGCACACACACGCATTCACACACTTGTGGGCATGTGCAAAAATATGTGTAATTATCAGACCGGAACAAAAAAAGACCAGTGTAGTGTAGGTTATTGACAGTGTTGCAGTCTTGTATTTCCACATACAGTGACTGCAGCACGATGTGCCGTGTAATGAAAATGAGTGGTGAGTAGTTGCTCAGCAGGAAAATAGCTGATGTTGAACATATGTGAGGAAATACATTTACAGCACTGGGCAGGCGACCTTGTCCAGAGTGTTTTATAGAAGTGCTTTTAGTCTCTCATCAAATAGAGCTATTTAGTCAAATGCAAACTTATACAATTTCACAGCAGATTTCTCTCCGATGAGTACCATGATTCAATTGTGTAGAATTCAGCATGACTATAATCAGTAGTGTGTCTCTCAGCTGTGTTTGTCTCGTTCTCTCTGTGCTCCCAACCCCTGTAGTCTTATATGGAAGACCACCTGAAGAATAAGAACCGGTTGGAAAAGGAGTGGGAAGCTCTCTGTGCTTATCAAGCAGAACCAAACACCTGCAGTGTTGGGCAGAGAGACTCCAACACCAAGAAGAACCGTGTCAGCACCGTCATCCCCTGTGAGCATCACATACACACACTCCTACACACTGACACCTGGAGACAGGCAGACTGGTACATTTATGTCATACAGTGCTGTGTGTGACATATCCAACAGATTCACAGATGAAGCATGAGTCAATAAATAAGCTCTTAACAACAACAACAACAACAACAACAACAATAATAATAATAATAATAATAATAATAATAATAATAATAATAATAATAATAATAATAAACACAGAAACAAAAGCAAAATAATAAAAATGACCAGTAGAGGGCACTCCTCGAACAGAACAGTAAGAAAGATGAAGATAAGCTAGTGAGAACACAGAGCAGGGGTTTACGTGTGTGTATGTGTGTAACGTGGGAACAGTTACAGTATATTAGTATTGAGGGGAAGGTGGGCAGTGTCTGTGTGATTGGGAGGTATGTGTGTGACATCAGCATGGACTGTTGGAGTCATAGTGCTGTCTACATGTAAACTTGGTCCCTACGGTGGTGTGGCATGATAGCACCCTGCCCATCTCCACCCTGAGGAACTGAGGACTTCCAGGATGGTGTCAAAGTCAATTTTATTTAAATAGCACTTTTTACAACACACATTGTCGCAAAGCATCTTTACAGATGTATTGATCTAGATACTAATGAGCAAAGAAAATGGTAAGGAGAACTTCCTGGGCGGAATTAAGAAAGAAACCTTGGGATTCATGAACCGAGACTCAAGAGGGAAGCTAGTCTCCATTGGACAGCCCAGCTACTAACTAGTCTTATGACATTATTTGTTTTATGTTTTAATACATTATGTTTTGTCCAAGTATCCCCTTCAGTGAATACGGGGAGCCTCAGTTACTTTAACAGCTACACATGAAAAGTAGACTCCAGTAATGCTCCGGAGTTAAAAGTGCTTTTCAATGGCTACCTTTCTTTTGCACAAGGAAGAAGCCGGCCAAGGCTGGTGAGGTGGAATGCTGGATGAAACCTTGTTGTCCAACTGTACCCCTTTTCCACCAACAAGGAACCTGGAACCATTAAGGTTCACACACCATTACGGCTCACACTTCTTCTCACACTTATAACACACTGAACAGTCCTAAATTAGGTTCATGAACCGGAACGGTTCGGGCTCCTCGTTGGTAATAAAGGGCTTATCATCCAAGGCCCACACAGAGAGAGGATATTGCAGGAGAAAGCAGTTCATCCAAAGGGCCCTAGCCAGGGTGATGTCCATAAAGTTGGTGTCCACTTCAGAGTCAGTCAATAATGTAAAAGTGAAGGATTTTTCTAAGGGTGTAATTACTGCATTGAATGAGAAGGTTAGGAGTTAGTGTGTGAGTGAATCACTACCTTCCTTGCTCAACTGTCAGCATTCTTACAGGCTGGTTCTGATGCTCCAAGCCAGGATAGAGGAGGCCAAAGAATACAGATAGAGGTTTTATTGAATTCAGTTCAACAATTGCTTTCCTCCACCATGAGAGATGTTCTGCCCAGCTACATAGGTTCAGCAGCACTGAAAGAGACATCCAGGTCCTGGGTTTCACAGCTGGTAGGGAACGTAGAGCAGGAGACAGATATATGCTATGGTTCTGTCAATAAGCTTGCGTTCCTCTCCCTAGACCAGTTCTGTTTGTATCATCTTTTTGAGCCCTTCCACATACATGGCTACCAGGGCTGCTGATTGCAACCAGAGTCTGGAATTCATTTATGTTCACAAACTGGTAACGATCAGTTAATTAAGATCCAAACCAGGAAAGGGCTGTTCCCTTAATCACAACATTTTCAGGCCAATCTAGTAAAATGCTCTGGTCTATAGTATCAAAGCAAATCTATAGTATTTAAGCAAAGAGACACAAACCTGATTGGAAGCCAACAACAGGTTATTAACAGGTGAGATGCTGTGGTGCCCTCTTAGAATTTTCACTGCTAATTGCTTGATGTCTCTAACACTTTCTGTGGTCTGGATGCGCACCTCTAGCACAGTATTCTCCTTCAGACGAGTAATTAATCTACACTTCACCCAGACAAAACTATTGCTCATGACTGAGAAAGAATAATGAGATATCTTGCACTGTGCACAAAGCAGAAGAATGGTCAGGGTCGATGTTTTTAAATGATACTTATTTTGATAAATTTTTTTGTCAAAATTGGATCATGGACAGTTGATTGTCTCTTCTGCACAGAGGATAATTGCTTTGTCACTGTTTGGAGTATATTCACTCCAAAAATCCGATGAATGAGTTTCTTATGTCTTGTTCAATGTTGTTGATTTCAGAATTGTAGTTGATTTCAGAATGCATAGTTCCCAGCTTTTCTCATAACCTGTTTGATCCTGAGGTTGACACAAGCACATTGTCTTAGGATGGTCAAATATCTTGCAAAACTGGTTCATGAAGGCTTGGAAGTCCCTTGTCGGAGGAGAATGGGTAACGAGAGCTGTTCCCCAAGGCTTTGCTCAATCCATTAAGGTGCTAATAAAGAAAGCCACATATGGGGTATGGCATATCCTAGATATAGGCAAAGTACAGTTCACAATGTAATAAAAAGCCTTTGCCCTGCTCTGGGAAAGCTCTGGGAATGCTCTGGGAATGCCACATAGTAAAAATGGTAGCAGGAGGGTGAACCTTGTCAATAGCTGTGAGCTAGTTAACGTTTGGAAGCTGGAAGCAAGTTGGTCTAGGGAGGAACTTTACGCCTTGTGGGTATTTTTGCTGCCTTCAGAAGAACCCACTGCACCTGTTATGCTAAGCTTTGAGTTGTGTGACAGCTCCAAAAGATACAACAGCAAAATGCAAGTCAATAAACAGAAAAAGAAACCAAAAATGATGCAACAAAACCAACAGAGGACACTCTTGAAAGAGATCAGTAAAAGAACAGGGATGAACTAGCAAAAGTAGAGGGTAATGGCATAAAGAAGAGCACCTAAATGAGATATGAAGAGAGCACCTACATGAGATATGAAGAGAGCACCTACATGAGATATGAAGAGAGCACCTAAATGAGATATGAAGAGAGCACCTAAATGAGATATGAAGAGAGCACCTACATGAGATATGAAGCACAGAAGGTGTGTGAACTGTGAGTTTAAAAGTATGTGTTTAAAGTGACAGCAGTTGCTGTGTGTTGTTATTCAGGGGAAGATCAGCATTGGACAAGGTGGAATAAAGAGAGAGAGAGAGAGAGAGAGAGAGAGAGAGAGAGAGAGAGGGGGACGTTAGATCAGAAACACAGTAGGTCACACACTGCTTCCGACGACACAAGGAGGCAGATATAAACAACAAGAATGTTGTAAAAGCAAATAACATTGAATCGAATGTTGTACAAGCAAATAACATTGCTGCAAACCAACTACTAACAGTTGAAGCTCTAGGCTACAGAGCTGTTCCTTCACAGTAATGTGCCTGGGATGGTGTCATCTGGTGTTCACAAGCAGTTTCTTCTCCCCTGACTTCACTGCTTAGCTTGATGTCAGGATCCTGAACACTATGAAATCTGGGGGTGGTAGTATTAGCATTAGCATCGTGGATTCGGAAAAACACTTAACGCTACTCCAGTAGCGCACCCTCAGATAACACACCCCTGCTCTGAGTTCATCCATCTACGCTGGTAGCGCACCCTCAAATAACACACCCCTGCTCTGAGTTCATCCATGTTGCCAAAGATCTCACATTTCCCATGATGATAACTGGAAGGAATGGTTTATTCACACATTTCATTATCCTCCTCCCCTGCATGGTTCGTCCTCCTCAGCTTGTCTAGGATCTGGTTTCTGTCTCTAGGCGGCACCATCATGGAGCGCGATCAGTGTAAACCAAGCACACATCATTCATTTCTGTGAAAATATAAAAGTCTGAAAAGGAAAGTAATTTGTGAAAAACGATATAAATCCAGTTACCCAAAACTTTGGTCATGTATGTTACTTAATACAAGTAAGATAAAAAGATGATAAAAGAAACCCATAACTACAGAGCAGCTACGATTGGTCCAAAGCCCCTGGTGGTCGCCGATCTTCCTGGCTGTAGCGTCTCTGCTGAGTCTTTCACTGAGCAAGTCTCACTTTTCTTCCCTGCTAGCTCCAGTTTACGGCATTGACTAAACATGGTGCCTGATTTTTCTGCACCATTAGCACACTTGACGTTCTACCTCCACTACCTCAGGAGCTGCTTGGTATGTCGCCTCTTCCTTCAGTTCCCCCACTGCGCTGTAGTGTGCAGCTTGCTGAGGTGTCTCTGTACCATAGCTCTTGGTATCCTCTCCCTCCTGGCATGCTTGATTGCTTCTAGTTCAACAGATAACATCTGATAAATCACCTTGGAAACCATCACAATGCAAGCCTTTTATTGGGGTTTTCAAAAAGGCACCTTCCTTCTCCAGTGTTTTGTTGAATTCATAATTTAACCAAAGGCTCAACATTGAGATCTGGCATCCTAGACCACCCCCCCCCCTTCAACTGGCTTAGATTCAGTGTATAATTAATTTTTATATATTAAAAATTTTATTTAATTATATGATCTACTGGTCTAACTACTAAACTGAGATTTAAATTTGATCATTTAAATTAATATGTGTGTGTGTGTGTGTGTGTGTGTGTGTGTGTGTGTGTGTGTGTGTGTGTGCATGCGTGCATATTCAGATGATCATTCTAGAATCTGTCTGAAAGTGGAGAACAGTCAAGGCAACTCTGATTACATCAATGCCAGCCCTATCGTGAGTACACTCTCCACACTAGTGCTGTACAGTTACTGCAATAAACAAATGTACTGTAAACCAGCGCATCCCAAACTGTTACACACAACACTCAAGTTATGATACACACTTTATGCTGTGACAACAAAATACACACGGTGTACTAGATTCTACAGTACATCGCTCAGTATGTTCCACTGTAAGGGCTGTAATGTAAAGGCTGTATTGTAAGGGGTGTATTGTAAGGGGTGCTGTGAGTGTGTGTGTGACTGTTTTTGGTGTCAGATGGATCATGACCCGAGAAACCCTGCCTACATCGCTACTCAAGGTCCCCTACCCTCTACAGTGGCTGATTTTTGGCAGGTAATCCAGACTGTGTGTGAGAGAGAGTGTGTGTGTTTGTGTGTGAGAGAGAGTGTGTGTGTGCGAGAGAGAGTGTGCGTGTGTTTGTGTGTGAGAGAGAGTTTCTGTGTGTGTGTGTGTGTGTGTGTGTGTGTGTGTGTGAGAGAGAGAGAGTTTGTGCGTGTTTGTGAGCAACAAACACAGTGTAATGGGTCTGAGTTTGTTGTGTAGATGGTGTGGGAGAGTGGCTGTGTGGTGATCGTCATGCTGACACCATTAACAGAGAGTGGTGTTAAACAGTGTTACCACTACTGGCCAGATGAAGGCTCCAATCTCTACCACATATATGAGGTACAGCTCACACACACACACACACACACACATTTTGCTGATGGCATCAACCCAGTCTATGTATATGATATGTACAATGTATTTTCCATACACACACTCATTCTGGTTCTTTGCATTTCTATGCAATAGGTTTAATGGGGTGTTTGAACATGTATGTATGTCTGTAGGTGAACCTGGTGTCGGAGCATGTGTGGTGTGAGGATTTCTTGGTTCGTAGTTTTTACCTGAAGAACATGCAAACCAATGAGAGTCGCACAGTCACCCAGTTCCACTATCACACCTGGCTCAACCAGCACACACCCGAGACCAACCAGGCTCTGCTTGATTTCCGCAGGTATGGTTCATCCTACACCCTGGTGTGTGTGTGTGTGTGTGTGTGTGTGTGTGCACATGTGTATATTTAGAACTTTCCTTGATGTAGTGCTCAGTTACTGTAATGAAGAGCATATGGGCATCAAAACCTTTTTCTCTCGTTTTTTCCTCTCACTCACCCTCT
>JAOXYF010000004.1:7209702-7225116 GCA_028565775.1 Sternarchorhynchus goeldii
TTCTGTTTGTATAGTATACTCCCCCTTCTCTCTCTCTGTATCTCTTTCTGTTTGTATAGTATACTCCCCCTTCTCTCTCTCTGTATCTCTTTCTGTTTGTATAGTATACTCCCCCTTCTCTCCATCTCCATCCCTTCATCTCTCTCTCTGTATCTCCTTCTGACAATCAGTGTACCTTTCACCACCTATTTTGCTACATCCCCATCTTCTAACCTCTCTCTCTCTCTCTCTCCTTCTCTCTCTATCTCTCTTTCTCTTTCTCTCTCTCTCTCTCCTTCTCTCTCTCTGCCTCTCTTTCTCTCTCTCTTTCTCTTTCTCTCTCTCTCACTGTCAGTGTACTTTCCATGTTTCCACCCTTTTTTTCTCTAGCTACACCTTCTAATGTCTCTCTCTGTCTGTCTGAGGTACGTTTGTATATCCAAAACTAAAGTTAAGAATCTGATAACAATAAACTATAGATAATTATCAGAATAACAACAATAAAATAAAAGAAATGTTGGGTTCTCAGTTTGTACACGGGTTTTGTATATTGACGGTTCTAAAAATCGCCCACTTGCATCATATTTTCCTTTCTCATTTGTAGCTGAATCTGTTTTTATCCAGATATATCAATTACATCACAGCTTGTGTTCCAACATTAATCCAGACTGTCTGCTACGGTAAAACTACCTCCTTGAGGCCTTTCAGCTTTACGGTTCACTTTACCCTTTGGTTTTAGTTTCCCTATAACTCGTGATCCAATTTGATTGGTTCTAATTCTGCTTGCTGTTTCTCTTGTGCTTCTGGATGTGTGAGGGATGAGTCAGTTGTGAGTCATGCATTAATGGGTCTAAACTTTGACTCAAGAGCGAGAGGACTCTCTTCTCTCATTTCTTAAGGGGATCCACTCACCACCCTCCCTTCCCCTCCCTCTCTTGTTTCTTCCCCCACTCTCTTTTCTGCTCTTTCTCTCTCTCTCTCTTTCTCTCTCTCTCTTGCTCTCCCTCCCTCTGTCTTTCTCTCCTTGTTGGTTTGAGCGGTTGCCAGTGTCATTTTTGTGCTGATGCAGCTTGTGAACTGTGACCCCAGTTGCATAGTCACAAAAGTGATCACTGACAGTCGTGACTCCACATCCAAGTGCACCTTGGGATACCCCCCCCCTTCCTTACTCCCCCAGTGAGACCTTGGGATACCCCCCCTCCCTCTTTCCTTACTCCCCCAGTGAGACCTTGGGATACCCCCCCTCCCTCTTTCCTTACTCCCCCAGTGAGACCTTGCCTTTGTGCTAAAATTCTGACCTCAGTCTGTTCTTCACTTTGTCTCCCCTCCTCATCCACTGTACATTGCACATGAAGACATTTCTCACACTTGCTCTCTGTTTAATCTCTCTTCCTTCTTTTCTCGATTCGGTCTCTGCCCTCCTTCCCTCCTGTACCCCGTTGCTTGGGTTAGGGTTTCAATATCATAATGTTCACATACATGTAACCAAAGCCCTCTGTGTCTGCTGGAGGTTATTGTAATAGTATGTGTGGGTGTTACCGGCGCACGCACTATATAAAACAACAGTGAGCGTGTGTCACTATATAAAACAACAGTGAGTGTGAGTCACTCACATGCTGTGCATTGGTGCTGTGGTCAGTGCTTGGTTTTCTCTGAAAGTGAAAATTTCTGATGATTAGAAACACTTAGTGTAAATTAGTGTAAATTAGTGTAAATGATATCTGCAAATGGCTGTCTCAAATATTTGTGACGTCTGTTTCTGTGTGTGTGTGTGTGTGTGTGTGTGTGTGTGTGTGTGTGTGTGTGTGTGTGTGTGTGTGTGTTGGTTTTCTCTCATAGGAAAGTAAATAAATGCTACAGAGGAAGATCCTGCCCAATTATTGTTCACTGCAGGCAAGTACACATGTCAACAATTAGAAACACACACACACACACACAGAGCACAGGTCTGTGACCTACCAGTAACCCCATCTCTCTCTCCCAGTGATGGAGCTGGGAGGACTGGGACATACATCCTGATTGATATGGTTCTGAATAAAATGGCTAAAGGTAAGTACAGATTGAGTAACTGATTAAAATCTTTGTAAGATCTTTGTAAAATCTTTGTAAAATCTTTATCTTTGTAAAATAACTGGTGCACTGGCAGCTCCATAAGGAACTAAAGTAATGAAGTTAAAGCAAGTCCTGTGGTTAAAGCAAGTCCTGTGGTTAGGGTCCTTAATTCTTCATTGTGGTTTGTACCACAATGTAAATTACATATGAGAGTTTTATATTAATTACATATGAGAGTTTTATATTAATGTGTGTTGTTGCACAAGGTCTGGAGAAATTGTTCATTTGAATTACAGATAATAAGTTTGAATCAAAGAGAGCTGAATATTAAAACATGTAACCTGTGTGATTCTGGAGTTTTGAAATATACATAGCAGTACATGATTAATATGATACTATTTACTCAGCATGTAGCATTTAGCATATTGCACTACAAAGTAATTTTTTTTTCTTTATTAATAAATTATTATTAATTTAATAATCCAGTCAGAGAATCTCAAGACACTGAAGCGATGAGTTTGTTTGACTATTGTGTGTGTAGGTGCTAAGGAGATTGATATTGCTGCCACACTGGAACACCTGAGAGATCAGCGACCTTGCATGGTTCAGACGAAGGTACACACACACACACACACACACACACACTCCCTTTCTTGCTCATTTTCTCTTTACATGTCTTTTCTCACTTGTTTTCTCTTCATGTCTCAGGAGCAGTTTGAATTTGCACTGACTGCAGTAGCAGAGGAGGTGAACGCCATCCTTAAAGCCCTTCCTCAGTGAGACGTAGAGGGAAAAGAGAAACCAACCCCCACCCTCAGCTTTATCTCTCCCTCCCTCCTCATCATGTATGTCACTTTATCCCTGGTGTTTCACCCAGGCTCAACAGCTCTCTCTCTCTCTCTCTCTCTCTCTCTATCTCTGTCTCTCTCTTTCTCTCTCTCTCTCTCTGTCTCTCTCACTCTTTCTGAATGTTGTATATAAAGTTATAAAGTTAACGTTCTCTCTGAGCTCTTTTGTTTTTTTATGTGTTCTGACTCTGTAGTTCAGGCAATGTTCTACTGCTGTAAGATTTCTCTCTGTTAAATGTTTGGACTATATTAATCATATTGTTTTTGGTCTTTATACATATATGAATGTGCATTTCATTCTTCTCCTTCTTAAACTCTGTAATCCATTTTATTTTTTATTTAATCATCATCAAATGTAATGTGCTGATAAATATCTTGCTAAGGAAAAAAAAACCATAAGCTACCTAGCCAGCACTGATAAGGAAGGAAACGGTAACAACAATAATACTAGGTAATAATAACATGTACCTTGTAAATAAGATTGTGATTTGCACTCTCTGTAGTTTGGTAAGTCTGCAAATAAAAATCCAGCTTTGGAGTGAAAGTCCTTAAAGCAGCATAATGAAATCATCATAGCTTAATGATTATTCCATAGGATCTGTATCTTCAATGTTTATTTCAGATTTACTGGTCTTTGAAGAGACAGCTGACACACAAACTGTAATTTAGGCCAAGGATATGACTTTCACCAAGGATATGACTTTCACCGAGCCAAGGAAACAATCATTAAACCATTTTAAACTTTTGTTTTATCACCCAAATTTGAGTTAAACCTGTCTACCAAAATGCAAACCTTCAGCAGACCACTTATACTTCATACCACAGTGGGTAAAAGGTTTGACTGTCACATGGATAATTCTGATGTTGAATGGGGCAAAGTGTTATGTGTTTGGCTAAGTTTTTTCTCTGGTGAAATATACTGCACACCTGGTCTTATAGAGTCAGCCATTAAACTTCTCTTTAACATTTGTTTCTGATAATTGTATATAAATGCAAGAATTCTAACAGAAGCTATTTTTGCTCTCTCAGAAACTTAAATGCTACAGTCTTGTGAATAAAGTTTAATTGTTTGTGGTGTATTTCTGAATTCTCTGTGCTCTTGTGTGCTTCAGTTGTTTTGTAAATAGACAAAAGTTTTATACTCATTTAGATGTATGTATTGTTTTGCTTTTCCATCAGTATATCACTTTGTAATAAGAAAGACAGGAACTTAATATAATCACATTTTTATTGTAAGTGCTAGGATCCTGTATTTCAATATTCTGCCTGGACTAGGAGTTTTATCGTTAGACGAGTGTTTATGCATTAGACATATGTTGGTGAACATTTATCGTTTTATGGTAGTGGTATGTGGGGGGTTGTTAAAAAATATTTTATATGGATCATGGATTTACAGCCATCAATGGGTCTCCTCCCATGTAATGTGGAGTGATAGTGATGCAGACGCAAATGCTAAGAGGAGAGAGATTTATTAGGAGCAAATCCACAATCATTGTCGTATAAACAGTCAAGAGTCGAGTAACCAGAATACAGCACGAATGCACAGAGAACTGAACGACACGACAATGAATAACAAGGCTAACAGGTAATAACCCTAAACAGGACACGGTTACTCATGACGACAGACATCTGTGAAGATTCACAGACAAAAACCAGCCACGAGAACTAGAACAGACCAAGACTAAATAGCATACGAAGACTTGTATTTTGAAAACAAAACCTTTGTTTTGAAAGGGAAGTAACTGGTTATCTAAGCTTGTTTTGAAACCAGGATGAAAGTCCAATTCCAAAAGAGACTTTTCAGCCCGAAATAACCAGTGGAATACGATTAATAACAATATATGTTTTTTTTTTTTACATATATCTGTAATTATATTTGTCAGTTTAAGTAGCAAAAAAATGTCTGCTTTGATTCCTCGCATTGAGCAGCTTTCATCCAGAGTTATTCGTGTGCTTGGCTGTAATCCCGGTCCGATGACCCTACAGGGAACAAACACGTACTTAGTGGGTACAGGCAAAAGGTACCAAAACACGCCAGATATATAAAATAACATGTTAGTAGCAGCATTCTGACGTGTCAGTTTCACATTTTCGTAATCATTGCGCTAACCCTAATCCTCTCCACGCATTTATTTCGTGCAGTAAGGTCTACGGGTTTTATCCGTTTTTTTTCTGCTGATCGACATTATTTTATCACTGTTTCAAAGTTATATGCTGGAGGTTACTCTGTGTATGTGTATATGTGTTTGTGTGTGTGAGGCGTGTGCTGATAGATGCGGGGGAGCCTTCTGTACCCGAATACATCAGTAATCTTAAGGAAGCACTCTTGCAGAGTGACTCATTGATCCAGGAGATCATCATCACACATTGGCATTATGACCACACTGGCGGAGTACCTGATATCCTCGCAAATGTCCACACAGGTTAGAAGCTTACATAAACACACAAAGTCAGAGCACAAAGTCAGAACTTTGCAGTCTCCTATGGTAGATTAGCCATAGCAGATCATGTCGCTGCAGGTCAGTGATTGAGTTAGTCGTGTGTGTGTGTGTGTGTGCTTGTGGTGTTCAGATCTCCAGGTGAAGAAACTCCCTCGCTCCCCTCCCCAGTCAGAGGAAATTGGAAAGAATAAGAAAAAATACACTTATTTGAAGGACGGAGATGTCATCAGAACAGAGGGAGCTACACTACGGTGAGCCAGTCACATCTGCTACGAAGTGTGTGTGTGGTGTGTGACAGAGAAAGTGTAAATAAAGAATGTGTAGTGTGGACTGTATCTGCAGATAGCAAACATATTAGTATTTGTGTGTGTGTGTGTGTGCAGGGTGTTATTTACCCCAGGCCACACTGATGACCACATGGCTCTGTATCTGGAAGAGGAGGGAGCAGTGTTCTCTGGAGACTGCATTCTTGGGGAGGGAACAGCTGTGTTCGAGGACCTACATGACTACATGCTCTCACTGCAAACACTGCTTGATGTCAAGGCAGACCTGATCTACCCAGGTGTGTGTTTGTGTCTGTGTGTGTATGTGTGCAAAGAAATCAAACCATAGATGTCCATAAATTATGTATAATAGAGAAATTACACAGGGAAAACATATTGAGCACATGAAGAGGTGCAAAAAGCCATGGAAACTCATGACACCAGCTAACATGTATCAGTAATTAGAGAACAATCAAGAGTGCAAATTAATATCAGCTGATGGTCTATAAAAAGGTTTCTCATTAATAAAGTACCACACAAGAAACATGTCATGATGGGTAAACCCAGTGAGCACGCAAGACCTTTCCAAGGCCTGGGAACTACTGGGAGAATATAGTCTGTTTGAGTGCCATAACACGCCATGTTTGGAGGTCCAAAGGATCTGCATATCACCCCAAAAATGCCACACCAACAGAGAAGCTTGGTGGTGGGAACATCATGGTGGGGCTGTTTTTCACCATATTGTACTGGCACATGTCATATAAATGAAGGAAGGGTGAATGGACAGATGCAAAGAGACGTTGTACTAGTGTTACTCTGGTGCCTGGTCGTCGGCAAGAGGAGGATGGGGTCCCCCGTTTTTGAGTCTTGGTTCCTTTCAAGGTTTCTGCCTCTTGCTCTCAGGGAGTTTTTCCTTGCCACCGTCACCCTTGACTTGCTCACTGGAGTCTTGGAAGCAGACATCTGTAAAACTGCTTTGAGAAAACGGTTGGTGTAAAAAGTGCTATATAAATCAATTTTGACACACAACCAAAGAAACTCTCAATTTGTTTCAGAGAAAGAAAATTAAAGCTGATAGAATGGCTGAGCCAATCACTTGGCCTGAATCCAAATGAAAGTCTATGGAAGGAACTAAAGCTCAGTTCATAGAAAGAGCCCATAGATCCTTCAGGATTTGAAGAGTGTTTGTGTGGAAAAATGGTCCAAAATCACCTCTGAACAAAGCATGCGACTAGTTTCTCCATACAGGAGGCGTCTTGAAGCCGTCATCACCAACAAAGGCTTTTGTACAAAGAATTAAATACATTTCAGTAAGCATGTTCAATACTTTTTCCCTGTCTAATTTCTCATTATTACACAATTTATGGACATCTATGGTTTGATTTCTTTGCATGTGGGGATTGGATGTGTTGCCACCGACATCTGGTTAGAGTTTCATGTCAGTAGCACCTTTTAGAAATGTATTTACTTAAAAACTTTGGTGACATGTTCACTACTTATTTCACCCACAATATGTGCAACTTGAATGGCATGCAATGTTCCTTATGCAGACTTAATTAACTCAGACATGACTTTCCATTGATTTACAATCAAAGCCAGATGTGTGTGTCCTGTGTCAGGTCACGGTCCCGTTGTCCTGAGTGCATGCAGTAAGATCCAGGAGTACATTGCCCACCGTTTTGCCCGGGAGCAGCAGATTCTGAACGCGCTCAGACATAATGCTACGGATGCCTTCAGTTCCTCTGCGTTAGTTAAACTTGTTTACAAGGTGATGCACGTCCAGCTTACACTTCACAGACATGCTGCCCTCCAATGGCAGGCGATTGGTGTTCTGCTCAAGACGTTTGTTTATGATGTAACATCCTGATATTGTTGTGAGGATGTTTTTATCGTTGTTTTGATATTAGGACACACCTGAGCACCTACACAGAGCAGCAGAAATCAACCTGGTTCATCATTTAAAAAAATTACAGAAGGAAGGAAAGATATTCCTGGGTAGGATGTACTGACTGCTTTGTTACAAAAACTGTATCTTAATGACTGGTCACTTTATTGGGTACACGTTTTTATAAATGCCATCTGTTTAACATGACTACAGACCATCAGTAATGCTCCCCTTCATCACTTCCCACATGATTACAGTTGATGATTAAATATTACTTGGGTGAGAAACATGATACTAACATGGTATTATCATGGTAGTGGGTTTTGAAGTAATACAAATATGTCCCACACTGCAGTACTTTGGAGTGTTTGTACACAGTGGCGGCCCCTGAGAAATATCTCAGGGGGGGCAATTGTGGTAACATCCAAGATGATCTTTTCAATGGGTAAATAAAAAATAAAAACAGCTAGCTAACAAATGAAAATATAATCATTAATATATCTCTCTTTACATTATACAATGTACAGTATTTGTGCAATGATATACCCTGACATACACTGTAAATATCATCTTGGGTAAAGCTCTAGTGTCTGAGAGATGATGCATGTCGGTGACACCTGTAGTAGTCCATGCGCTGTCTGTGCCAGTGCCACTATTCGGATGGAACAGAACACAGTTAAACGCCGCGGTAGAATGTGAGAGAAAAAAAAACTTCCTTTATGTCCTTTCGTGGTGCGTCGCCCAATCGCCCTTATTAAGAAACCGCCCCTGTTTGTACATATGTCAGTTATGTTGTGTTGAGAGTGGTCTGCCACACAAAAATATTCAGTAAAAAATTCTGTGTTTGTTTACAGTTGGAGATTCAGAGAAGAAATGGAAGAGCAGTCTGTGACTGTGGGGGCTCCTCTGGGGACTTAAAATTTTATTTTGTTTGTCTATACATACATACTTGAGCATTATTGTGCTGAAACCAGGTCTATACTTTCTCCCCTGTATCGAGTCTAAATCTGTTCCAATAAATTAAATACATTCATACTGCACCTGCGGATATTTCTTTCATATCCTTCGGTTTCTGGAAAAAAACAACAACAATCCGAGTAACATCTCTAATACCATTATTGTAAGCATGTCGTTTAAATGCAACAACCCGGAAGTTAATGCTTATTTTTAAGTGGTTGTGCTGCGTTATAGCGACAGTGTGAATCACAAATAAGACCAGGACGATCTAGTTCCTGGAGGAGCGGATAGGGCCGCCGCGCCGAGGCACTTACGGACGTTTTACCCCTGCAGCCGGTAAACAACCGTCGATGCGACCCTTGTTTAGCAAGGACGTTGTGCTGCATTTGAATTATGCCTTCTTTAATATGGACGTAAAAGATGTTTCGCCGGAGCTGGGTCAGTGGATCTGTAGACAGGAGAAAATACCATAGCGTTATTCGGTGAGGCTCGAGGAGAATGTTTGTGCTTTTTTTCGGGTTTTTTTTGTCCTGTCGGGACGTTTGTGCTCCGTTAAAACATGCGAGCTAACCGCGCTAACGGGACGGACGCGCCACGGCGCTGCGGTAACTCCGGACTTTGCAGCTACTGATCGATATTTGAACATATTCGTCTGCAGTTGATGGGAGCTGCGGTTTGCTATGGGCGTAAATAGTCGTTTATGTGTTTATATGTACAGAATATCACAGTGGACGATGGTGTTGCTTTGTGTTCTTGGATGATCCGAGCGTACTTGTTTTTTAACGGTACACAGCTACGTTAGCTAGCTCGTTATATCTCAAATATATTGTATTGTCCGTCACCGTAACATCAACCTAGGCTCCGACGACATAAACCAAGCACAGTTTTTATTCAAGGATTTTAACTGCATGTAGATTGTCTAGGCCACAGCAACACAGATAAAGAGATAAAGTCGCCAGCTAACCTTTACCAAAGCGCGTCGTTCACACGCCATACACGCAGGTGGCATCACCCAGGGTTTGGTTTGGACATCTGAACGGGATCAAATGTGAACCGTATAGACACCGAAACGGGAGGTTGAACCAAACGTAACTGCAGAGTGCTGTCGTCTCAGGTCAGGAAGATATAGGCTAATAAATATATAATAAATAATACATATATGCCTACTGACAGCACCGTGTAGAATGGCCTCTTGGGACCGTGGAGATGCTGCAGACCGAGACAGCACCATGCCGATTAAACTTTATGAGGAATCTAGTCAGGCCCTTAAGTCGAAGAGCCTCCCTGTGCTCAATGGCAACCAGACCTTAGAAACAGATGGTACCGGTAATGTCCCGCAGGGAGACGAGACACTTCTTTCAGCTACGGACGGCGCGCCCCGGAGCGGCTCCCCGTCCAGGACTGACCGCTCCCCGTCCTCCGCCAGTCTGGTTGGACCGGGCTCGACACGCAGCTCGCAGGCAGGAGCGAGGACCCGCCGCGCCGCTTTGTTTCTCACCTCGCACCTTCCCCGCGTCTCCATAAGGCGCTACATCAGTGTGATTTTTTCGGACTCGCGTTGCTTCTTGTTTTATATGTGTTACCTCACCTTTATCCAGTCGCTCATGGTGTCCGGTTACCTCAGCAGCGTCATCACAACCATAGGTAAAGTGATTTGTTACCTGTAGGGAAACTTGTTACCACTGTCATGTTTTTCCTTTTTCTCGTCTCTTCTTTCCTTTGGTCTTTTATGGGCTTAGTGATGATATTCTGCCATAAGGGATCAGCAGCATATAATCACTAAGAATAATAGCAAACCAGAGGAAAAAAGATTTTTAAAAAAACCAAACAAGGTTCTGAAGAGAAGTGAATACTAATACTATGTTAATTTATGTGGGCATATGGAATAGGCTTTAAGGGAAATGTTTGCAGTAAACCTCCAGGCACTCAAAATGAAAATTTCCCATAAAACCAGAGCTGTTCCTGATCTCCCTGGTTCTCTAAGTAAAATTCTGCTAAGGTCGCTCCTCTCTGCTGGCTGTGGTTAGATGTAGATCAGGGTTAGGGTTTACCTAATCCTAACCCTAACCCGAGTCTTTGCTTGTACTGCCTGATGATCCAGCATCATCTCAGCTGACAGCTAGTTTAGCAAGATATGGAAACTAGAGACATGGACTGCAAGCACATCAGTTAACCTTACTGTTATTTTCTGATGTCAAACCTGGTTCCCACAGTTCACTCTCGTTTTGTTTTTTTCCCTCTTTGATGTAAGGGGAAGGCGAGGGCCTTGCAGAATTCATGGGGCCCGTTCACAACTTGCATAGTGAGCATACAGGGCCAACCAGCTTTGCATAAAACATTTAATATCTTTTATGCATTGAACACATTTGGGGTGTTTTTTATTGGCTTTTAAGTGCAGTGGATCTACTAATACAGTAAATCACTTCATTTTGAGGTTTTAAGTTCAAAGTGCCTTTGAATTCTTTGTACCTCAGTAGTTTGAACAAAACTACTGGGCAGGACAGGAGTTTTGTGTAATTGTGTGAAGAGTATTCTAGAGAAGTACTACTACTTGGCTGTTTATTACAGAAGTGTGTTTGTGAATGTTTGTGTTGTAGAAAAGCGATACAGCCTGCGCAGTTCAGAGTCTGGTCTTCTGGTCAGCTGTTTTGACATTGGAAGCCTCCTTGTCGTCGTCTTCATCAGCTACTTCGGTGGGCGTGGCCAGAGGCCACGCTGGCTTGCTATAGGGGGTGTGTTCATCGCAGTGGGCGCCTCCCTTTTTGCCCTCCCACATTTCATTTCTCCACCCTATCAGCTGGATCATCTGAACACTACAGGACAGGGAGATGGACTCTGCGCTAGCACCAATAGCACCAGAAGGGGGGAGGGTCCAGAGGCGTGTCCTTGGGACCAGGAAGAGCGGGAACATGCTCTCTATGTGGCACTTTTTATCTGTGCTCAGATTCTAGTAGGGATGGGGTCTACACCCATCTACACGCTGGGACCCACCTACCTAGACGACAATGTGAAGAAGGAAAATGCTTCGCTCTACTTGGGTGAGTTAATCCAAGGAGGAGGTTCTTGCCTAATTTCCTCACCGTTTATTCAACGTTGTTTGTGACCTTCTTGATTTTCATTGGTCTGTGAGTGGTCATTGTTCACTGATAGCAGTTGTTGAATAGTGTTCACTGTGGTGACTGACTTTACTCACATTATCCACATTGCCTGGCGTTTTCTTCCTGCTATATGTTCTGATATAATCTCACAGCTATTAAACTGAGAAACTGTAAAACATGACATATTTACTTCAGGTTACATTACACACTGACTTGTCCACTATGCATTATTCCATACTTGCTTACATAGGATGTTCATTAGGAAAACAATCAATAAATACATTTATATGTCTCCAGACATTTTCTGCAAGCATAAGTGCTGTTTCTGTGATGTTTGATGGACATTGAACCTACTACAGCTGCATTTCTAATAACATAAAAAATCCTTAGAATAATATTACCAAACCTAACAACATGGCCATAACAGCTACCATAAGAGTTCCCATAGTATTGCACTCTTCTCAATGTCTGATTATTTATTCTTAATAAAAGCACAAATTAGTGTTTGACTAAGTTCAGTTTAAATGTTTCACTGTAACCTGAGACTGGATATTTGCATCGTGGTTTCAGTTTCAGAACCATTACACCGGTAACACTTAGACATGTACAATATCTGATAATAGGAGCATCGTTGATAATATCTTGGCCGCGTTCGCCCGAGGCCCTGGGATCAAATATCATCTCCTTTGTTTTTTATTTTTTCCCCCCACATTTAAAACGAGCTGAGCAGCATCACACCACTGAACAGTTTCCTGCTTTTGAGTGTTGATTTTATGCTTGTTTCCTGCCTTTTTGACGTCACATGAAAACATTGCTCGATTTGATAATCCAGTCATTTCTAATGACATTTAATCCCCCCACACATACTTTACTGTATATTTGGGTCAGTCTTTGGGTGTGAAAGCAGGTGTGATTGTACTGACTTGGAGAACACTTTTTATCTCAGTGTTCAATAAATCGCAGAATGTTCTAACAAAACCAATTATTTTTGTCAAAGTAATGCAAGTCAGTCTTTTTCTATGATACATTAAGGTGTTTTATTACATTAGAAGTCATGAATTCACACATTTTGGATGTGTGTATGTGTGTGTGTATTTAGAACTGTGCTAAACTCATGGAATAGCATTATTTGTTTTGTACTGATGAATATATAAAAAGTTGAGTTTTTGTCGATTTCCCCTTTAACCACATTACTAAGATAAGAACCACATGCTAAGGACCCAGGATAGACTTTATACAGTTATTACTTGATTAATTTAAAAGGAATGTCATCATTAATAAGGAAAGGTTTTTTCAGCCTAAATACATATTATTATTATTATTATTATTGTTGTTGTTGTTGTTGTTGTTGTTGTTGTTTTTGCTTCAAACTAAATGTCGCATATTTCTGACACATTTAAAGATTATTTGTTATCTGGTGTCAATCAATTCAGAATCTTAACACCTGCTGGAGGTAGAACATCAAGTGTACATATCACTCCAGTTGCAATTCAATGGCATTTCTAAGGCAATGTGTCACACCTGCACAGTAGAAGTCTTTAATGTGTGTGTGTGTGTGTGTGTGTGTGTGTGTGTGTGTAGCAATCATGTATGTAATGGGAGCGCTAGGGCCTGCTGCTGGCTATCTGCTTGGTGGAGTTCTGATCGGGTTCTATGTGGACCCCAACACTGTTGTGAACATTGACCAGAATGATCCGCGTTTTGTTGGAAACTGGTGAGAGGCTCACACACACTTGCTATCTCACATGCTTGGACAGATATTCCCACATACATACATGTTCATTCACACACTCTCACTTACCAATTTACTTATTTTACTTCACCCACCAGATCTAAATAATTATAAACAGATTACATTTCCAACACTCCTTTCTCTCTTCTTATTGTTAGCATCTTTCTGGTTTGTAGGATCTGTCTCCATTTTATCTGATTTCAGAGCATCAGATGTATCCTCATAATGTATTTGCACGTTTGCTTGCCTTTCTCTTTATTTTATGCTAACTCTCACCATGCCAAAGGGTTCACTATTGGAATGTGATCTGTATCTCTGTCTCCCTCAGGTAGAGAGGTTTCCTTCTGTGATATGACCTATCTCCTGTGATATGACCTATCTCCTGCCCTCACATAGTATCTCTATCTTTCTGCCCTGCTACCCTGTCTGTGTCTCTCAGGTGGAGTGGCTTTCTGTTGTGTGCTGCAGCCATGCTGCTGGTGATCTTCCCCATGTTTGCTTTCCCGAAGAAGCTCCCCCCTCGCCATAAGAAGGATGGTAGGAAGAAGAAGAGGACAAACAATGTGACCAGTGATGACGACGTAATGAAGGAGAAGAACCAGCCGGTCTCCTCCTCCATGGGTTTCGGCAGAGACATCAAAGGTAAAACCTCAGTTTAATCTCGGTAAAACCTCGGTGTAGAATCGTTTTCTGATGTACGTGTCCGTGATGCTTCCCTAAACCCCTTCCTCATCTCCTCATTTTAATTCTCTGATTCTTCTTCTCATTCTCTTTTTCAAAGTTTGCAAAATAATAAACAAGTAAAGTAAGAAGGGTGATGACGGTAAAACCAACGTCCTACAAAAATGTAGTACATGCGCAATTTCTTTGTTTTCCATAGCTTTGTGCCAGTTAAGCTGTAAGCAGTACCCCATCCTGAACAACACGATGGCATATTCAACGCAACCCACATCAGAATATACTTCATATACACAGTCATTGGCAAACATTCCCATCCATGTAATTTACTTAGCAACTTACTGAATTATACCTTGTCCTACAAGCACGAACACACGTGGGGAAGGTTGTCAGATTCAGTTCTGTGCATCAGATGAATACTGTCAGTCACTGAAGCACAAAGGGCTAAAATAAATAAATAAAACTACAGCTTTCTAGAACGTGTTTTCTGTAAATGTGTCTTGACGAAGTAATTATGTGGAACGTTTATGTCCTCTTTCATATCAGATGAGTGGTACAGACAGTTTCTTTCATAAAGGAACTCCCATACGCATCGTTTTGTCACTTCTCAGATGAGGAGAACATCTGAGACTTTTCTCTGCTCAGCTTTTTCAGTACTCATCATGGCACATATAAAAATACCATCGGGTCTGGAGAAGTGGACGAGACAAATGGATATCAGACTCATATTAGACACTCATATTTTTGGAATATTTTTTTTCATTGTATCAGGAGATAATTCTGAGAGAGGGCTGGGTCAGCTCTCACAGGTCAATGGTTTTATTATCCATGTAAAAATGTGGGTCATGAACATTTTGTTTGTTTGATATTTGGGTTTTTTGTGGTTTGCCTTCAAGTATTTCATAACCTGTTCAAATTCTCTCTTTCGCTTTTCTCTTAGAGTTGCCGAAGGCAGCCTTGCGTATCCTGAGCAATGTGACGTTTTTGTTTGTGAGTTTGTCGTACACGGCAGAGTGCGCCATTGTCACAGCCTTCATCACCTTCATCCCCAAGTTTATCGAGTCTCAATTTGGGGTGCCAGCATCGAGTGCCAGCATCTATACAGGTTAACATCCACCCACGCCTGAGATGTGTGTTTTCTGGAAGTGTTTATCACTATTTATTATGTGTTTTTTGCGTTCCCTTGTCTCTTTGTCTCCCTCTCTGTCTATATCTGTATGCTATAGGGTTGATAATCGTGCCAAGTGCTGGGGTGGGAATAGTACTGGGAGGTTACATCATTAAAAAGCTGAAGTTGGGAGCAAGAGAGTCGGCTAAACTGGCCATGATCTGTAGTGGAGTGTCTTTGCTGTGTTTCTCCACACTCTTCATTGTTGGCTGTGAAAGCATCAACCTAGGAGGGATCAACATACCCTACACTACTGGGTAATGTACACTTATAATGTAACAACATACCCTACACTACTGGGTAATGTACACTT
>JAOXYF010000004.1:7236244-7252074 GCA_028565775.1 Sternarchorhynchus goeldii
GTAGCCTGGTTGGTCTGTGTTCTGATTGATGACTGATGTAGCCTGGTTGGTCTGTGTTCTGATTGATGACTGATGTAGCCTGGTTGGTCTGTGTTCTGATTGATGACTGATGTAATCCGGTTGCTGTGCAGGTTCAGAGGGTGGCATTGGAGAAGGAGATGGAAGAACTTGGTTTGGAAATGGCAGACAAAGATAATGTAAGAACACCTTTTTTCCTGTTTGTTCTCCATGCATGGAAGGTGGAGGGGGGCGGTGCTTCTGCAGGACTGATTGTTAGCATGGTTTTGTCAGTCACTTTAAGTACTATGCATGTGAGTCCTTACTTTTTTCATGCCTTAATCTTTTCCCTTTGCATTCTGTAGAGCCACTATGCCAAACAAGCTCGGTCACGCTCACTGATCAGGAAGAGGAAGAGGGAAGCATCTGCACCACCCACCTCTCGCACACGCAGTCAGAGCGCATCAAAACCACCACGTGACCAATCAGGTGTCAGAGATGCCAAGGTACTGACTATATTTTGTGAAACTTGAAGCAAAACACAATTCTGATACTCCAGAGTGTGTGGCACTTTCTTAAAGCCTCAGTCTGATGGGTTCATGGAGTCTTCATTGGATAGTCACATCATGACTTAATGCCTAATCAAATCGGGGCACTGCAGCATTTGCCCAGTAGATGGCACTTTGCCAACACATGGCACTTTGACTAGCTAATTTTTCACATAATTGCTTGAAAATACAAGAGGCCATTTTGTAGACGGTGTGTTTGCAAGAGTCCCATGTTTTGTGCTTTTTGTTTCAGTAAAGTTTAAAATACAAAATGCTCTGTTATTATTGTAAGTTAAAAGTGGTGGAAATGTTTAGATGGGTTTGGTTTGATGGCTTCCAGCTGGCTGTGTATGTTAAACCCTTCTGGACTAAGGGTTGCATTCTGGCGTTACTATTTTGATAATGAATGTCAGTCTGGCAGTTATAGCTGATGCACCAATTGTTTGTGATCTGACCATCACATTTTCTGTCTGACACTCCTCCCCAGATGATGAAAAAGGTGAAGACGATGATGAAGAATTCTCAGAAAGGGATGAATAAAGACAGCAGGAGGGGGGAGTCGGACAGACATATATTCAACCTTAAACCTAAACACCTGCTCGCAGGAAAGAGAAAATCTGGAAGTACCAGTCGCAGATGAACATGGACAGTTTATAAACTTGGTCTTAAATAGCCCGATGCTTTTCACATTTCTATGTACCTGTAGCCTCTCAGAAAAATGTTTCGGCAACAACTATGAAATGATGAGAGTGGTGATTAAATATAAAATGTATTTAAATGCACCTGACCAAAGCTGTTGAAAAAAAATAACCTGTTGCTTGTTGTGCAGTTTACTGTTGAATCGGACAAATGTGTGGACAGCTGAGTCAAAAATGTTCAGGTGGGAATAAAGGCAATGAACTGACCAAGTTGAGTGGTTTAGATGTGTGGAAAATTGTTGTAGTTCTTCAGTACTACACTCTGGATGTGTTCCCTTTAGATGCTGAAGGACAACCCCAGTTACAGATTTTACAGTCCATGTTTCATAAGGGTGCTCAATTAGTACCCAGTTGAGGAATTCTGTGGTATTCATCTAATAAAGTACTGAGTTCTTTGGGATTTATCTGATTATTTTGATTAGTTGCAGGAAAACTGAGTAGAAGTGCCCATTTTTTAGTCAAATTAGTCCAGATCTTTGAAGAACAGACTCAAACAGATATTTTACAAATAAAGCACTTTTATTCTAAAATGCTCTAACAATATGCTGCTAAAACAACTAATGTGTCTCCAGGGTCAGTCACATATTTAATTACAATATGAGATACATTAGGCCTTAAAGCACAGCAAAGACTGACATTAATTTATTGAAAGCTTGTTCTGGAGTTTTACAAATATGTGTTTCTGCTTCACTGAACTGAGATCAGATTAATCCGACATGACTCAGTTCACCAAACAAATCCATCTGAAGAGTACTTTATCAATTTCGTGTCATTATTACAAGGCATTTGATGATGGAAAACAGATAAAAATGGTGGCAGTAAGTTACTGTAGTAAGTAAACCTCCCTGAGCTTTCACAGCTTCAGTAATGTGTCTTTCACAGCCTCGCATGGTCCAGTTCATAGTTTAAACACATAAAGGTTTTACTCTGATGTAAGACCAGCATGCAAATCCATCTTAGGAGTAATGTAATATCAATCGCTCAACATAAGGTTTTATTGAAATATATATATATTATCTTTGTAAAGCTTTGCTTTGGCCATTTGGTTATTCTGACTTGTCCAATTTGTCAGAAAAGACTCATCTTTTAACAAAGAAAAACCCACATCACTAGTTGTCTTGATTTAAAATTCTGGACAGCACTGCAGTGGAAATGAGAAAATATTTCAGATACAAGTTCAAATACATTCTCTAGAAAATCACAATTGCAGAGGCAGGATGAAATTGGATTTCTTGTTCTCTCATGTATTGCACACAACCATCTTGTTCTGCACAGCGAAAATGCAGACAGTTATGGAATTTAAGAGGTTTAGATTCATCTGTAGCTTTTGTTGAACACTAAATGCTTTTCAGCATCTTTAACTGCTTTAAAAGTTTGGGCCAAATGCTCCTTTCATTTTATTGTGATTCGAGTCCTTTTTGAGTGTGAAGCATTAATGTGATGAAGTTACTGTTGAACCTCCATTGGCTTATTTCAGATTTTTGCAGTGTGCATCTGCATATATGTATTTGTGTGATATATATATATAGTGCATGTGTGTTTTTGTGCATTACTCAGGGTGGTGTTTCTTGGTGTGTATACGCAAGTACTGTTTCCCAGCAAATCGTTTACCACAGTGTGTACACTCATAGGGTCTTTCTCCAGTGTGAACAGTCTGGTGGGCCGTCAGGTGACCAGACTGTGTGAAGCGCTTGCCACATTGTTCACAGCGATATGGACGCTCGCCAGTGTGTATGCGTGTGTGTGTGTCTAAGCTCTGTGCTGTGGTGAAGCTCTTCCCACAAATCGAACAGATAAAATGCCTCTTGCCAACTGCACTCCCTCGCACAGAGCCACGCCCCCCAAATAGCCCTGCCACGTTACCCATGGCAACCAAATGCTGAGCAGCATAGAGAGGGGAACTGTGGGTTGTGAGTGTGTCTGCACCGATTCCAGTGGTGGGGGTATGGGAGTGAGAGAGTGTGTTACGCATGGAAGGTGTGTTCCAGTCCAAAGTAAGGTCCAAGTCAGGATTACACACTGCAGACTCCCTCTTCACACACATTTTATCTGGAAATGCATGGCTGAGACACGTTCTGTCAGTGTGTGCATCAGACAGTGTGTGCGCATCAGTGTGTGTGTTGAAGGAACATAGGGGTTCATCTGAGGTTGTGAGATCTACACTGGAGTGTTGGGATTCCTCGGTATGTGAGTGTGTGTCTGTGAATGGGTGTGTATGAGGGGCTGGGGAATGTGTGTCTGCTAGCATGTGCATGTTAGCGTCATCGTTTGCAGAGTGTGTGTCTGATGGGCCATCCTGTGTTGAGAGCTCAATCACTTCCTCATCAGGAGAACTGTGTGCAACCATGGCAATCCCCTCACCACCATCATCATCATCATCATCATCATCTGTGGAGGAAATGCATGCATTAGAAAAAATTATGACCTCATTACTGTGGTCAAATAAGAGGTTAAAGTTGACCGACTACCTTGTTGCTCCTGACCTTCTTCTTTGACCTGCACTGCGACGGATCCCCGCTCCTCTGAATCACATGGCTGTGCAGCCATTAATTAAATGATCAACAGGCATGATGACAGATTTTCAAACTTCACGTTTTTGCATGTGTGTGCGCGTGTTTTAACGCGTCAATTACAAACAACAACAAAAAAAAATCTCACCTCGACCAGGGTGCGACGAGTCGAAGACTCTCGGCTCCCACAGGGTTTTCTGCTCGCTGTTGCCTCACATACTCCTCCGTCACATCGACTATCACGAGACGACGACGTCTCATCGCTGTATCCTCGTGCTGCTACGATGGACTCGATGAGCTGAAGTTTCCTCCTGAGTTCCTCGTTCTCTTTCTGATGTCGTGAAATCTCAATGTGTAAAATTGCGTATCCATCATCTACGAGCTCGCAGATTTCGGCGACTGCCGCCCGAGTCAGGGTCTCCATGATAGTGGCAAGCTGGGAGTGAAACGCCCGGTAATTCGCCATCCTCTTAGAGACGAGAATCTTACCACGAAATCTTAAGTTTAGTTCACAGCTGACCGAAGGGACGGAAAGAACCTCCAACCGTAGTATTACCTGAAAAAACTACACTTCGTGGTATTTTGCAGTACTCAGCCGTTCTAAACGATGCAAAATTGTGTAAGGCTGTCGATTTAGTGTTATTTCCGGGTCCTCCTTTGTCGATTATATTAAAATAAAAGCCACAGGGTGGAATTAATTAAAAATGTAAATGTTAAAATTGTTCACACATTGACGGGTAATCAAGCAAGAAATCGAAAGAATTATTCTAAATTGGGGTTTCAGTAAATCTTTACTGAAAACCCTATTTAAGTGGGAATTAGGACTGAAATTGACTTAAAACTTGGCAGATGGGCAGTAGGGCATCATCTCCTGTAGCAGTTGGCTGCTCTTGTAATTGGAATTGTGAGTCATAGACATAAACGGTTTACAGAGACATTGTTCACTTTTTTATAATCTTTATTATATTCATCTTGTTTCAGTGCTTTCCTGAATGTATCAATCGTATGCTTTAATAATGTGGACATTTAATGTTACAATTAAATTAATTGGACTTAGACCAAAACATACGGTCTAGTAAATATCTGTTAAAGGTATATGTTTTTCAGGGAGTCCATCTTCCTTGAATCCCAGGAAAGCTAAAATTCTGGGTTTCTGTCATTATTATTATAGTTGTTGTTGCAACAGCAACTGTGTGAGTTTACGAGTGTTATCTTGTAAGGCAGTAAAGGGTGAGGATGCTTTTGAGTGGGGCTTCTGATGTTTCCAACTTTAATCAAGGAAGTTTTTCCTTGCCACTGTCAACCCTCATTATGGACCTGTAAATCTGTTATGAGACTATTTCTATTGTAAAAAGTACTATATGACCGAAATTGAATCTGACTGCAAGGTTACTGTGGTAGCAAGTGTACTGGAACTAAACTCTGCAGACCAGCACTAAGGGCCCATGACTGACAGGACCCCTAAAATGGCTGTAGTGTTAGGGTCCAATTTGAGATGTTTTCATAGGGCCCAAAATCTGGGCACCCCTGGCACCCCAGTCTGCAGAGAGGATGATTTCAAGCGCCCTCATCTAAAGCAGTTTTTTAATATGTATCAAAGTTAACATGTTTCAAAGTCTGATTTCCCAGATCAAATATCAGTATCAAAAATTGATAAAGTATTGAATTGAAAAAGAATAATTTTGTGTTTATATGTGAAGGTTTTTGCTGCACACTCTACACTTAAAACTGCTTAAAATGTGTCTACATATTACAATGAAATAAGTCAGCAATAATTCACTGAGAGGCTTTAAAGTAGCTCCATATTCTTCTGGTACTGAGAGTATAGTTGATACAACCCTAATGATGGTACTGAGAGTATAGTTGATATAACCCTAATGATGGTACTGAGAGTATAGTTGATATAACCCTAATGATCATGGTACAGTTTGGAGTTTTTCACCATATTCCTTTTAATTGCAATTGCGCAGAAGACTAAACTGTATACTGAGTGGTTTAACCTTCGAGTAAATATGGCAAGACCATGATTGAGAGATAATTAAGACATCAAAATGATATATCAGATAGTTTTTAATAAGGCCTCAAAAATCATTTATTACATATCTACCAAACAATAACAAAACCACCCTGAACACGATCACTAACTTTCCACAAATTAATAAACTGTTACCAAACAATGCCTGATTTTAAAGGAAAAGATGTGTTTTACTACATATTACATTATACAGAACCAAGAACATTATACACAATTCATCTCTGTGGCAAGCAGAAGTTGGCAGTTTTACTGGGTACAGTCATGTAATCATCATGGTCTAAACTATTCATATGGTATTTCATTTTTCTAGAGCCATAACAAAGTAGTAGTACAGTATCAACTGAAATTCTAGACCTACATATGATTTTGTTATTACTTATATTTATATTGTCCAGGTTCTCAAGATTGTTTTAACTGCTACACTGATAAGGCATAAGTTTCAGTTTTCTCAGGCAGACTAACACTAAAATGTCATATAAAGCCCCTTTAGACAGCTATGGAATGTAGAAGCAGCTGGCTCTATTGACCACAAAGATGGCAATCCTCCCAGTCTTTTATCAAATTTTTATCAAATTCTTTTAACACGTTCTCCCAGTCTCACCTCAAAATGTATTAACCATCATGTTCTTTAGATGATATAACCTTCCTTCAGAGAGAGTCTAATTTGTTACTTTCATTGCAACACTAATTAGTTATGGGCCATGCTTAACATGTGCCGCAGTGTATTATATAACTTAAGGTTTGCTTTGTTCCAAATTCATAGTAACGATAATTCACGTAACTGTCGTCTTTGTAATTATGTAATCTCCTCCAATATTCTTTCACAAATATTTCTCCAAACATTTATTTTGAAATATGTTGCTGAACGTGACCGGAAGTCAATCGCTATTGGAGCTAGCTTCACGCTGTTCTAGAAAAAGGTTAGGCATTCATGTTTAGTGTGTGAAACGAAATTAAATTTTACCCGTCGATTATTTAAACATTTATCTGGGCTCTCAGGTCGCGCCATGTCCGAGTCCTCTCGCTTCCATTCGCAGTTGGCGTCCATTATGGAGGTCCTCGCGAACGCGGCAGTGGCGGAAATATGTGAGCTTGTGGAGGATGGCTATGCGGTCCTGCGTTTAGAGATTTCGCGTCGGGAAAAAGAAAACGAGAGTTTACGAAGAAAACTGCACGCCCTTGAGTTAAGAGTGGCGCGTGAAAACGCACAACGGTCCGCTGGAAGCTACGTTTGTCTCGAACGAGCAAAGGCGCGCGGTGAGTTTACGCGCTAGACCTGGGCGCGTTTAATGAAACATTATCAGTTGTATTCGTCTCTTCTAATTATGTATTGCTGTCGTCAGGTGAACCCCGATGTCGCGTGGAGATGGAGCCAGGCTGCGATTCAGCAGGAACCGTGCGCGTTCACGCAGATATCCAGTCCTCTCCAACTGCCTCTCAAGCTCAGGTGTGACCTCTGCTGGGCGGGTAACGCGAAACAGTCGCTGTCGTCCGTCTTTCCTTTTACCAACACATTTTCTCTATAGACTGTTACCGTCACTAGATCACGAGGTTTCGTTCTTCACGTTACTTTAAAATAATAAAAGTTGATCAAGCCCTTATAGCTGTATTCTCCTTTTAACTGGATGTGCGAATTATAAGCATATAATAATGTCAGGCCTGGTTATAGGATGCACTTTTTAGTCCAGTCTTTGTCATTCAGCAAATGTTTTTTGTGGTTTTAAGACACATCATTACACAAACTGAGCAAAGTTCTGAAAAGAAAAGATCCCAAACAGATATGGTTCTGCATTAGTTTAATTGCTGGTAGTTATTTTTTATGATACATCACCACAGACTACGTGGTGCAGGTACTATAGATTTTCCCTACGTCTTTTCTAGGAACCATTACCTGTTCTAATTACCAGCACTTATGAAATCCAGGATCGCAAATTGTATTTGAGTTGGATACCTCTGAACTAATCCAATGCTGGGGTTTAGGCGCAAGTAACCATGTCACTAAAGTGATTATTTACTAGTGTAAGTTTCTCTCTCCGCAGCCAAAGGAGGAGTGTGATGTCATTCTGATTGGGGAGAGCAGCGACTTCCAGACACAGGGTAAAAAAATAAAAACCCACAAATACACAATAATTGCTGATTGCAAGATGTTGTGTGTTTATGTATCGATGTGACTGTTTTACAGAAGATGAGCAGCCTGCCACTGATGGACAGATTATCCAGCCAATAGAAAGTGAGGAACAAGATGAGGCAAAGTTATTTGGTCAGAGGGTGGAAGCAGTAGACCACTCCCACCCTAACACACACAGTCTCTCAGACTCTGCCACACACAACACACACACACTTGAAAATCACACTCACAATCTCACACCTACATGCTCCTATTCCATAACTTCTGACTCCTTATCAGCACACAGCAGCGCAGGTGATACACCAGACATGGTGTTTCCTTTGCTTGGGGCAGAACATGCACCTCACACACAGAGTTCGCAGTCCTCCCATTCTGTCCACAGCTCCCTTCCGGTCGTTGGTGCTGACTCAGGGTCAGGGGTCGGAAGTTTGTTTGTGTGTCCATTCTGTGGGAAATCACTTGCATCTCTGAAGACCCTGAAGACCCACATGAGAGTCCACACGGGCGAGAAGCCATTCGGCTGTGCTCAGTGTGGGAAACGTTTTTCGGACTCCAGCAACCTGAAGCGGCATCAGAGTGTGCACACGGGCGAGAGGCGCTACCGGTGCTCGCACTGTGGGAAGGGTTTTGCTCAATCAGGATCTCTGAAGGTGCACCTCACCATCCACACAGGACAGCGGGGGTTCCGCTGCATAAAGTGTGGAAAAACCTTCATCTCAAACGCGCAGCTCAGAAACCATCAAAGTCGTCACCATCCTCCTCCCACAGCGACCTGAGGTATACATGTACAGACAGGCGCGCGCACACACACACACACACACACACAGTTAAACAATCTGCATGCTGAGTGGTAGGTGTTATGGGACAAAAGTCGTATTTGTATCATATGGGTAAAGTTTGTAAAACATCTGTACTCATTTTTTCCCTTGTGTACACAATATGAGTAGCCAAGAATGTTCCTGTCTTAAACTTTCCATTCTTGTTTTCGTCTGTGTTAATTGTAAACTTAATTTTCATTCCTTTTTTGATGTCTTTTAAAGTTTGAAAAAGTTTTCAGTGTTCATATTCACAGTAAAATAAATTAGGAAGAAACATAAAATATCATGAAACTTTGGACCTGTACTGTCTAAAGTTTGCCTATTCAATTTGTGGTAGTATAGTATTGTAATAGTATAGTTACAGTGTAGTTACAGTAGTATTTTTTACTTCTGATGGGTGACTCCTTGCTAGTACTGTTCCTACATAATAGTTACATGTTGTCATGCTCATTGTTTGAATTTTGATATCATTGAGGATGAGTGTGAAAATAAATGTACTGGTAAGAAATAGAGGAGAAGGAAAACTGGTGGGTATTCAGTTAGTTTATCGAGAATATTCTTATTCTGCATTTCATGACACGTTTTAAAAATACATAAAATACTGGTAAAACACTTGGGATTTAGTCAACAAGTGCACAATACAAAATATCTAAACATTTGTTTTACATATTTATACACAGCTGTTACAGAAATATTATTTGTACCATCACTGTGTGAATATAAATGTGACGACTAATGTTAACATCTACAGTTGAGGTTAAATTAGAATTAATTGCATTACACATTAAATGTAATCTCAGATTTTGAGTTGCAGCAGTGTAGTACCATGGCATAATCTCAGACTATGGGGTAGGAGGAATTAGTTTATAGACAAATTAGTCCAGAGCAGTTAGAGCATCTTTACCAATATGGATCCTGCTTATAGCAGTGATTCCAGGAAACCAGTTTGGAAAAGGCTTTGATCATTTTGTACTTTATACATTTTACAAGATACATTGATGATAAATTGCAGTCTCTTTATTTTGAACAGTTTTATAAACAGTGATGTTTAGAACTTTTTTCACTTCCTTTTAAGGCCCAACACCTACATAGACTGTTTTCTACATTAGTTATGCATGAAAAATTACTATTAAAGGTATACAAATGGATTAATTTAAGGTTCACATATTACACCACTGGCAGTTCAGTAGTTAAGGCCCCCAAGTAGGTACCCTGTGACACAGGCCTGCAGGTCACAAGGCCCATTAAAGACCTGCTTTTCCCTTCAGCGAAACTTCAAACTACCCTTTGGGTGCCACGCCACGTCACTTCACTCCACCCAAGGTGTCCATGTCCTCAGGAAAGCAAAAACAAAGTCAAAAGCATTTGTCTTGGTTTCAAACTCAGTTTTGAAAGTATTTCAACATGTGTACAGCAAAACACTTTAGGCCATTCCTGCATATGTATAACATATAACATGTATTACATATAACATGTGTTACATAGTCTTAGATTAAATTGCAGTGCCATTTGTAACTTACCATTAGAATTTCTTTTTGCCCACTTACTGTTTCTATAGTAAAATGTTTTACCGGCACCAAACAATGCAGTTGATGTACACGTTAGGTTTTAAACAGAAATTGTTAAATGCTGTGCAGTAATTCATCTTGTCATGCAGACCACAAAGTCTCTATTGGTTCATTATCAAACCAACCTAGTCGTCCCAATAGTGCTCCTCTTTACTGAACAAATGGTTTACGTGTTTTAAAAAGAATCAAGTTAATATGCTTATAAATTACTTTTTGTATTTCAAATATTCAAAATGATTTTTTATTCAAAATTTAATCAAGTTTAAATTTAATAGTTCAGTGTCCTGATGTTTAAAATATCTTGCTCTCATTTCTACAAAATTAGATTGTCATTAAATCCCTAAATTGTGTGTTTGTTTGGGTTTGGTTTTTTTGGGTTTTTTTTTTACACAGACACTTTCCAAGCATCTTAACAAACACGATGCTTTATAACTTTCATTTGCAACCAAATATCTAAATATTTGTTCCAAAGCTCATTGCAGTATTTGTTTATTGGTGTAATCCTGTTAGTCATGCTAGCTAAGCTCTCGCATCAGTTATGACACAACAGTCAAAGAAAGCCTAGACTGTAACAGAACAGGCAGGTCACACTCCAGATGAAAAACACGTGTAAGGTTTCAGTAGTTCAGTACAAACTCAAAGCACCATATTACTAGGGAGGTAAACCCTGCTGGCAGAGTTACGTCTCAGCTGGGACCCCAAGAATGAACTGGGAAAGGCACTTAAAAGCAATAAGATATAAGCACCTTCTCTTTATGGAGAAAACCAGTACTGATTTAGGGCCCAATACCACTCTACAGTAAACCACTTTAAAGGAGGTTTATCATTGTACATCATCAGAAGCACGAGAGGTTAAACACAAACAACACAGAGTATTTGCTCACTGTGGTCCATGTGGTGCAACTGTGAAATTGAATTACTGTGTTTTTATTTGATCTTCTTTTACTGCCCTCTGATTTCAAATTCAAATAAAGCATGTATTTCTGGAAATGTATGAATTTATGAAACGGTTTACTGCCAAAGTCAGAAAGCGTTTGCTGTTCTAGATTTGGATCAGTAATTCACAGCTGAATTTCGTATATTAACACCACATTCCAGAATGTTTGCACTAAGCTCTGCCCTCACATTAACCCTTGTTGAACTTGGCTGAGTTCTAACACTACCATAACCTGACAGACAACAGCCGGTTTATCTGTTTCTGATGCTCTCTGATGCTTATCTCTCTGTGCACACAGAGGAAGTCACAATCAATTTGGTTTAAAGTCTGAACGCCTGAATACAACTGCCAAGTATGATACAAAAAACAATCCAAACATCCAAGATGATTAGATTATATACACACTAACAGTAACAACAAGAAATAATAACAATGTACCAATAGTGCAAATATGGTACAAACACTTATTTTCATATATTGCAGGGAGCTTTCACTATGACTGGTGCACACTGGGTCTTTTATCATTTCTTTCACTATGACTGGTGCACACTGGGTCTTTTATCATTTTTTTCACTATGACTGGTGCACACTGGGTCTTTTATCATTCTTCACAGTGTAGTTGTAATTTGAAATCATACATGATTTACATCTTTTCTGATTGCCTATTAATGTGATAACAGCAGAGTAAATGCTTTCTGTCCCTTGGAATGTCTTAATAATTAGAAAACCAGTGGGAACCATGAGTGAGAGCACCCTGAAGTATTTACATATACATTAAATATTTACGTATACATTAAATATTAAAGAAGGTCTTCCTATGTAACATTCCTCGAGATCTGAACTTCGGCTACTCCTGAACAATGAAGAGTTCCCTCAGACTTGCATCGTCGCACTCACTGACCCTTGTGTGTGCACGCATGTGTTTGCCTTCGTGAAGGTAAGCCTGTTTCTTCATCACTCATTTCTGGAGGTGATATCCTGGATGAAACACAAAAGTTCTGTTTGAGCAAAGTCACATTTGTCCAGTTTGCGAACCCTTTAGAATTTTCTACATTTCTGTTTAAATGACAGTAAACATCAAACTCTCACTAAAGCCATAAATGTAGATCATAAAGAAACTCACCTGAACAACCGAGACAAAAATATCATACTTGGTTACTTATTTATTAAGAAAAATGATTGTGTCAAGCATCACTATGCAACTAGAGCCCAAACCAAAGTCTCTCTATTGCTGCTGCTAGAGAAAGTATTTGTAGTGTGTGAATTACTACTGTAGTCTTTTATTCCAGTTACCACTGACCCTACCAACTCACCTCAGTCTTGGTTTGACTCCATCGCACTGCGGTTCCAGACTTACAGTTACCTAAGAGAGAGTTAGCTCAGACATTAATGTCCCCAAAGTCTGAGGGTGGTGTGCTGTATGATTGTGGTGTTTGTCTGTTCGTGTGTGTTTTCCTGAAAGTGTTTAAGATTGAGAGATTTACATTTGGGTTATCAGCTCATACATGGAACAATATTCTCATGAACGTGTGTATGAGTATAGATGAACGTGTGTGTGTGTTTGTGTATATAGGAACATATGAACGTGTGTGTGTATAGATGAACGTGTGTGTGTGTGTGTGTGTACTCACGTATAGATGAGATGAGATAAAGGACACCCACTACCACCACGATGCTTCCAGTCACCCATCTGTCAGGATAATGTCATCATTGCATCATCACCCAGATACAGTTTAATCAAACACTGTTAAAAACACTGATGTTTCCAAATCATAATATGTAATACAGAAATCATCACAGTAATCAGTAATTTCCCATATCATACCTGGAGAACACAGTGGCACACAGACAGAGTGTAAGGATGAACAGGACAAAGCCTTTTAAAAAGATTCCATCTAAAATAAATGATAAATCATCAGTACTACAGTAGAGTGGAAATAACATTTATCAGTAACCTTTACTGTGGACAAGTACATTTAAAAATCTCTCTCTCACCATCAGGTTGGTTGGTAGGTGGGCGATAACTGTTATAGAGAGATTCTGTCGGGGGTGGGACGTCCAACAGACCAGTCAAAGAGAGGCTAGGCTGTTCGTGGGCGGAGCAAACTTTAGACTGAGACTCCTCCTCTACTAAAAATGTTTGTTTGTCTGGAGGAGGAAGAGTTTCTGTAGGATCTATAAAAAACACACGTAGATATTATCTTCCACTCTCTACACAAATAATAGTTGTTCATACCTTTATAAAATAAGCCCCTCACCATACGTAAAACAAATGGGTGCATCATGTTCAGTGCTGTTGGTTACATCTAACCATGACGATGCTTCATTAGTGGCAGTGGTGTGTGTTCTGCTGAAAACACTCCCCCCCCCCAGCCACGACTGACATGACTGGCTGACATCGTTCAGAAGGCTGGCCAGTGAACTTCTGACTTTTCTCCTTCGGCGGAAGATTCTGCATACACACACACAATCATAGCAACATCAGTTAATAAAGTTCTTTAGGGTACGTCATTGTAGAACTTCTTACTGTTTTAGTACAATACAGCTAGAAGAAGAAAAAATTACTGTCTGCTTTTGCACTCTAGCCAGGGTTTTAGCCTGACAGTATTTTGAACACTGTCATATCTATTCTCACTTGAAAATATGTGTTTAATAGAATGTTCCAAAGGAAAATGTCGTAAGACTTGATGTGTCATTACACAGAAACATTTGTCACTTAGCAACAAAAGCCATACTCCACACACACATACAAAGAGTGTCACACAGCAGGAATTTCTGAGATGGCATACTTGTCTAGAATAAACCGATCAGGGAACACACACACAATCTCCTCTTATCCTGTGCCCTGCAGTCAGTCAGTCTGAACAGTCAGTGCACTTTTTCTGATTACATAACCTAACATGCCTGACTTGTCTGCATGGGATTCTAGTCAAGCATACAGTAAGTATTCTAGTAAAAACCATATACGAGTACTGTAGTATTTATAAGTATTAACAGGATATTTCTGCTGAAGTCTCTTTTGGAAGCATAGTCACTATATCTCTAGTAGTTAGAGTTAGGAGCAAGATGTTTTCAACACCAAGGTCATGGGCTTTGATTCCCAAGAGAACAAATGTACAGTTATAGTAAAAAATAAGTTGCTCTGGCTACGAATATCTGCAAACAAGAAAACAAGAAGCTTTATTTAAATAATCTGCAGTGTATCATAAACTGTGAACAGCCTCTTTAGTAATGACCTTTTGTGTCTTGCCCTCCTTGTGCAAGGTGTCAATGGTCGTCTTTGGACAACTGTCAAGTCAGCAGTCTTCCCCATGATTGTGTAACCTACAGAACTAGACTGAGACCATTTAAAGGCCTTTGCAGGTGTTTTGAGTTAATTAGCTGATTAGAGTGTGGCACCAGGTGTCTTCAATATTGAACCTTTTCACAATATTCTAATTTTCTGAGATATAAACATTTGAAATATATCAGTCTGTGTGTAATGAATGAATATAATATACAAGTTTCACTTTTTGAATGGAACTACTGAAATAAATCAACTTTTTCATGATATTCTAATTTTATGACCGGCACCTGTACATGCCAAGCTTAACATAGTCTGTCAAAAATAGTGAAGGCACTTATAAACCGATCCAGGACGTTTCAGCTCCCCTTTCAGAAAACATGGACTGTAACTTCTGTATCTGTGCATCACCCTCCATGTGTCTCCTTTCTTTTTGTTTCTCACACACGGGGGGGTGGTTCTCTCTCACTAACCGGACAAGGTTTTCTTTGTAGGAGATGTTGGTCTGTGTCGGAGTGAGGGTGAGGTTACCCTCATCATCAGTCACAATACTGTCTTCCGTTAGTACATAGTAACCATTGGTAAGGAGGCGGGGACTCCGGCGGCACACACACACTGAGCCTGTTACTGGATTGGTGGAGATACACTCGTAGGAGGAATCGGAGAAGAATGATTCATCAAAACTGAGGAACAGAAATAAAAATATTAAACTTACACCTGCACACAAGCAGTGAAATATCAGTGAAATCAGTCTTTGGAAATACAGTAAATATTAAATAAAAAGCAGTCTCTGAAGTCCACAACATTTGCAAACATCACTATATTCATAAATTCATAATTGTATACTTACACACCCATACACACACACACACAAACACACAGACAGACACAAACACACTGCAGACCTGTGGCAGGCAGGGTCTTCCTGAGTGGTGGTCTTTACAGGTGAACCTGAAATAAATATCAACACATAGTAAAGTGTTTAAAAATGTATGTGTGTGTAAGAGAGAAACATATGATGATGTCATACTAACTTGTAATGGCTCCTCGGAAAAATAAAGCCATTGTTCTCAATTCTGTACAGTCTGTAAAACAGAAAGACACCTGCATGTAGACACAGTCATATATACAGTCAGTCATATATACACACACAGGCATCAAAATGGTACATGTCTGAGGAACACTCCCCCATTCCAGCAGTACTAATATCACTTCAGAACATGACCAACTGTGTGCAATTTATTTTCCATAATCCAAATATTTAATAATAATTAATACAAATGCATATTTTTAATTATATATATATAC
>JAOXYF010000004.1:7259309-7285017 GCA_028565775.1 Sternarchorhynchus goeldii
CTCACAGTAATCTCCTCCACTTTACTAAGTGTGTATAAGAGTGTGAGCCTCACAGTAATCTCCTCCACTTTACTAAGCGTGAGCTCAGCATCATCCTCCATCACAGACTCCTCTTCTAATTCCTCAGAGGGGTAGAGAGGCCTGAGAGAAAGTGTTCAACTTCTGAGTTAATATTTCTGAGTATCTTTGGGTGGGTGGGTGGGTGTGTGGGTGGGTGGGTTACCTCTTCCAGACAAAGGCTGTACTCTTCAGTGCTTCTTCTGCCAGACGATCCAGGACATAGCACACATGCTCCCCAGAACCAGACTTTAGCTTAGAGGGAGGGAAATCAACCACTCCACCCTATACACACACACACGATAAAAACAGTAGGGCCTTAATCTAGATTTAGGGTAACGTCACTTGCGTATGCAGCACATTTATGTTGTCTAAGGTCTATCTGTTTCTCTATCTCACGCTTTCACACGTACACACATGCATGGACAGACTTCTGTGTTCCTGTGAGGCTCTAACTAACCAGTGCCCGGAGCTGAGACAGGATGTTAGACACAGTAGCATTAGGGTCATCATGTTCCTGTGGCGTTTCAAATGATCGTCCGCACAGACTGATAAGCCATGCTGCAGTCACGCTGAACATGTAGAACTGCTCACCAGGGTTGCTCACTGTGTGTGGACTCGCCACAAAATAGTGCCTAGGAAAGGGACGATGCCAGACAGAAGATTAGACGGGTGGAGTTATTTCATTAATCTCAGTGGACATGTATCTCTCAAAGTATAGGGTTTCTCTGCCTTCACTGCTTCACTGTGGTGTTGGAGATGTAGGCAGTTGTGAAGACGGGTAAACCAAGGCTGGTTTTGAACGTACGGTAACAGGCATTACATTACAAATAACTTCAGATTTGTATGCCACTTGGAGGATGGACAAATGTGTCTTATTTATCCATCCACACAGTCATTTAGTTGTCCGTAGGTAAACGAGGGTCCACTTTTGCAATTCACCACATCAATGAGCAGCTGATGTGTAATGATGTGTAACCACAACGTAATTTTTTTTAATTTGGGGCTGCGTGCATCACGGTAAATCATGACAAAATAAAGCAGTCTAGTAACGTTACATGTAGCTAGCAGTGTACACGTAGCGTTACATTTTGTTGCCTTACGTGATTCGTGCTGAAACCAAGACCACAAAATAATGTAGAAGCATTAAGAGATACTCTAGCTAGCTAGCTAGCTAACGTGTTACGGACGTAAATCAGATAGATATCTATGCAAACGAATTTGTTCCTATTTTACAAATTAGACAGCTAGCTAGCTAGCGAGCTATAGTTAGCAATACACTGCAGCTAGTTGTCTACATTCTGTTTTACTTTTTACATTTACCTTGACAAAGGTTTCATGTTGTGCTTTACAAGAACTTGCTCCTCGTAATCCAGCAGTTTTAATTTATCCAGCAAATCCTCCATAACCACAAACATCTGATGCTGTGCTCCTGGACCTCTTTCATCGTCCTCTCCTTTCTTAATATCGTCTGCCATGTCTCTCAGTCCGACAAATAACTACTTGGTTGGTCAGGTTTCATTAACTGTGTGCGCTGATAGACAAGGTTTGTAATCTCGACTGAAACTCTGACGAATCTGAACTCAAACGGGTTTATAATCTCAACTAATCTGAACTCAAACGGGTTTATAATCTCAACTAAACTGAACTCAAACGGGTTTGTTTTAGTAACTGTTGTCAGGGCACACGGGTCCAATCAGATAGACACGTGACTCTCACGAGCCCGCTTTGCTGAATGTAGTGAATATAAAACTGAACACAGAACTGCAACCTTTAATTAATACACGATACATAATATAGTCTCGCATCTTGTCTGTAGCATAATAGGCCTAGATAATTTACAAAACCTTTGGAAATTAATTCCGGAAAACAAAGGATAAAGATGTAGTTCCAGTCCGTACATTTATGCGGTTTGTGTAATAAGCATCACTATATTTGTCTTAACATAATAGTTTGTTCCTGTAACTGCACGTTTGAATTGTGCTTCTAAATATATGGTATGAACCACTAACCCAACATTTGGTAGTATAGAGCTGCATGTCTGCTTTTATGTGTGTGCATGAAAGAGAATGCCAACAGCTGCTCAGCTGTTCATATTTGTTTCAAGTAATCTTTTTATAGGCAACTTGTCAGATACACACACTCCTAAAAATATACACACTCTCAGTCACACAGACCTAGATTTTAAAGGTTCACAGAATAGGAGTAATTCAGTAGTTGATCTTTCAGTTCTGAAGTCAACCTTATTGTTGATAATACAAACTAAAAACATTTGTTTCAGTATTACTGTTGTCAGTATTTAATATGCCTTTGCAGGTCAGTGAGTTTGAAGCAGGTCAATGTAACTGAACAAAATCACAAAAGACCTGGGCCTTTTTCTAAGCTAATTTAATTGGAAATATCCTAAAATATTTCTAATTGTGTGTTTGAATACACTACATTGGCTGTTATGTCTGTAAAAACTTTTTTTGTTTTGAACAGAACTGAGATATCATACTTGTACCATACACAATACTCAACAGTAACTTTTTTTCCAACTTCAGTGCCTCTTAATTCATTGATTTTTATTATTACTGTACAAGAAAATGTGGGTTAATAGTAGAAAAAACGTATCTTAGGAAGACGCAAAGCTGTGAAAGAAAGGTGGAATCAGAAAGTGAATGAATTTCATTGTACCCCTTTAGATTTTATTTAGATACTTTATCTTGTACATGTTAAATGTATCAAAGAGTGAAGTCTTCTGAAATACTTTACACACACTCTCCTTTTCTACCACCTTTCCATAAAACAGGCATTTCCTTGCTCACTCTCTCGCACACACAAAAACACTCTCTAAATCAGATACCAGTGATGCAATTAGGAATACCTAAAAATACTTACAAGTAAAAATACTTCCATGTCTTTTAAAGGGCTACTTCTTTAACCAGTTCCTCAGTCAGATCTGTGAGGCCACCGTCGTGCTCAATTTAGTGCTTTCAAACCTCGAATAGTCGTAATTAATCTCACAGACTAATTATCAGGGCCTTTATGGAGTGTAACAAGGGTGCATCTCCAAGTGATGCTTCAGGACTAGGAGTGACAGACACTGGTTGATGCAGGGCCACGATCCCCCATGACTGGGAGCAGTAGGTAATGATTATGATGCACAGAGAGCTGTTGCACTCTCACTGGCTGCTTCACCTTCATTCTGTTTTAGGATTGATACTGAGAGGTCTTTAACAAGTCAGATTTGCTATGAAATATGCTATTACATCTGCACTCTCACCCATACACTCTAATTTTCTCTTACACATATCATTTTTATTAGTCTTTCTTGCCCTTTTTAAATACACAATTTCCTTGTTAAAATGTGAAAATTATTTATTTTCATGCTTCTTGTTTTCTCTTTTCTCCATCTTTCTCTCTCGACATTTCCATTTTTCTCACTTCTCTGCCATTTCCATGGTAAATCTGCTCTTCCCTTCTAGAATACGGGTTGCTCCCTCTTCAGATACAGGCCCTTCCCGTTTGCTTTCAGTAACAACCTCTGTGTAAGTGACCTCTGGGCTGGACTTTTTGCCTTTAGGTGGGGTCACAGAAGACTCTGCCTCAGCACCCTCCTGACCTTCGGCAACAGCGCGTTCCTTCTTGAGTTTGATGGTGGGTGCCTTCTTTGAAATGTTCTCCTTCAGCCTCTCACCACTCTGACGCATCTTCTCCCGCTGTTCAGGGGTAATGATCTTCTCTCCCAGGGTATTGATCTTGGTGCCTAGAGTTTGGCCTGTCTTGCTCAGACTTTCTTTGGTTTTGCTGAGATTTTCACGGGTTCTCTCACGGGTCTTGCTCATGCTCTCCTTAGAAAACGCTGCTTTGATGTTCTCAATCCTCTTTAAGCCCGTCTGCTTCAGCCGTGCTGCACGTGACGAGTCTCCTTCCTCCACCACCATGTATTCTTCATCAGATGAAAGGTCTGCAGGGATTTCATACTCATCAGGTGCCACCTCCACATTTGAAAGCTCCTCTCCTTTTGGGCTTTTTGTTACAGCAACAGAAGGAATTTGAGTTTCACCCTGGAAAACAATGATAAAGATAGAAGACATGATAGAAGATCAAAAATGATACGGTGGGTAAAGATAGAAGACATGATAGAAGATCAAAAATGATACGGTGGGTAAATTAATCCAGACATAGAACTACCCACTCCATGCCACCATCTCTTTCATTGGAGGTCAGTTAAATTAAATGTTAAATTAATTAGCACTGATTTCTAGATCAACTGGACCTTTGTTCTAAATGCTTAATTTCCAATCCATGTCTTAGTTCTCTGACATTACTTAAGGAGATGCAAGATTTAATATTTAGTTTAAAATCAACCATACCTTGCAAATACATGACCATTACTGTCCATGCATGGGTGCATAAGTACCTGATAGATGACCACTCTGAACTTGTTCCTTGTGAGAAGTTCATCTTGCGTTGTCTCCACTTTCTTCACGCGGATGTTCTGTTTCTCCACACGCGAACGCACCTCTTTCACATGAGTGCTCACCCGCCGGGCCTTCTGCAACAGTTTGTCCACTGTGGTCGCCGTGGCACCATGATCCTGAGCCAGTTTGAGGACCTCTGATTGGACTGCAGCAACGGACGTCTCGAGCTGCTGTTGGCGTTCCTCCATACGCTGCTGGCTGGCCTGTACTCCATCGATGATGGTGGAGACGCGCTCCAGCAGGGACAGGATAGACAGCGCTGACACGGGCTGCCCGGACTCATCCTCGATCCCCAAGATCACGTCTCCGCTCTTGTCCATCTCCAACACTCTTGCAAACACTCAGATTGTGGAGAAGGTGGGTCCTCACACACACACACAGATCTTAGTACGCAGAACAACAACCAGGCTGAGAGACTTGTAGATGAAGACTACGCAAACACACAAACCCGGCCTCCAAGACAACCCTCACCCACCCACACACAGGCACATCTCAGAGATATAAATACACCTGTAAGAGGACACTGGGGCATTTTTGGAGGCAGCATTACAGGGAAACGGAATGGAAAGCCCCGTTTAGTATGTGTGTATGTATATGTAGATTATATTAAGTTGATGAGTCTCCTATGAAATATTTAGGAATTGCGTTTGGTGTTGGATGTGTGTGTGTGTGTGTGTTATGGCAGTTAGTTTGGCTTCAGGACGCCTAGTCACTAGTCACTAGTCACTACCCCTAGGGAAGGCAAACCAACTGAAGACAGCAGCTGCAGCTGCCATACACACTCATTCACTGTAACCTGACCATGTGTGTATTTTCTCCTTGTGGAATTCAACACTAAAAACTAGTCATTACCCTAACATTTAAAGACTACACATCCCAGCGTGCACCCTGGTTGTAAGGGTCATGTGACATAGGACAGCTGTTAAAAGGGACAGTCACTTAAGGGAGGTGAGAAAAGTCTCACCACTACCTGGATAATTCAATGTGCTTTTACCTTAAAAAAACAGTATTTCATAATATTTAGCATGTGGAGGCAGTTACCCATCTCCGTTACCTCATCATTGTCACAACAATGCTGGAAAATAATGGTGGCCACACATTGACTGCTTGGGCATAATTTGGCCATTTTCACTGAGGGGTTTTACTCACCAGTGGTTAAGAGGTTAATGGATGTGTATTATTTTGAGGGCACAGCAAATTTACACTGTTCTTCAAGCTGTACACTGATTACCTTGTACCAAAGGGTCATATCTTCAGTGTTGTCCCATGAAAAGATATTTACAAAAAGGTGAGGGGTGAGATACTGTACATGGATGTATAATTAACTCAAATACCTACTTTAATATCTCATTAACTCAAATACCTACCCACTTTGTAGGTGCAGTGCACGACAGTCTTAGTTATGGTATGTGTTTGTGAGATATATAGAGAGCTTCCCTACATTTTTATGATTCAGGCAACAATGTAGAACAACTGAACAGATGTGGAAGTAGTCATGTACACCTGACTTACAAGAGACCAATTCTGTTAGCATCACTCTGATTAAACATGGATTCTTTCCATACAATAAGAGCACAGACAGTCGTTGCGTCATGGACAAAGTCACAGATGACTGTAATTCCTCTGATAATCTTGAAGAGTATCAAAACCTTAATTTTACTTTTCCCCCCCAGGGTTGAGAATTACAGTCAGTCAATGTGATTTAAAATGTAACCTTTTTGTTTATGACAGGAAATGTTCAATACAAGTTAACAAATAGTCAGTACATTTACTGAGTAAACTAGAGGTATGGGAATATAAAGTGAGTTTATCCAGTAAAAAAACAAAAACCAAAACCAAAAACACACCAGACATTCTCAGTAATTTTTTACTGTAACGGAATGTGAAAAGCAAGAAATGCACACTAATATCACAACAGAAAACAGATGCACACTAATATCACAACAGAAAACAGATGCAGGCCAACCTGCAGCAAGGAACACAAATTGCTATAAAAAAAAATAAAAAAAGCCAACTACACAGGGTGCTTTTACCAGGTCTACTATGCAACACTTAAAAAAAACTGACCTAAGAAAACAACTGAGAAGAGACTGTTATTACAGAAAGATCTTGAGTGATCATGGTAGCTGAAGCTCCAATACTGATAACATGATCAAGCATGATGTCATCTGCAGCAAACTGGGCTGAGATCAGACGTGAGTAAAGGACTCAAAACAATACTGATTACCAAATAATTACAGATTGGCACCAAGCCATTGAACGGAGCTGCCAACACAAGGGGCCCAATATATTTCCTTTAGTTACTAACATTACAGGAGCAGTTTAGAATTAGTACATCAAGTCAAGCACATCATCTTATCTTGATAGGAGAACACTGTTTTAACAAAATCTCAGTCCTAGTGAAGAGCACCTGGGTACCTGTCTGGGTACCTGTCTGGGTACATTACTGAGCAAATATCTACTGGCTCCAGTGCAGCAAAGAGAAACCCACTGCTGCTGACTGCAGGGGACTGTTGTCTTCATCACCACCAGAGGTTTACAGCACCCAGGTGAGACATTCGACCCAATATGAGGTAACATTCTCTCCCTTTATGATCTTGTGCGATCAATTCAGATAAACAAAGATCATTTTGATGCAAAACAATCTTGCTAATTGCAGACACTCTGATTAATGGTTCAGATTATTGACAGTAATGACTTTTACTGTTAGCAGCTAAACAAATTCATACACTTTACTACAAAGTGAAGAGTGAAGGCAAAGGGTCACAGGGTCATGTGAAACTAAATGTTCTCCTTGGAGCTGTGGAACTGAACTGAAAAACTGAAGGTCATGTATGGGGTCAGAAGTCTATGCTGAGTTGGATCTTATGTTCAAACACTGCTATGATGAGCATGATGCCAAAACCAAGCAGAATGCCAGCGTTCTGCAGCACGAAGAACCCACAGTGACTGAACCCTGCCTCTGTGGCATCGTTGTGCAGCATTTCGGGGACCTACACACACACACACACACACACACACACACACACACACACAAAATCAGGGGCAGCTTTTTGGCAATTCATATGAATAAACCCTAAAGTGGATGTGTGTGTGTGTGTGTTCTCTTCATTCCGTACCATGTCCACCAGTGCAACATACATGAAGAGACCAGCTGTAAGAGCGAAGATCCACATGGCCACATTCTCAGCATAGTGACCAATCAGAATGCCTGTAACCATCCCCAGGTATCCCATCAATGCTGAGAGCAGATTATAGAGAACTGCCTGTTTCACAGACATCCCTGCCTTTAATAGGACTGCAAAATCCCCTACACAGAGAGAGAGAGAGAGAGAGAGAGAGAGAGAGAGAGAGAGAGAGAGAGAGAGAGAGAGAAAGAGAGACACACAGAGAGAGAGAGAAAGAGAGACACAGAGAGAGAGAGAGAGAGAGAGAGAGAGACACAGAGAGAGAGAGAGAGAGAGAGAGAGAGAGAGAGAGAGGTTAGTATAACTAGTTGATCTTCCCAGTGTGGGACTCAGAAGCATTAATACTGTTTGGCTACAACCATCAACAGCAGTAATATCACAAAATGCTGACATCAATACCAGCAGTTAAACTTCTGTTCTAAATATTCTAACTTTCTGCATCATTTTTAAACTGTTCATCTTCTGTAGTCAAGATAAACCACGTCTCCCACACTAAAGCCTGAGCTGATACTGATCTTACCCAGTTCATGAGGAAGTTCATGACAGAACACAGCAAATGAAGTGCTCAGACCACTAGACAATCCCTCGGTAAACGCTGCTCCTAAAACACACACACACACACACACACACACACACAATTTATATTTATAATAAATCATCACAAATAAAAAATAGTTTGCTAGAAGTGTGTGCCCACATTACCTATTGCCAGTTTTCCAGTGAAACAGGGCTCAGTGTGAAACTTTGTTTTTACAGTGCGGCAGTGAAATTTAGGTAGGCGGGTGTGTACGTGCGCATTTGCCAGCACGGGAGTGTGTGTTACCTATAGCCAGTCCGTCACTGAAGTTGTGCAGACCATCTCCCATGATGACCATCCAGGCAAGGGTGGCAACCCCTGCATGCTCAAAGTGCTGGACAGAGTAAGACTGGGTGTGTCTGTGTGTGTGCGTGTGTGGGTGGTGGTTCTGAGAGTGGTGGTGGTGTAGAATGTGGTGGTAGTCATGGTGATGGTGGTGCTGCTCATCCGACTGCCCAACGGTGTCATGGAAGTGGGAGTGGCATTTGTTCTCACAATCCTCATCTGTGTAGCCGCCTTGAGATAACATCACTTCCTCTTCCTCCGGCAGGCCACGCCCATGCACATGACCACCATTTGCACCAGAGTCTGTGAGAGGGGAGAAAAACCAAAACATGACTACAGTTAAAAGTACTTTTATAGTATCTAGGCCTACATAATGAATAATTAATTAAACTCTACTACCATCCAGTGGTTTAACGTCAAGGTCTTCCAGAGATGGCACTTTGTCAGACTCCAAATTTTCATCAGCCAATTCGGTCTTTTTTTGCACCTACAGACGCAGTCAGACACACAGATTTGTAGTTAACAAGGTCCATTAGTACAGCACAGCCAAACTGAGGCAATATTTTTCCATCACCTTAAGGTCAGATAACAAAAACAACCATATGTCTTCTGTAAAAAGCGTAATGGGTTTACAGAAGAGAAGGAAAATATATAATCTGCCTTTTAAATAAATGATCCCTAAACAACAGCAAATTATGCTGATGACAAAAACATCTGTTAAGTCTATATACGCTCAGCTGGTTAAGACCAGACTGGCATGCAGAAGACTCCTAGGTCAAACCATCCCAATACACCCCAACAAGAAGAATTTTTATGAAATATTCCCAATTAAAGAATTTCTATTGTAAATTGCAACCTGCATTTGGAATAATTTTCATATCAGATCTAATCTGTGTTTCCTCATTAATTACAGATACAAGGCAATAAACTGGGACTCTGAGAAAGGTTGGAACAGACTGTAATGAAACCATTTTTGTTCCCCTTTGTGTTAAGATCAACAACGATGTCCGATTTACTTGTGATTTTTTTTTTTTGCTTTAAAGTCCATGCAATGTTGAATAATTGTTTCTGCTCTAATATTCAAGGCTAAATGGGCACATTGCATGTATTTCTCAGAGCTTTTAATGACTTGTGTTTGACTCACCTTTTGTTTTTTGTCCTTGTACATTTTTGCAAGGGTTAGGAAGTGCTCAATGAGGAACATGACGTAGACTCCTCCCAATGCTGTAAGCCCTGTCCAAACAGGCTTTAGAGAATCCTCATCATCTTCATGGAGATAATGATCCAAGCTCTCATTGGCTGAATGGTGATGTTTGTGGTAACCCTGAGACTGATAAAGGAAAATGCCAAATAAGAAGCACAGGACACACTTAATGGGAGTTAGCATACAGAATAAAAGTTTGTTTAGACCACAGTCAGCATCTTCTGCATGTGCGCTAGTTTTTTGGTCCTTCTTACATGTGGTATGAGGTGCAGGAAGGCATCTCCACTGAGCGTGCCTACTGCGAGAGCAACCAAGAAGCTGAGCAGGAAGTTGAAAAAGACTCTGCTGATGAGTGGAATTAAGACCACACCCACTAAAGCCAGCAAGCTTATTATAGTGATGGAAAGAAATCCACCGATCCAAGCTGTAACACAAAGAATAAACACCCTCACTCATTAATAGAACAGCTTTACACACACACTGGCCATTCATTTGGTTTTAAAGGTTTTTAAAGACAAAGACAGGAGGCTGCCGTCATGCTCGCCGTCTGACAGCCTCATTCATCACAGGACCAGTGAGATCATCTGGATGGTAACCATCACCACAACACTGACACCGAGGTGCTACTGGCATGGTGGTGGCTGTTGTGCTCACAATAGTTATAATATTAAATGTTTTTGCATGCGAGTGTCATGGCTGCGCAGAGAGGAGTCCATTATCCAAATATATCTGACCAACATTAGTTCTATGGTCAGAAACTGACCACTGATGTTCACAGACTGCACATGTACACACACATTATGCAAAAATATAATCCAAAGGGCATTCAAAATCTACTCATAAACAGTTACATATCTATACATGTTTGCATGTACACATCACACCACACACACACACACACACACACACACACACACACACACACACACACACACCTACCTATATGAATGGAGGGTACCTTCTGTCCTTTTTCCCTGGCATGATCATGTTGATGGTGATGATGGTGATTATGAATTTTATAACCTGAAGAAAAAAAAAAATTAGTTTTTTTCCCTACCATTGAATCAACGGATCACAGTCATTACTGAATGGCTACATAATTGGCTACTAGGAGCATGCTCTAACCTGATTGGCTCCCAGCATGCAGAAGGCAGGACTTAGAGTCTATCTGCATGAGGAGGGCGGGGCAAAGGAAGCTGAAGTCATGGGCAGAAAGAAGCACTTCCTGTGACATGCCATGGGACTGTAGAAGAGTGGTGGCATTCTGGCACTACGTGTGTGTGTGTGTGTGTGTGTGTGTGTGTGTGTGTGTGTGTGTGAGAGGGGGTGGACAGAGGGAGAGAGAAACAGCAAAGTTTACTATCTGGGTTATCTTAGTTATTGAAACAGGAAAAAGTGCATATTGAAGTATAGCATCATCTGCTGAATTAACCTGCAGTGTTGGTTATCTGTACACATTTGGGAGTTTCTTCTCTGTATTGTAGTGTATGTGGGTACCTCTTGACTGTAGTTCAGGTTACTCTGTCCATGGTCATGATCAACATCATCGTGGTTTTCATGGTCATCTAGGTAATGTATGGACGCGTTCTGGTGCACGTGGTCCGAGCTTGTCGTGTTGGGCTGGAGGGGGTCTGGCTGGCTGTAGTCTGTGCTGCGATTCGCTCTGCGAGATGTGCTGGCATACGAGGGCGTGGTCAGGAGTGCGGTGGACTCAGGAGCTCTCTTCAGATAGAGATTGTGGTGGACATCTGATTGACTCTTCTTCCCAGAAATGGAATTAGGATGCAAGTCGGGAGCAAAATCACTCTTCTCCACAGCAGAGCTATCATCTTTCTTGCTAGAAGTGTGTGTGTGAGAGACATGTTTGTGAGTGTGAAGAGGTGAGTGCGTGTGCGCATGTGTATGGTTGTGTTCGCCTTCATGGTGTTGCACTATTACTCTCCTGATCCGGTCCAGCCCCACCCCTTCCAGCAGTCTCTGCAGTCCAGCCAATGAGATGCTCCCATTTTGCCCATACTTCAGGAAGAGCGCACGCAGGTGCCGCTGCTGTGTCTGTTCTGCCAAAATCCTGTCTGTCTCCACTGCACCAGGGCCACAGTCACCATTCACTCCCACCAAGCACGTCCAGAACGGCACCACTGACGTCAGTGCCAGGAGGTGTGGCCAGGCAGGGAACATTGTTACCTGAAGAATAAGAACTACTGAATATAAAGTTACCTTTACTCGCAATAATTACTACATAATATATATTTTAATATTACAAGGAATCTTTGAACATGTTCAATGTTGTACGTGTGCGCTTGTATGTTATTAAAAGTAACTGACAGACGCTTTGCAACAGTACTGTAGAGTGTAGCGGTTTACATTTATTACGCACCTTTATCTAGAAAATTGGGATTAGCTAAGCAGTACAATTAGTAGCGTTAGAGTGGAGTATGAAATCCTTGATTTTTTATTTTCGTAAACACTATGTGTAACTAGCATCTCTAATGCAGCTAACTATGAAGCTAGCGCCCCGACAAATGTTAACGAGAGTAATGAAGTCGCTCTCGACATCTGCTACACGGACACCTCCGTTAACACCGTTCAGAGTGCAGCCGAGTCCTGGACTTCTAAAGATCCTAAACGCTTAACTAAATTATAGTGGCTATACGAAACGGGAAAGGTTTTAGCTAGATATTAAAACAACACACCGCCGGCAAGTACAGGCCCAGGCTGTGGCTTCTGTCGCAATGATTTAACACAACGGCGTACACACACGTTTAATACACACGTTTAATACAAACGCGTGGATGGACAGCAGCCGCTTACCGGAGCACCAGGGAGCACCAGGATCAAAAGAAAGCGCCGTTTTTACGGACCTGCTGCACCCGACACGGTTTTCTTTGTTTCCGCCTCCGTCTGCAAAGACACGTCATGTAGCGGAAACCAAGTGCGGCTGGTCTACCGGAGAAACGCGCTTCCTTCGTTCACGGATCACCACGGTCGTGTAATAAGAAAAGGCATAATAACTTACCGATTGAGTACGTCGACCGTGTGAAGGTCTGTAAGCGCAATACCAACTAATTTCAAATTGGGGAAATGCTATAACTTCTTTGTCTTCTATGGGAAAGTGCCAAAGTTATGGTAAATGTCGCCATCTATAGTAGATTAACGAAAAACTTTTTCACCGACGTTTGTTCGTCAGTAATAAAGAGGATTCGTCAGTCATGATGTTCAGCAGTTGCGAAAACTGAACTACACTATACTGACGTCCCAAACGTCATGGGATAGCAGTAAGTAAAGAAATTATGAAGTGGTACTTCAAACAACAGCACGGGAACGCCCACACCTTTATACGCTGTTACGCGTTATCTTGTGAGTGACACTGGTCAGCGTGCTGAAGGCAAGGCGACGTTAATTATCGGTGTTCGAGGCGTTATAGTGGTGCCAGATCGATGGGACATTCGATTTTTGAAGCTGTACAGGCATTAACATTGGTGCCTTATTTGCAACTCTTCATGAACGTCATGTATCCCCACAATGATGGCGTATTCACGCAGAATAGCGCATCATACCTCGGGCCCCAATAAATGGTGTGATTCACATGTTCACCCGAAATGAGCACTATCAAGCTTTTATGGGCTGTGAGGTCTATTCATTTCCAAGATCCTGCATCTACAGATACCACAGAGCCGTGGATGGCCATCCTGAAAGCTTGCCACAACATTCCTCGAGTTTTTCATCCACTTGTAGAACTTAGACTATGTCAAGTTGCTGTGCTTCACCAGGCTAGACGGTGTGGTGTACTTCAACGTACTAGATGCTGTTCCACGACTTTTGGGACACAAGTACATTACATAATAACATCCACTTCCTGTCAAATTACAGGCAGCTCTGTGGTACTGACAAAAGACTTATAAATCTGTTTATATAGGCTATATATGATTTCTAAATTTGTATTTATATATTCTTTCTTTCTTTCTTTGTGCCTTCCTTTCCTCCTGCCTGCCTGTCAACTATTTTCCCACCCAAAAAATAACACATGCTACCAGTTACAGACACAATCATACAAATAAAAAAATAAACCCTAAAAAGAGAGACTGGCTTGGTGTGTCATTCACATCCCATTCCTGTTAATACGTGTATCCATAGTCTATCCAGCATTCACTTAATGAACAACAAAATCTATCAATTTTTTATATTGTTTTATTTTGTCAGTCAGTTAAAACTAAAACACATTAGCAAAATAGCCTGCAAGTAATCACCTGGTTAATAACAAAAATAAATTAAATGAAAATATAGAATGAAAATTTAGAAACGCTTAATTAAACCCTGCATGCAGACCAGAGCATTCGGAACTGTAAAGGAAGATAATTCAGACTTTTACAGTTTGCTATTAGCAGATTTTTGCATGCTCAAGTTCTCTCTCTCTCCCTCTGGTTTACTGACTCACTCACTGGTATCTGCTGCATCATTTGAGTCTGTATTTGAAGGAGATGTAGTTAGCAGGAGGTTGGATGCCCAAGCCAGCTCGGCTTGTGTCCAGCACTGCTCCTTGTTCACCAGCAGAAAGCTGCATGTCACACATCAGCAGAGTGATGCAGACAAACTGCTTTAATCCATTAATGGCAAAGAACCTGCCAGGGCATATGCTGGCTCCAGACCCAAATGGCATGTGGTAGTACCGCACCTTCTGGTCACTTTTATAGAACTCTGTCTTCTCCTTCTGGTCTTCTATGAATCGGTCAAACATGTACCTCTGCAAAAACACACAACCACCTTTAAATAATAAACATGTACCTCTGCAAAAACACACAACCACCTTTAAATAATAAACAACCATAAAAATCCACAAGCTGTTTCCTTTGATGTCATAGTCAGCCTCACACAAACGATCTCGAATATCAAAAGCTGTCACCTCTCCAGGTGTCCAGCATTTACACAGTAGTATAGCACTAGTACAACACTTCTCTCAAAACTACTGTTCACTGTTGTTTTGATTTCTCAGCCCTGTGTTTCTCATATTTGCTAATCAGCAAAAATCATGTCCACAACTCATTAGAAGAAGATTTTTTTTTTTGGAATCATATGAACTGAAAGTTGTTGAGGCTGAAGATGGTTTTAACCAAACGACTTTGCCGACAGTCAGAAAGATGAACCCACAGTCGTGTCCTTTAGCTCCTAGTTACTTTTTCATGTTTTCTCTGTGATTACCTGTGGGCCCAGGTAAATGTCAGGGTCCTGGTGTGTGCTCTGGGGGTGAAGAGCAACAATGTCTCCTTGGCGCAAACACACTGAACACCTGGGATTCAGACGCAGACAAAAATCCTCCTGAACTACCCGGATATTCATCGAGGCAGACGAGAGACGGAGACTCTCATTAATAGCGCTCTCTACAGAGACAGAACGAGAGAGAAACAGTGTCATTAGTGTGAACAAACCACACATCTGTAGTTCTTAACAAGATTGAAAGATTATTCATGAAAAAATATTAGTGAAATATTATTATTGTCTTATCTTCACAAAACCATGACTGTTCCAGGCTTTCATAAGATAATTTCAGTCAGTTTTCAGGAAGTTTGAGGAAGCACTTCAGATGAAGCATGAACCCATAGACTTTATTGTTACCAAGGTAAATCATTCTGTCGAGCTGCTCTCTGGTTAGCAAGATGTCATGACTACGAATAGCCTTTGCCTCTTCCTGTCCAACCACACCAACGATCTCCTCCCTCACAGAAGCAAGGGCCTGTGGGTTGGAGAGCAGGTGGTACAAACACCAGAACGAGGCTGGGATAGTGTTCCCTACTGATGCCCAGAGCATTGCAAAGTGATGAGCTAAAAGGTAAGAAAGGTGTTGAAAGGTTACTAGGGTTACTCATTTTGCTCTTTGACTGTCTACACCAAAAATGTGTGTGTTTGTGTGAATACATAGTATATACTTTCACTTACTGAATGCAAGTCTGTGTGTGTGTGTGTGTGTGTGTGTGTATGCACATATATTTTTAGGTCTGAGTTTAGGTCTCTGAGCATATGTCTTGGTTGGAACATCTCAAGATAATGTGTGTGTGTATATGTGTGTGTGTATATGCACACTACCTGCTTTGTCCAGGTCTTTAAGTGTGTCATATTGTTGGAACAGGTCAGTCCTTGTTTGTGTGAACTCTGATGGACCGTTCCATTCTGCCATTTTATTGGGATGGAAAACCCTGATGAGCTTGTCCCGGGTATATTTAGTTTTTCCTAGCAGGCTGATGGGTATGTGGGCAAGCAGCAGAGGAAACATTCGGTCAAATTTCTTGAAATTTTCACGCAATCCATCTATCCAGGTCTCTTTGCAAGAGTGTGTATGTCCCTGTGTGTCGATGTCCGGGGGTCGTCCATATAGTGTCAGAAATGTTGTCTCAAACATCACACATTCACAGAAATCATACAGCCCCTCTTTCTGCCAATCACACTCTAGCTGCTTCCCCTGCTTGGACAGGAAATAACGCCGTAAGATACGCTGAAGGTTTCCCATCATCCTGAATGATAGATGTTTGAGGGCAGGGCCCTGCAGAAGCAAGAAGCATTTTTGAACTTGATCACTCAGGCTGGGAAACATTTCAGTGCCCACTGGTGGATAACCAAACGCGTTAGATGCTGCCGCATCTGCAAACTTGTGGAAGTCCAGCTGCTTTCCTTGCTTAATTACAGCAGGGTACAGGAGAGGGTTCATCACAAATGTCATGTATTTACCTTCAAAAGAACAGGCGCACACACACACACACACACACACACACACAATGTCAGGTATCCATATACATTGTTTACGTGGTACTTCCAGTAAAGTTATTTCATCCACTAGCTATGACATTTATATTATTTCTGTTCTGTGATCTCCTTTTAAAATTGACAAATTTTCTCCTTTTAAAAAATTGTAAAATTGGACAAAAACTGGAATTAAGAACAGAGGAACTACTTTCTACATGTTCATCATGTAATTTACTGCCCAAATTATCTCAGCAACCGAACACACGTGTGACCCAAGTTTCTAAACTCAAGTTCAAACTGTCAATGTTGGGGGAAAGTACCCAAAAGCATTCTATGATCAACATGTCTTCATCTATTTTAACTGGGGGCAGAGGGGAGAGCGTTACCTGCAATCAGTACAGTAAAAATCAGTACAGTAAAAATCAGTACAGAGGGGAGAGCGTTACCTGCAATCAGTACAGTAAAAATGTCTCCATGATTTTTCTGTAACCGTTGCAGAAATTGATGAGAATCTTTTCGGAATTCTAAAGCCTTTCCAAGAAATGGTATCCATCCTTTTATTAGTGGGGGCTCTCCTTCTCTCCTACAAAACAACCACAGACTCACTTACATCGTCATACTCATGTGACTGACGTGATACTACATTGTCATACTCATGTAACTGAAGTGATACTAGAAATGAATGAATGTGGGGATTGTAAAGTACCACAAAAGTACTCACAACATATCAACATGTACAACAATCTAATGCACATATACAGGTGCTTTTCATAAAATTAGAATATCATGAAAAAGTTGATTTATTTCAGTAATTCCATTCAAAAAGTGAAACTTGTATATTATATTCATTCATTACACACAGACTGGTATATTTCAAATGTTTATTTCTTTTAATTTTGATTATTATAACTGACAACTAATGAAAATCCCAAATTCAGTATCTTCTGAATTGGTACAAGGAGGACCTGGTAGTGACTGAAAGAATGAGATTGTATATACAAGCGGCTGAAAATTATTTTCTCTGCAAGGTGTCTGGATATCTCTTAGAGATAGGGTAAGGAGCTTGGTGATCTGGGAGAGGCTTGGAGTAGAGCTGATCTGAACCCAGATAAGTGGATAGTAAGATGGCCAGACGAGGAGATGAGGAAACGCTTCAGAATGCATGGAGGTTTTCATCCAAAATACCGCTGGCTGGAGTATTCAAGGAAGATGGCCCCAAGAGATGAAGTGCTTAGTGAGTACCTCAGACAGGAGAATCCTGAGTATGAGAATATGCAGGAGCAGGAACCCTCATGGCAAGATAAACTCCTGCATGGTATGTACCACTGACAAATAGTTGAAGTAGCTAAAATTCTTTCCACTGACTGGAAAAGGTTGGACTGAAACACAGTGTGTGTGTGGGGGGGGGGGGTCTGTTGTATTTACTTTCTTCTGGCCCGCTTGCCTACAACCAACAACAGAAATAGGAGTGTGCAAAGGTTTAATGTGTGCAAAACTTATAACTCTATAACTAACTCCAAATTATAATTAGAAATATCTTATAAAGAGCAAATTCTATTATTTATCCCAATGTCAGTCATGAGAATATGCATGACCAAGTTTAAAGTTCCTCAAAACAGCCTATTTTGTTTGAGGTTTTTTGAGCTAGTCTAATCTATGGTTCAACATTGAGCTAGTTTAAGATACGGTTTAACTTTATAGTCTTACACTGCAGACTGGACACTGTAGGGAGTTGGTATGAGCAATCTCTTGAGCTGTACATGTTTCCTCACCCTAGTTAATGAGTGATTAAGCATTCACATGCTATGTGAGAGTTTAGCTTCACAGCAGTTTAAGGTAACAGGGTTTATTCAAATTGTACAAGCCAATTTTACACATCACAACTGGTTAAATATTGTAATGACAAATTAAACAAATTCAGCTTAAAGAATATTGAATGTTACCTGATGGATAGATGGAGGAAGAGTGAGGAAGAGAGAATGAAACAGAGATAAGGAGTGTAAGGCCCAGGGAGAGATTTCTAGTGCCAATAATTATATATATATATATATAATTTATTTATTTATTTAATATAAAATATAGGACTATTTAAAGTTAATGGGGAAAAAGTTTGGCTTTGGCAGTTTACAAATTCAAGATATTGCAAATAGGAAAAAAACATTTTGTAGGACAGTGATCATCTGTTCCTTATTTAAAAGGAGAAAAACCAAAAAATGTTCATGATGAAAGTAGTACAAATCAGTAACACTAATAATTGTTAATAAGATAAGATAAGATAAGATACCTTTATTGTCATTGCACCATGTACAACGAAATTGAGCAGCAATCCTTAAGGTGCTTAAGACATACAATAGATAACATGAATTAAAAGAAGGACTATAGTACACAAGTGGGAGCATTGGGTGAATATGTACAAAATATATACAATATAAGTAACAGATTATTGCACTTGGTGAAGCATTGGATAAGAGTATATATACACAATATAAGTAATAGGTTATTGCACACGCCCTGAGTAGCTTAATGTACAAATAAATAAGTAAGTATGGGAGAGTAATACCTGTCGTTTACAGTTTTAACTGATTCAGTGAGTATGTAGTTATATTTTTCCTTTTTGTTTTAACAAAAGTTAATTGTATTACTCTTTAAAATATAGGCCTATATGTGTTAGAATCCAAAAATAAAAAAGACTTTTATTATAGATTTTATTTCAACGTGTCAGACTTTAGACGGAAAACGCTTTTGATTATGTAAATGTTCCTGATTTAGATATCAAAGCATCTGAGATGTTTAAAACTCACCGTCTCCTGCCGAACATCATGTTAAGAATGAAGAAAGGAGCGATCAAGAGGAACACCGTTAATAAAGTCTCCAACATGTCAACAATCCTTCTGCCGAATCATTAAAAAAAAGTGAAAATCGATCTAATGAAAATAGTGAAATAAGACTTACTCTAACATATGTATATTGAAAAAACTGTTTTCAAAATAACGTTTAATATTTTAACTGCTTTTTCATACCTCTTTCCTTATGCTGTGTTTGCCCAACGTTTTTAAAGCGGTTTGTTGTCACACAAAGCGTCCACTGTTTGCCTCCTGAACGCCATCCAGACGTTCCCATATCATTGTACTTCGGTCCAAGACCATCTGAAAGGGTGGGGGAGGAGCGCTGTCCGCAGTTTGGGCCCAATGACTCAGAGGGGTCTGTTTTTAACACCGTTTTACCTCATCGTTCTTCAATAAAGCTTTATTAATACATCACCAGAACTCAGTTAATATTGTATTTTATTAAAGTCTCAGCATGACGATGAGCAGCGCTTTAAGAGAAAAAAGTAAATGCGAATTCAGTTCCTTCTGTTTCCACTACCACTTGTATGATGTAGCGTGTGCGAAATCATAACGACTTTGATTTACTTTGCGTGTAAAACAGTTTGCAATTAAACGAACACTGTCAAGCTTAAAATGTATTTCTAGCAGATGTTTTGACACTGAGAACTGTCACGTTGGAGGTGCGGGGAGCTATAAAGAGCGACATGACTCCAATGTGCGTGAATAACAATGAACTGTTTTATTTTCGGTTTTGTTTACACAAACAATCACAGTAGACAACACTTACCAAGACGATGATCAACTTCCACGAACCACTGACCGACAAAGACATAGTGACATGCACACGCTTATACGCACACCCTAACGAGACACAGGTGATACGAGTATCACTAACGAACCTTCACGAACACTACAACACGCACCCAGCCTACAACGCACACGCACCCTCACAGAGACTAGACAGGGGAGGCGGCCAGGGCGGCCACCGTGACAAGAACACAGAGAACGGATTGTACTGGGTTTCTGAGAAAAGTGGACCCCTTTTGTATAGAACAACTTAAAAACATTTAATTACAGTAAAAACTTTACACTAAAACAAGTGATGTAGTAACGTGTGCGTTGGATGTAACATACCAGTTAAGGTAAGATCATGGGTGAAAAAATATCTATAGTAAAAAATGATCTAATAGAGATCACCATTAAACTTCCCTAGACGATTATTTACATTAAGACTTTTTGTATTACAGACTCTATTTTGTTTAAATATGTTTAATATCTAATTAAATATACACCAACCAACAGTGTAGACCCAGCATCAACAAAGACCGACAAAGACTCAGTGCCACATACACTCACCCTGACGACAGACAGGTGAGACGCAGAACAACGAGACCAATTACACACGCCACACCCACGACACACCCAGACGTACACACATGCATACACGCGCACTAGATTGATACAACAACCGAGCACACCCTCACACAGACACGCCCACACAGACACGAGACGGGAGGCTGGCAGGGCGGCCACCGGGACAGCTGACATATTCAAATCAAAGGTTTTTATACGGGGAATGTGGGACTGAATGCCTTCACGTTGTCTTGGCTGCTCCACTACAGGTGGTGCTACTTTGGAATTGATCCACCGAGGGGAAATACTTTACAGACGCTTTTCACTGTGTTAGATGCACTGTACAGCACATTTAGAGTCGTGGTATTGTTGGAATGCTTTCTCAGAGCTCGTATTAAAAAATGTTACAATGACTCAAAAAATAATTTGGAGGCACTTAATATATGGACGGCCTGTGCAAATAAAGCCTATATGTGGGAAACCATGTTTATTTACTGCGGACCACGAAGCTTATTATTAGAGCGTTGCTGGATAATGGACCGAGTTAGAGGTTCTTCTGGTGAGCAAACGGTAATTAAAAGTCGAGACTCTTGCTTGGAAAATTCTAGAAGTTTCAGTCATCCTTTGAGATGTGCAGTTTTGAAGTTGTGGATTAGAAGTATGAAGTGTAATTTTGTGTTGTGGATTCAAAGTTAAATCTTTATACCAAGTTTAATGGCTCTAGCTTTCTGGGAGCAAGAAAGTAAATCAGTTTCTATGGAAATATAAAGACATACAAGCAAGTGCTAGATTACTGTGTAATGAGGGTGTGTTGCTGATTCCCCGTCTGACCACCAGAGGTCCCCCTCACCTGAATACTTATTCTATCTCCTACCAATTTCTAACGCCCGTTGTTAATGCTCCCTATTTAAACCTCCGGTTCCTGTAACTCACTGCCAACTATTCCTAGTCAGTGTTTGACTTTGCCTTTTGTCTTGCCCTTTGACACTGTTTCTGGAAGTCAACTGTGTCTGTCCTGATTTTGATCCTTTCTTGGACCTGTTTTGTGAATAGCCCTTTTACTCCTATTCCGCTTATGGATCCTCCTCCTCCTCCTCCTCCTCCTCCTCACTGTTGGAGAAACACTTCGCAGGGTTCTGTCTCCAATCCTCCCCTCTGGCCACCACAGGTTCCCCTCATCTGAATACTAATCCCATCTGCTAATTAAATTACTGACACTTGTTGTCAATCTTCCCTGTTTAAACCCTCCAGTTCCTGTAACTCACTGTGAATTCCTAGTTAAATCATACCAAGCCTTTTCTCTGCTGGGTTTTGCCCTCTGTTTCTGAATTCTACTCATGTTTTGTTTTTTTTTTTATCTTGGCTTGACTCCTGTACTGGATCCATCTCCTCGTCCTTCACTGTTGGAGTAAGTAAATACTAATTCAGAAAATGTATGTATTTCACCTCCATCATGGATATTAAACTAGGAATGAGGTCAGTACTTGGTGCTAGCAATGAAGAAGCATGTGCACCTTTTCTGTACATTAAAGCTCAGCTTGAAAGACCTTTTTCTTGGTCTTGGTCTTGCTGAACCTGCCGTACATGTACAATTAACCTACCAGTTAATTCACCATCAGCAAGATGACACTTTACAAATGAGTTTTTGTGCTATGAAAAATCACATGCGTAAGCTAGCAAAAATGCTCAAGTTTATAAGCAATTTATGTCCAGTTTTTATGGCAGAGCATGTTTTTCCCCATTCATCACTAAACAAGCTTGTTTTCCAATGTCATACTTTTTATCTGAACAACAAGCCCTCGAAAGTCCTGAGTTAAAGTAACAGATTTAATTCATTGCATAAATAAGTCAGTAGTAGTACACAAAAAGCCTTGTGTATGTTTTCTATGAAGTAAACAGGTATTATTAAGTAGGTTTCATTACAGAGCAGGAGCAGTTTAATATCTAAATCCAAAATACTGTGTGAAAACAGGCTGAGAAAGATCAGAAACGTGAAAGATAAGAACTGGTTTTCTTAACAAATTCATCAGGTCACTAAAGAGTTATTACAGATGAAAAGCAACAGCAAACCTGGTGTGTGTGTGTGTGGGTGTGGGTGTGGGGGTGTGTGTGTGTGTGTGTGTGTGGGTGTGTGTGTGGGGGTGTGTGTGTGTCGCAGTTAAGCACGGTAACAGTGTGGGTGGGTGTGGGTGTGGGTGTGTCGCAGTTAAGCACGGTAACTGTGTGTGTGTGTGTGTTTACAAACAAGGGTCCTCATTTATTTAAAAAAAGCAAAAAATAAATATACCTTTTTAGTAAATTTATGTAAACACTAGTTCTATATGGCACCTGAATTTTCGTAACTCAGTTCCGCTTTCATAGCACTGTTTTGGTTTAACTTGGTCCTTTTCTAGAAGGCAAAACATCACTGCTTTAAATAAGATGACGTGTTTCTTATGGAACTCACTGTATGGACACAATATAATGGACCTTTTTATAACTGAAAGCAAATTTGTTATAAAAAGTGAACAAAGGAAGTACTGTGAAATTTGTTCATTGCTTTTTGCAGTTGACATGCTGATATGAGCACATATCAATGCTGTCCTGGTCAAAAGCTGCTAGTGATATTTTCTCCTTGTGACTGGTTTGCTGGTGACAGTAGGACTGATTGTGTGCTATGATTCCATTAAAAACTGAAATCTGGTGATCATGATGTGTGCAGTATTCATTATAATATGAAAACAGAGAACAAACAACTGTGGATCTTTCTTACAGAAAAATGTTAGTTTCTGGTTTTATGAGAAAATCGTGTCGGAAGTCTTAACTGTGTGTACTCTTCTCAATATCTGAATGCTCAGAAGGATTTACCATTGGAATGATGTAGTTAAAAAGGAGACATTCCGGGAATGTTCATGACGGTAGATGATCACCAGTAGAATGACCTGGAGAGAAAGTTGGCTGCAGATGCAAGCCAGCCACTGCCTTCGCTGGCAGAACCAACCCGGCTCAAAACTTTCTCCTTCTCAACACTTGGACTGTCATCTTCTGACAGATACTCTGGCAGGTTCATACAAACTGCCAAACTCTCTTCACCTTCCTGCTCTTCATGAAATGGAACCATAACCTGCACACATGAACGAACACACACACACAGTTTCGTAGTTATTAGTTTGACCAGTGATCTCTGATTTTTCACATCTCAGATTTTGTTCCTTGTCAGTTTTGTCTTTGACCGTCATTAGGACCTAGATTTCTCTACAGCTGCATTTTTCTGTCTCCTGTAAAGATGCCATAATACATTTCTTTCTGTATCAATCCAATGCCGATATCTTGCATCTGCATGTCACCTGAAATCAATACCGATTTCTACATAAATAAACACGGTGGACCTGTGGTTCAGTTGTGAAATTTAAGATCTCTGGGATTTAATTTTTGAGAGATTTATTGCCTTGGTCAACACCTACTTGGTTTTCTGCATACACATTCACTTGCTTACTCGTACCTCCTTTTGAATTTCAAACCTAAATCTGTTTGCGCTACAAACTAAGAACAATATAGTTTGTTCTGTGTCCCCACAGTGGGTTTATAACCAGAAGGGTTTAAAGTGTCAGAATGAGAATATTAAGAGTAGGGTTATCGTTGTTATTTAACTGAGTGTTAGGGGGGTAGTGTTTAGGGTTAAAATGAGCAATAGGGTCTGACCTCATCACCATTTTCCCCTTTCACCACCTGCTGAACCTTAAGCACCTTCGTGGAGGCAATTGCCCTGCCAAGAGTCTAGAGAAAGAGATTGATTGAGAGATGGACAGATGGAAAGAGAGAGATGGTGATTAGTGCATTTTGCTGTCACTTCCTGTTCTCTAAAAATATTATGTAAAACTTTGTCCATAAAACTCTGATCCAGAACCTTTGTGTCTCGTCTCTATATTTCTTGGCAGAGAATCTAACCATCTTATTCTCAGGGCTGGTAAGTGGTTTGCGTGTTCTAGTAAAACAGTTTCTGTCTTCTTCAAAACAATGGACTGTGCTACCTTTCCAACGAACCCTAGATTTCCAACGAACCCTAGATTTCCAACGAACCCTAGATTTCCAACGAACCCTAGACCTGTGAAAGTTGTTGCTGTCACTGACTGTTGCTTCTGCTTTTGTTTTCACAGCTCTCAGTATTTCTGTGTAACTTCTGTAACTGATGCAAATCCATTGTTCACACCAAGAACACAGTAGATATTCAGATATGGGTGGGTTCAAACAAAATGTTCCATGTAACTATCAGGATACAAAGACTGAAATATTAATGTACTGAAATATTAATGTACTGTCTCATATCTTCTGCTCTCACACCCCAATGTCTGTGTACATCAAAAACAGAAATACTGGCCTTCATGTTCAAGAATTCAAGTTCGGATCATTAGATGAGCAGCTCGTTTTTACGTAACAAGCTCCATTTCGTCATCATTATCACACACCTACTCATAAGCGTGAGTGTGGCTCTCACCTCAGCAGTAAGGTCAGACCTGATCCTGACGATGCATCTCTTCACTGCCATCTGGAAAGTGAAGCTGATTACTCCTCGAATCTTCAGCAAAGCTTCCTCACAGAGAGATCTGCGCTCCTACATGCACAAAAGATAACACATATTAAAACTTTCACACTGGGCCCTTTTAACTACAAGTATAAAAAATTTCATGTTACAAAATCCAAAACTTATGTTTAATGTGAATCTAAGTCATTTTTCAAATACACATAATGTGTACTTGATCATTTGTTTACCCTTTCAGTAGGATGAGCATAAATATTACATCAGAACACACAGTGGGTACAAATGACAGGGTCTCCATTTCAGTCTAATTTAGTTATAGTGTCTGAAGTCTAAAATGACTTCTTCAGCTACACTGCCCATGAACAGCTTCTGTTTTTATAAACAAAGCAAGAAAGAACTGAGCCCAAGGTATCATAGGGAAGCAGTTTTCAGAGTGATGTAGTTTTGCACCTTGATAACCACTCATTATTATTATTATTATTATTATATTATAATATTA
>JAOXYF010000004.1:7292988-7308190 GCA_028565775.1 Sternarchorhynchus goeldii
TCTCTCCCTACTCTAAACAAGCTCCATAAGAAAGTACACTAAACAACAGGTCTCTCCCTACTCTAAACAAGCTCCATAAGAAAGTACACTAAACAACAGGTCTCTCCCTACTCTAAACAAGCTCCATAAGAAAGTACACTAAACAACAGGTCTCTCCCTACTCTAAACAAGCTCCATAAGAAAGTACACTAAACAACAGGTCTCTCCCTACTCTAAACAAGCTCCATAAGAAAGTACACTAAACAACAGGTCTCTCCCTACTCTAAACAAGCGCTCTCTCACTTTTTCCACTCTCTACATCTTAAACTCAGTTTCTCCTTCTTTCTCTCACCTTAGCTTGGCCAATGTACTTCTGGTCTAGCATGTGATGTGTGTCCTGGGTGTGATTTTTTTTATAATGTGAAGAGTATAAGCTCCTCTGGAAGCTCTGAGCACTTCTGCCCAGTTGAGTTGCTTGTGATCCTACAGTGTTCCTCCGCGCTGCACAAACAACACCAAAACACCCTGTTTACAAACATGCAAACAACATCAGAACATTTGTTTACAAAAAGCAAAAAATGATCTTTTTTGTCTGCTTTCTTCAATTTCCAGTTTGATACAACTCTTTTGCCTAACGCAGTAAAGCTATTACACATTAGACTATTAGATTGTTGTTATGTTGTTATTATCTTTTAAACTGGGCCCGTTTCTTACCTTTAGCACTGACTCTGCAGATGTTAGTTACGCTCATGCCTCCATCCATATACTTATGCTAACTGATAAAGGTTTACTCCTAAATGTTCTCTTGTATATTATGAAGCATTTTCAGTTAAGCATGTTCAGTGCAGGTATGTCTGTTACTGATCTCTGTGCTCTAGAAGACGGATCAGTTTTTAACAACAGTGTTCCATCCCAGCATTCTACTACATCCTTACAAACCCAGGCACAAACAACTACGTAAGTTTTCTCTTGTGCACCACTGGGGTCACAGGATACTACAGGTTTGAGCGCTACAAATCAGCAAATAGAAAATCAAAGAAAATCGAACTGAATTTCAACAGATTTATTAATAAAACAGAACTATATAACTTACATTTTGGTAAATATATAAACAGACTAACTTCAAATGATATGAGAATAGATCACAGTGTAACTGTGTGTGTGCATGCGTGCGTGTACTCACACAACAGAGGCCTGAAGTCTGTGCAGAAGTGTGTGTGTTGTCGTCTCTGTGTACTTTCATGTCTGACTTTCCTCTCGCTTCTCTCTGTTCTCACCTGTTGCTCGAGCATAAAACCTGTTTGAGATCTCAGTTGAACATCTGCAATGTAACACACACAGACGCAATTTATAATAATTAAAATACAATGAATGTTTCCTCAACAGTACCTGGACGCCTCAGGTCCAATTTCAAATAAGTGCTGACATCACTGCTGACATCATTACTATCTTCTCTGATCTATGCAGACTAAGAAGTGAAGAAATGAAAAAGATGTTTAGAAGAAGCACTTTTCAGGGACCCAGAGAACATAATTTTCTGGTAAAACTGTCTGTAAACAGAACCGAATCGGTACAGTTCAATTTCACATGGCTTCCCTTTCAGGTCACAAGGCAACTGTGCAAGTTAAAAAAATCAAACATTCTAATCTAAATATTGTACAATAAACATTTACATATTTAAAGGTGTGATAAGATCAATAAATATTAAGAAACAGGTAAATAATGTACATTTTGAATGTTATCTGTCTTTGGGGGTGATGGGGTGTGTGTGTGTGTGTGTGTGTGTGTGTGTGTGTGTGTGCAAACATTAAACAGAATCTATATCGTCACTGACTATCATGTGGTATTTAAACTCACTGTCAATTTGCATAAGATGATGCTATACATGCAAACAACGATGTTCACTTTATATGACCTTATGGAATGAATCATTCATTAACCTACAAGTTCAGAACTAAGGAAGTACATCTGAAATGCTTATTCATATACAGAAACCTTTATTTAGTTAAACATTCATCTATTTGATGTCTCCCATATATTAGCAAAAGGTGTGAGAATAAGTGACACATTCAAATCAGAAATACACATTTTTAAATCACATGCTTCTTTCAGCACTTTTTTATGATTGGTACCTCCCCTCATAAACTTCTCACACTGAGTAATTAACTGATCATTACTTCGAACATAACAGTTCTACTTGTGCGTAAGCAAGACTTGTAAAGACTGGTAAATTTTGTTCTAAAACTATGAAAAGTGAATAGCCCAACCATGAATTGATATTTGAATAGACAATCCCCAACTCCTAACTATTACAGACCTGCATGTGTAGTGCCAAGCTTGGCTCAGCGAGAGCTGCTGTAGCACCAGGCGTTCAGATCTGAGGATCCGAAGACTGTGCTGCATAAAATGCATGATTTCTCCATTTTTAGAAAGAGTTTCAAAGCATCGTCTGGGTCGATGAAGAGGGTAGGATTTGGCCCAGCAAAATAAAATGTAAGTCCTTGGTCATTTAGATGTAATGAGGCACTAGTGATATGTACAGTGATGCTAGATAACAGTACCTGCATATAATGTCAATTTTCCAATCAGCCATATTCCAAATTGTTCTGTAGTTTGTGAGTAAAGTAGTTTTTTTTGCAGCTCTCCAGAATCCCTCCAGTGACATACGTGTTTTAAAATGAACCATTTAGAGTTGCAACACATCAGTTTGAGGACAGTAGTTTTAAAGAACCATATTCTGTGATCAAACCTACAGAAAATAAACAGCTAGAAACTTAAACAAAACAACTTTATTCCCCTTAAACTGTAAACATATGTGAAAGATCAGATGAAGGAATTGTAAATCAAGTGTGATAATGACACGTGCCAAATATTTATTAAACCCACAATCAAGTCTCATTCCTCAGTTTCCACGTGTAAAATCTTCTTGATCTTTTCTTTATAACGTGTAGAATATTTCAGGTAAGGTTTGTTACAGAATCAGATCAGATCAGTTATTCTTTTGCTCTAGTATCTGATGGTTGACACTTTCCACTTTGCACAGGTTGCCATGCTGCACAGCCGGGCTGTCATGTGATGGTGCGACATTCCAACTCGTGCATGTTAAAGTAAGTGTTTAGACGTCTGCAGTGACCTGGTGTCTAAATAAGAGGTTACATCCTTCAGGCAGATCATGTTACCTTTTACTTTATAGTGAAAGTGTGTTGTTGTCTTAGCTACCGATTATATCAGTTACATTTACAGTTACATTTACATTTACAGATCATGTTACCTTTTACTTTATAGTGAAAGTGTGTTGTTGTCTAGCTACCGATTATATCAGTTAAATTTTTCTTGATACTGCAGAAAATGTTTATAGGTTTATTGAGATGAAGAGGTAACACAGACATGAAAAACTAAGTTTGTCATCTATTGTTAAATGTTACTGACCTCTGAGCTGAGACATACAGCAACCAACGCTGGATATTTCATTATATATCTCCCCAAATATGATTCCAGCTATGTAACTGCATGTCAAAGTAAGTGTACTGTAGTGAGAAAACTGCAATGAAGTACAGATGTTTCAGACAGAGGTCCTTCACAAGCCTTCCTTTCTCTGGAAACCTTGTGTACTTTATACAGTTATTTGAGTACACACTGCTTTTACTCACCTGGAATCATCTTCTCCCTTTAAGATCTGGTTGAACTCCCACCCCCACCTAATAATCTTAACCTTAAACCACAAAGCCAGGGAAAACCCATGTGTGCATGTGTGTGTTTGCTGTAGGTTAGTGAGGGGTTTTTCATGTTTGTTTACAGTGAGATGCTGACATACCAAGCATGCGGATGTATAGGGCCGTTTGGTCTGAGCTGTCATAGGAGATCGCGCCTCGTCTCTGTCATAAACACACAAACAAGGAAATATGTAAACCACAACACTGTAGTAAACATCTCTATTGCTAATATTTATACAGCCATGGCCAAGGTTTTTGGCAAGCAGATGTATTTGCAAAATAAAAAAAGTGGTTTGGTTTACAACTGAACCTAACAGTGCAGCCTTAGATGGGCGTCAAGCGCTTCTTTGTGACTGTCTAATGACTTACTACACCTTTGTGACTGTCTAATGACTTACTACACCTTTGTGACTGTCTAATGACTTAATACACCTTTCCACTGAAAAAAAACGTGAAGTATTCACAGCTAAAATCCTTTTAGTTTACTTCAGAAGATGTAGAGAAATCGCTGCACAAGGAACACAAACAGTAGTTGTAAAGTGTAAGAGTGCATGTGGTTGAAGTGTGAATACTGAGCCCCCAGTTTAGACTAGGGATGCACTGATCTGATATTAGGATCGGATATCAGTCCCGATATTAACAAAATTAGCTGGCTCGAGTATTGGGGGGGGGAGCCGGTGGCCTGGCCCCTCTTGGAATTCACCGTTATATCTTTTGATAAAATAGAATATTCTTAAAACAGACTAAATAAAGTTTCGTAGAACAAGTACAACTCTGCATACTGGTTTTCAACCATCTACATGTAACCATTAGCCAGAAATCCCTTAATGAATACACTCTTTGTTTACTTTTAGCCACACCCCCTTCCTTTAAAACCGCTTTTTAAAATATGTTTATGATGAAAGATGCTTCAGATTTTGTCACAGAAAATTCACCCATCATGGAAACAACTATACGATGCCTTTAAATGGATACACTAATAAACAATGTTTTTTCTGGCACTGGATCATGATGTTCAAAGCAGTCCTAGCATATCAGCTGACAGTGTTTTTCCATCTTCCCAGAAGTGACTGACACCTTTCCCAACCAATAGTATCCCCGCAGTCGAAAAACATCAACACTCAGCATATTAATTCACCAATGGTATCGGATCGTATCGGGTACTGCTGACTGGGATTTGTATCGGAATTGACAAAGTCAGACTGTTACATCCATAGTTTAGACACACAGAGGATCTGCTACAAAAGCTCAAACACGTCTAACAAGCCTGTATGTATATTTAATGTGTTGATCTGCTGTGAGACTGTTTGTCCCCCCACCTCTGCTACACCACAACGGTCTATTCAGTTCTCAAAATCAGCTGGTACTTATACAGAACTGCTCCATTATAGTTATTCAAACATGCACAAATGCACATGCACAAACCTTATATTTATAAAAGCGTTTCACTACAAATGGATACACAAGTCAGCCTCACTGTCATGCGTTACAGTCCACAGTAATCACTTCACTGACTTAAGGAGTCATATTGTTAAACTTTGGCATTACCTACAAAGCATCTGATGGAAAATGTTACAGATGTTGAACACAATATACTGGAATGATGATCCAGAGAATATTAGGATTTCAAGCTCAATAGATGTTTTTAAATGTACCCAACAACTTGGTTTGGTCTGGCTTAGTCTCACTTTTTTTGTATTTCATTATTTCAAATAATGTTAGTTCATTACTGTACTTATCTTGATGTACATCTTTGATATTTTATATATAATTTTACACATAATCCTTCTTGACATGTGATATTTTCCTATTTCACAAAGCTCAATTTCTCTCTTAGCCAGATAACCTAAAGTCCAAAGTCAAGATGGTCCAACAGAAGAAGTGAGACGCATTGCTTTTAGACAATCCTATATTTAAGCCTAAATTATTCTTTATGTAAATATACTTTATGTAAATACCCCACTCAACATGCGCAGGAAAGGTTTTCACTGGAACGTAATGGTACACTTCCTCAAGCACTCCAGCTCATGACCAACACAAATAACACAACCACTCCAAACACACTTCAACAGCATTTACAATAATTGAACAGAGAAGCATAATTGAGTATAATTGAATATCCAAAATATTTGAAAGGATAATTAATTTTCTCACACAGACGCACAAACATGTGCACAATCTCCCCAAGTACGTTTAAATACGTTTGTGTGTATGTATGCTTGACAGTTAAACTTACTTTTGCATTTTTAATCTTTTTAACTGTCAAATATGATGCAAATGTTAAAACTAACAGTCTGCATTTATTCAAATGTAACCAAAACACCCTCCACCCACTCAGCCTTTCTAACACAGCACCCTTTTAATCTACAGTCATACAGGTTAAGCTCCTAATAAAGAACAACCTCAACAAACCTTCTTCATCTTCTCTTGCCTTCACTCTCTTTCTCACACACACACAAACACACACACACACACACACACACACACACAGTGTGCTTATGTTTCATCTGCATTTGTGGGATGAAGTATCGTACACAGACACCCCACTATCTCACCCCACCATCTCTTCCAGAGTACAAACTCACAAACACATTCATTCTCATTCACACACTGAAGTCTAGTGAGCTATAGATTTTTGTTTAAAAAACAAACCACGTAATACGTACTGTCTCACAACACTAACACTGAAATATCCAGACATACATAAATAGCAATGCCTATTTTTTCAGTAGATATGGAACCATCCTGATGTTCCAAGGCAGATCAACTATCATCATGTGGGAAGCAACTGAAGTACCATTCTAGAAAACATAAGTGAGATTCTGTTCCTAGCCACACAAGACCTCCAGTCACATCACCTTGTTTAAACCACAGTGGCTGACTTCATGATTACCTGAATAATCATTTACCAGCGTTTGGTACTGACATTCTCTCAGCTGGAGGCCTGAAAGAAATACATTCAGTAAAATTCAGCATGCATAGAGCAGATTACGAAATCTAAACAGATTACGAAATCTAAACACTGTTACCCTGTGGAGACCACAGCTCTCACATGATGCATCTAACAGTGTTACTAAAGGCAGCTTTCACTTCCTTGCATATCCCATGACTCCTCCCTTGGCTGTCTGCGGCCCACTAAAGCTTTTGGAGATAATGTAGCTAAATTCTTCCACACAAAAGAAATGTGTAACAAACTAACAAATTTTCCTTGCACAAATGTGCATGATCCTGAATATGAGAAGAACATATTCAAGTGTGTGTGTGTGTGTGTTAGGGAATGTGCGTGTCAGTCAGAGACAGTTCCACTTTTCTCTCTGTTCTTCCTGGGTGGTTTTCAGATTTACATTTAATTTGAATGTGAGCTAAATGCCTTAATGTCTGTAAAAAATGTTTGTGTGTTTATACACGGGTTTGTGTGTGTAGATACACGGGTTTGTGTGAGTAGATACACGGGTTTGTGTGAGTGTACGTGAGAATATACACGTGTTTGTGTGTGTAATCATGTGCATGATTATAATTACTTGTGACTACTTCTTGCAAATTCATTCCTTCCAATGTGAACTGAGAGCTCAACCAGCTCCTCTCAGAGGAAAAGTTTAGTTTGTTAAGAAGGTGTTTGTTAAGGCCATTTTGGAAAGTAACGGCCTTGACTTCCTGCTTTCACCCGTCAACATTCTGCCATCAGTCCATGTTTGTGTACGTGTGTGCACACCTGTGCATGTGCGCAACTCCTGGATGATGTGGCAGTGTTCTATCTTTATACTACACTTTTAAATTTACCTTAAAACCTCAGCATTCTGGATGTCAGATTTACGGTCAGTTTTAGGTGCCACAACATTGCACGTGTGTTAACACTGCATAATAAAGTTTCCCCTCCTTTGAAACACACCTGAATCAACTCATCTCTAATAATCAAGGCCTTCCTACTTTGAAAAAGAGGAAATACTAGACAGTACAGAGTTACTCTGGGACAGGCTTACACCACTGCTGACATGAATATACAGTACAAATGCAATACTTTTTAACAAAACACAGTATTCATTAAATTGCTATAGGAGCACAACTCTGCTCGAACACAAAATGTGTTAAGCCATGTTTAATTTCTCCGTAATCAGTCGAACCTAAGAAAGTGACTCCAAAGGACGTACAGCCCTGCGAGACATGCGCGTATAGGCCCGTTCAGTCCGCGCTGTGTCTTTAAACTTCTTCGGGTTGGTGATCCTCGCGCCGACTGGCACGGACTCCCGGTTCAGTTGACGTACCTTTGAGAGCTGGCGAGGGGCCGGTCCACCGAACAGGACTGGGCTGGAGGTGAGGCAGATTGCACCACGCCGGCCGAGGACATGTTTCGGTACCGGCCGGTCCAGCGGCAGCACCGGCAACTGATAACATACTTCCATTGAAGAGTCAGGAGATGCGCTACAACAACGTCAAATCAAACCGAAGAACAGACGACACAGTCAACTAGAAATTGCTTTGACTCCATTTAAGATTTCAATGGTCGTAACATAAAGCTCCGTTTTTAGGACATCCTCCTCTCCCACGCAGGTTCCACCGACTTCGTATACCGTTTCAACCCAACATCGATTGTACAGACCGTTTATTCCACTCGTCCTTTGCTTTGCTTTGTCCCATATTTCAGTCGTTAAGTTTCCATGCGAGACCTCGAATCCAGGCCACGTACCAAAACATCTCTTAGCCTATCCGTTTCCTCATGCTGAAACAAAATATTGTCCAATCAAGTCGAAGGTCTTGGTGACATTTCAACATCAAACAAACTCCCGGAGGCCTAAACGTGAAACGAAAACTCAGAAGGGAAGACGGTGGTGTCGCTGTCCGTAACTGGGTCGCGTGTAGGCGACTCCGTCCCGTCCGATCTGCAACCGTAAGGCGAAAGTGGCAAGTTAACAACGCAAACACAGTCCTGGAGCCGCAGGCGCCCGCAGCGCTCCGGATCTACACAGCCTACCCGAGCGAAAGAGCAGCAGGCGAACGCGAGCTTCCTGGCGGAGACCAAAGAGCATGTTATCGATGGATGGAAACGGTATCACCGACACGAACGGAGGACTCGCCTACTGTACCGACAGGATCGTGACACAAAGAGACGACGGGTTGCTCGACACGGGGCACATTTCCCCCGGCCCCTTTCGAAACAAAACCACTGTCAGAGGTGGGATCTGGCGACGTAAAGACGCACAAACGGTCTCGTCCTATTATTTTGACCCCGTAATATACCGACTCCTCTTATTGGATGATAAATGGATCTTTTCTTGAGGAAAAAAGCTTATTGGCTACAGACATCTGCAAGGCGGCCCTGTAATGTAACTATAAAGCAATAAATGGTTTTCCGACTAAGCAGGCGGCTGCCTTATCCGGGGTACTTACAGGCCTAGTGTTTACATAGGGCCCGATATTTATAAGACAATAGTATACGGATTTATAACAGTTATACTAAGTTTTAATATCATATAATATACTTCTTATTAAATTAATTTAGGTTGCTATCGATTTAAGTCGAAATTTCGGACATCTCACGAGACAGCCTATGAATATCAGAATACCTGGTATCCTTCCAGAAATGATCACTGTTAGTAAGACATAACTAAATCTAATAGTTTACTGCTTTTTATCTATGTATCATCTGGGACAGAATTATTGTATTTATCACAAGCCGCTATGTTTGCTTTAATCACAAGATGAAGGATTTTTATCCGCTTGCACAACAGCACAAAAATTACAGCACAGAGTTGAGTTTTTTTCTAAGATGACCCAGCTCATAAATACAGAGCCGAGCATTTATGGAGACAGTAAAATTGGGATGCTGATGCTATTGGCCCTTCACTGTCATCTACTCAGGTTTGTTGATGGTCGTGTGGAGGTGTCACCGACTCCTACTGCCTCTGCTAACTCCTGGCTCTCCTTTTTTAGTTAAGACTGCCAAAGTCTGTTTGAACAACTTTTGCTACATGCACATAATGTTAAGTACTTTGTTCTCTCAAAAACACCTAACAATCTGCTCTGACTGTTTTTCTGCTGTCAATTAAACAACACAAATACAAATGCATGTTTGCTTATGTCACTAATACTATCCTTAGACCCCTATGTCACTAATACCACCCTTAGACCCCTATGTCATTAATACTACCCTTAGACCCCTATGTCACTAATACCACCCTTAGACCCCTATGTCACTAATACTACCATTAGATCCCTGTCACTAATACTACCCTTAGACCCCTATGTCAGTATTACTACCCTTAGACCCTTATGTCACTAATACCACCCTTAGACCCCTATGTCACTAATACTACCCTTAGACCCTGGCCTAATATGCAAGTACAATGATTTATTTACTTAAGTCATGGTACCATAATTTGAATATGAACATGCTGAATGTTGTAATTTAAATGTGAACAATCTTATCTACCACAGCTTTAACAGCTGTAGTCTTGTTACGGTGGCCCTGTTCCTGTTCATCAACTTCCTAATAAACTCCAAACCTGCTTATTGATTTTTTGTATCTGGGCAGTTGAATTTATACCACAGTCAATGGTCTCCCTACACCTAATGGAAATGTAATCCTTGCATAAGTGTTTCCCTGACCCTTTATACATAGCCTGGGTCTTTAGTGACTTGACACTTAATTTCTGACTATAACTATCACTTGTTATGAATATAACTAAGAGGTGCAGGCCAGATGAAGGTGGTACATTTACATTTACATTTACAAGTGGTACACTTTTGAGTTTTGGCTCCTGTGAAGGTTTCTTCCTCATGTCGTCTCAGGGAGTTTCTCATTTCCACTACTGTCCTTGGTTTGCTTATTTGTCATTTGGGTGGAGTAGGATGTGCTATCAGATAAGGTAGGTATGCTTCAAAACAAAATACTGAACATAAGTTTCAGTGTCAGTAACTGAGTTCTGCACCATTCTGTTGTGTCGCAGAGTTAGCTGAGGACAATATCTGCAGAAGAATCCAGTCCATCATTCAGACTCTGTGTCATGTCTTTTGTCATATGATGCTTTGTGAATGTTTTCATGGACAGCAAATCTTGGGAGATGATTTTAATGTGTTAACTTACATAGATCATAAATGATTTAACACAGGGTTTTAGACAGTGCTAGGGTTAGCTGTATTCAAAATATATGCCTAATGCATAAATATTTTCTTTATTTTTGCAGTTGCCTATAGGTGACTAAAATCTAGGTTTAATAGATTTAGTAGATATGCGTCTTGTCTTTGAGGCATGCATGAGTCTTAGAATGTGGTGTGTGCACTACTGGAGATATCTGTTGGCAGAAACCAGTCTGTCTTGTTTTTGGAAGACACTTTTGGAACAAAGCTTTTTTAGGTTCATATCATTCTAAGTAAGGTGGCTTCTTTGAGCTCTTCCTGTATGTTGCATAACAACTTTAGAAAGAGTTTGACAGTACCTTGCATACACAGCATACGTGCCTTACTTTAAGATTGACACCTGTATCCATAGTGACTTATATATTACTCAGATTGGCAGTATGGTTACTGCCTGGTAATCAAACCCATGACCTTGATATAAGCACCTTGTTCAAACAGGTGAGCTGCAGAAACCATACTTGCATACATAGCTAATTTTCTTGCTCTTTGTCACTACCCTAGAATGTATTTGTCTCAGGTGAAAGGACAACTATTTGTTAAAATGTAAAGCTGTTTTTTTAGTTGTCACCTGATGAAAGAATTCTCCAATAACAACATTTCAGTTTGGACATCGACACATACCAGAGCAAAGTTGCAATGATATGATGACAATCTTTACAGACTCAGACAGACCATTGACTGTCAGACTGTTGACTCAGACAGACAGACTCAGTGATTGACTGCCACTGTGTTCAGGTGGGGGCTCTTTGCATTCATTTATGCATCTGTTCACTGTTGAATACTTCCATCAGGTCAAAGATTCTTGACATTGATTCTACATGTCGCTGTGGAACATCTGATGTATGAAGTGGAAGGTCCACACTGGGTTACATCAGTTTCATGACAACATGCAGAGGTTGATCTGGTTCACAGAGTTTAGCCACAATACTATTCTCTTGCCCTGGTGGATTACTTGTATTATCTTTTGGTTGTGTCATTTATAGAATAGAACACCACACACCACTTTGAGACTTTATGGATTAATTTTACTTTTGAACAGAGAAACATACATGTATTAGTGCTAGTGCTAAAGCATATGGGTGCTGGGGATGTGTCTGAAGTTAGGATAGAATAACATTATTATGGAGCCATGTGATCATATTTTGTTAGTATTAACCAACTGCAGGGAAGGTCACCTTACAACAGCTGGGTTAAATAACCATTACTGGGATCAAACCCAGACACTTTGTTGTTCATGGACACAGCCGCATGCTTCTGAGCCAGCATCATTATCAGGGCATTTGCTGACCAGATTTAGATAAACACACTAATCACATTGGCACTTGATAGGGGAAAAGGGAGCTGTGTCATCCATAACGTTTAATAAAAGACCCATATACTGTTGGTTCCTTACTCTGAACTTGGGTCTCTATAATAGCACTCAAAGTGGGTCCTAGTGTGTGGCTGAGTATTAATGGATCATAGTGTGTGACTGAGTATTAATGGATTCTTACACACAAAGTAAAAGTTCTTTAATTCAGGCTTATTAAAGGGGGACAAACAAAAGCTGTGGTACAGTGTTATCAATTCTTGATTGGGTTTTAAAATATATTTATATGGGGTTTTAAAAAATATGTGTTTTAAAAACTTCTTCTATATACGAAGTCATGGTATTTTGTTTTGGTATTTATTACAAGTAAAACCGGGAAGAATGTATACTGAAACTATGAATTGAAAATAATATGATGTTCCTGACAGACCGAGAAAAACGGATATTCTTGGGTGAGGCAGCAGGGGGCGCCGAAGCACACTCCACGAGAGTACTAAACCATATTCCGGAAGATGTGCACAATTTAGTCCATTAAGCCACAAACATGATACAGATATCGAAACACTTCTGAAGATTTTCTTTATTAACTGGATCAGATCAGCCATGTTATAATTATTATTTTTGTTACAACATTCTTCAGGGTTAAATATATATTCTACTACAAAAACAAACCTACGTCATGTGACATGACTCATGTCTGTCTTCCTGGAGTCCAAATTTAGTGCAACTACAGTACTGACCATTTAACACCAAGCGGCAAAGGAGCGAATTCCTCTAGAGGTAGTTAGTTAGGTACATATCGACATTGTACAGGACACGACATTTCATACACCACTATCAGCTATGCATAGAATACCAGTTTTACGCAGAAAACAAATATATTTTGATAATACAAAAGAAGAGTTATTAACCAAACATTGTAATACATCACAGGAGTGCTCATTTTATTTGAGTTAGAATATTTCCAATTTACGATAAAGCACACTAAAATATAAACATTATTTTCCTCGTCTAGCGGTGATCATAATAGACGAGAACTACTGCCCACCTCAGGCACTGACACGACAGATTAATTATCTCTGCAGAATATTTTATTCATTTCCTTAGGCTAATTTACAGATAATCCACGTGTTTGGTCGGTAGGTAGTTTATGTGTATTTTTCATTAAAATAAACTCTCTGTCCGACTCCTCTAGCTGCAGGGTTTCGATAAGGGAAGGGGCGTAGGTCACGCTGCTGGGGTAACTGGTCTGCTTTTCTTCAGCGACGTTTTCATATATGGTCACGTATTGATGACGGCCTTGACGTGCTCGTGCTAAAAACAGACCCCAGAACATGCAGCCCACGTTTTTAACGCTCTCTCTCCACGGGCCTCTCGCAGTGACTCGGCACATTTGACACATCTTTTAATTTTTTTTTTGGACAGAATCTCGTCTGTTTGTTGTGTTGACAGAGAAACTGATATATGAGAAAGCAAAAAAACCCAAAAAACCAATCACTGCAGTGCGTTTACTTCTCTCAGTGCAGGTCATCGTGATATGAGTGTTTCTTTCTCATTCTAACAAGACCATGGACAGCCTGGAGAAGCAGCTGATCTGTCCCATCTGCCTCGAGATGTTCACCAAGCCGGTGGTGATCTTACCGTGCCAACACAATCTCTGCCGGAAATGTGCCAACGACATATTTCAGGTAGCTTATCAGACTCTCTGAGTTTTTCTGTATCGTGTAGCCTAGTTTAATTATTATTGACGAGCTAGTTAGACGTCAGTAAACTTGCATTACAATGCCAGACAGGAATGACGTCATTCAGTCGGGAGGCTGTCCTCTGGCACCCATAAAGTTTTGTGTGTGTGTGTGTGTGTGTGTGCGTGCGTGCGAGTATGTGTTCTGACCTAAATTAGTAAATTAGTTACTTTCATCTGAAGATCAATGCCTACAACAGTTGAAAATAAAATACCCAGGCTGTGATTGATGAACTACATAAATAAATGTTTGATACACAGTCCACATCTCTACTCCAATGTTAGTCTGGAATCACCAGATCACTTTTGGGTGGTGCAGCAGCAAACATTTTTAAATAATAGCCATGTTTTTAATAATAACTGTTTTCCAATATGTCCTCTGTGATTCCCATACAATGGAAAAAAAGAGATTTTAAAGGAAAAGAGCTAAAATGTTTTAGTGTTTACTATCAAAACACTCAATCCTAGCCACCATTTTAGAACATCAAAGCCAAACTTAACCCTGGTCTTCAAACACTAATCCTTGCATCATGTGACACATTTGACTTTTTTAGGTGCTGTTAACAACTATATCTTCAAAGGGTTGTCAGATGTTCTTCATCACAAATCTTTAGTATTATTTTTATTAAATGACTCATGTTTAAAGGTAGTGTATTTCTGGCACACTGCAATGATCAGTAATAATTTAAATTTGTGTTTTTCCCCTTTATTACAGGATTCTAACATTAGTAAAACTGAAGGAAATATGTTTATTGTATAATTAAATTGAACAATGTTGGTCTTCTGAAAGCATAAATTATATTCTAATGGTTTTCACAATGACCACTAAAGCAGCGTAATTAGAAGCATTTGTTAAAATTTAGATTAGAAAAACATTTTCACCATTTCTGTGAGTTTACAAAAACAGCATTTATTAATCCAGATTTAATGCCAGAACTCGTTAACGCTTACTAATCAATGTAATCTCACTGTGTACGTGTGTTTGTGCATGTTTGTATGTTATTTCTCAGGCATCTAATCCTTACCTGCCAACACGTGGGGGTTCTACAGTAGGTTCTGGTGGCCGTTTTCGCTGTCCATCCTGTAGACACGAGGTGGTTCTAGATCGACATGGTGTCTATGGTTTGCAACGGAATCTGCTTGTGGAGAACATCATTGACATGTATAAACAGGAGACCAACAGGTACCTCTCCTAGAAACAGCGCATTTATAAACAGGAGACCAACAGGTACCTCTCCTAGGAACAGCACATTTATAAACAGGAGACCAACAGGTACCTCTCCTAGGAACAGCACATTTATAAACAGGAGACCAACAGGTACCTCT
>JAOXYF010000004.1:7315913-7339335 GCA_028565775.1 Sternarchorhynchus goeldii
TACTACTACTAATAATAAAGTACTAATAATAAATCTATAAAATAAGCATATCCAACATACTAGTACTACTACTACTAATAATAAAGTACTAATAACCACAAACACTAATAACCACAATGAATCACCTCTTACAAAGTCATTCATGCATGTTTAGTTTTAGCAACCACATAAAACAGCTCACTCCAATCTGGAAAAGCAGTAATCTAAAATAAACCACATCCATTAACTATTGTATACATTCTTTTTAGTTTTCATTGTTAACATGACATTTATTTCTCAGGCCTTCAGTATTTTTCCAGTATGACAAACGTTAAAGTTATCTTGATTAGGTTAGGTGTGGTTGTTTTTGTGTTTAGTCACTGACAGCAGTTTTTTTCATGTTATGTCCTGCAGTAGTTATCAGATGATGAATTGCTGCTAACACTCTGCTTATATCTAATGGGTGGGATGAAAAACATCAGATTATGTTTCACTTTTCAAGATACGCATCCTTCTGCAGCACAACGTCTAATGGGAGTGCAGGGTTTGGTGGAAATGTTATCTATATTTAATCTATATATTCCAACAGGGGTTCTTGTTGAAGAACTCTGTTGTCACTGATTTCAAAACATTCTTTATAAACAGACCTATCTAGAAGGTTAACTTTGGTGAAGCCAGTGCTGGACTGTTAGGGAAGGGACATGTTTTTATGGACAACTATTACACAGCTTCTGTGTAATTCATGTAGCCAAATACATTTTTATCCTGTCAACTCTTTTATTAATTAAATATTTCAAAATGATGTATAAAAAACTTTGTGTTTTAATGTGTTTTCCTTAGTGCCAATCAAAAAAGATCTATCAAAATCCTGAACTGACTGTGGAGGTTCTAATTTCTTTTAACCATATTTCAGATGGCCTGTTCTAATATCAGATATGGAGAGGGAGTGACGAGAGAGATTGGCATGGTAATCATTTTTTCATAAACTGAGCATGATACATAAATCTGAGTATCTGTAGTAATGTGACAGTGTTTCATAGTGTACAGTGCTGTTTAAAGTCTCTAAGAAAATGAATAAGCTTTATTACATTAAAATATAAAAATATAAATGAATTTCTTAATACAGGTTATACATGCTTAAACAAATCTATGCACCAGTTGCTTTAGATGTATGTTTTATTTTTAGTGTATTAATAAGCCTTTTTTGGATTAATAAGCATTTTCCTGAAGTCTGATTTTTATAGGGAATTAGTTGAGTCCCTATTTGGAAACCTTGATGCAGTTTCTTTTACTGAAGTTCTAATGAGGAGCGGAGTGTTTGGATGGACAAAGTTGGTTCTGATGAAGAATGTTCTCATTGTTTTTACATCAGGACCTGAAGAACTTGGGCGCACGGAATGTGTGTTTAATGACGGACAAAAACTTGTTCAAGTTGCCTCCAGTAATGGCAGTTTTGGACTCTCTCACTAAACACGGTGTGAAGTATGAATGCTACGACAGTGTAAGAGTGGAGCCGACAGACAGCAGGTGGAGTGTACATGTCTTTGAGAGTGTGTGTTTTGTGTATAATGTTATTTAGTAGAATAAGACTACTAAACTATGAATGTTTTAGGTTGCTATTACACTTGGGTTAATCCTTGTTTACACCTTTTCACTTGTTCAATTACTGAGCAGGTGCGTATAGAACATTTTCAGAACCTTTCAAGTTTTTCACATTTTGTTAAGATCCCGAGTCATCATAAAATTGAATTGTGTTACAGTAGATGGAGTTATCGAGCGATTTATATAATAACGAGGGGACGAGCTGGTTTTAAGACAAAATTGTGACTCAAACGAAATCAAACAATGATTGGAGATTGATGCAGTTTGAGGGTGTAGAGCGTTTCTGAAGAGACCTAAAAATGGCGGTCCACCAACACGCCCCAACACGCCCCATCATGCCCCAACACACCCCACCATGCCCCATCCAACAGAGCTAAGCATGAACAGTTCTGCCAGGAAAAATGTCCAACAGAAAAGGGTGCCAAGCTTGTAGAATCATTGCCAAGATGAGAGGCCATTATTGGCACCAAAGGTGCATTAACCAAGCTGTAAGTGAAAGGTTTAAACATTTTTAAATTTGGAATAAATTTACAAAACATTCTAAAAACCTGTTTTTTTGTTTTGTCATTGTGGAGTATTGTGTGAAGATGAGTCTGAAACATACCACAATGTTGAAAACTAGAAAGGGTCTGAAAAAAATTTGTACGCACTATGTATATAAACCACCTTATAATTTTTGGGATGAACAGTACGTAGGAAATGTTCCCTAAAAGAAGTTTTAGGGAATAATTGGAGAATAATATTTCAAGTATCAAACACAATATAAACACAATATAAAACACAGTATAAACACAATATAAAACACAGTATAAACACTATTGGGGGAGACAGGAAAAGAATACTGTGTTAAAAGAGATACAGTGGGTACTGTTACAGAATATGTTTCATATCTGAGAGCCATATTTTGTTGTCTAATGGTTGATCAATATTATAATAAATTCTTTTCATTTTTAGTTTTAAAGCAGCAATTGATTTTGCGAAGAAAAAAGACTTTGATACATATGTAGCAGTGGGAGGCGGCTCTGTGATTGACACCTGTAAAGCAGCCAATCTCTACGCATGTAACCCAGAGGCTGAGTTTCTGGATTTTGTTAATGCACCAATCGGTAAAGGAAAGCCAGTTACAGGACCACTGAAGCCTTTAATAGCTGGTATGTACGTACACACACACACACACACACACACACACACACTTACTTACATGCATAACCAAAACAAGACACGATCACAAACTCACAAAGATGAGTCAGATGGACTAGATAGATACTTGTATTTCTCTGTTGGTGTGTACGGTCTGTGTATGTATGTACATATGTGTGTGTGTGTGTGTGTGTGTGTGTATGTTATAGTTCCCACTACAGCAGGTACTGGGAGTGAGACCACAGGTGTGGCCATCTTTGATTTTGAAGAACTCAAGGCCAAGACAGGTGTGTGAAAATTAAAACAGAAATACATCATGAATAAAGTGCTCAATAGCATAGCATTCATAAATCAGGACCTACTCTGGAGGTAGGTTCAGGATCTATGAAATAACAAATAATGAAATAATTCATGAATCAGGACCTACTCTGGAGGTAGGTTCAGGATCTATGAAATAACAAATAATGAAATAATTTATGAAATAAGATTAAAATCTATTCTATTCAAATCTGGTATTTCACTCAGTTAGGATCATTTTACATACTACTACACAATGCCCTTGACATTAAGGAGATTGAGTGTTGTTCTCTAATTTTGATCTCCAGTCCATGTATACATGCGCACACTTGTCCATCTGTTTTATTTTAGGCATAGCGAGTCGATTGCTGAGACCTACTTTGGGGATGGTGGATCCGTTGCACACACTGCACATGCCTGCCAGAGTGGCTGCCAACAGTGGCTTTGATGTGCTCTGGTACTGGCAGACTGTGGGTGTGGTTTTTGAATAGTGGCAGTGAGGTATTGGGGAATCTTCATTATATACATATTAATTCTGATCACTCCCCCAACTCAGCCATGCACTGGAATCCTTCACCGCTTTACCATATAACATGAGGAGTCCATGCCCTCCCAATCCCGTTGATCGCCCCGCCTACCAAGGCAGCAACCCAATCAGTGATGTTTGGGCGAGGCATGCCCTGCACATGGTCTCCAAATACTTAAAAAGGTATGTGAGAATGCAAGACAATTCCAGCTCTGGGTATGTTCTTAGAACCCAGGCCTACTGGCCATTTCTTGTCTCAAGTTTGATTTAAAATCTGCTTCATTCTTAAACTCTAAGCAGTGGAGTTAGTTATTCTGAAGTATCAGTAGGATTAACTAGTATCACTAGTGTTAACTGTGAAAAGCACAGTTCAGGTTCAAAAAGTAAATCTTGTTCCAACTGCTTGAACTTGCTCTCAAGCTTTTAGCTGCCAGGACTATTTTTTTACTTGGACTTTTACACATCTGCAAACTAAACAGTATTTCAGTTTGATTCAAAGTGTAAACTTGCCGATATGTTACTAGAGTACCAATACATTTGTCCAAAATATAGAATTGTCTGATTTCAGGTATAAAAGAGGTGATGTATAATACAGAATATTTGTACCCACGAGTACCTCGTGTGTGTGTGTGTGTGTGTCAGAGCTGTGCGTGACTCAGATGATGTGGAGGCTCGCTCCAGCATGCACTTGGCAAGTGTGTTTGCTGGAATCGGCTTTGGCAATGCAGGAGTTCATTTATGGTAATTATTTACACGTAATTTACAGACGTGAATGTTTTTAACCCGTGATTACAGCAGGGGAAAAGCTTGTCTCACATCTCTTCCACATATTATACCAAAACATAGATAGGTACTATAAGAAACATCAGTTTATTTATTAGGATTTTTTTGAGTTCAGAAGCCTGGTACATGAATTCCTCAGCTCAGTAGTTTTCTTACTAAATGCTGCTTCTCTTTCTGTAATTCAGTCATGGGATGTCATACCCTATCGCTGGGAATGTCAGAACGTATAAAGCCAAAGGTTATGATGTGGATCATCCCTTAGTGGTGAGCTGAGCAATAAACATTTAAACCAGCAGTGGAAGAATTTCACAAACCCTTCAAATTATAAGACCATGTGTAATGTAAATGTGTAAAATTTTCATGATTACATGATTTACGTGATTTAGTGTAATAAAGTACTGGCCCTGAAATGTATTTAAATAATCAAAAGTTCAAAGTTACATATACTGTTTCCTTATTTTTGCACATGCACACACACACACACAAACACACACACACATAATATACATGTGTATATATTATATAAACAATATTTTTTAGAGCAAGTACTTTAGTAATACATTAAATCATGTGGAGGATTTTATCTTTGTTATTTTATATATGTTATTGTGTGTGTGTGTGTGTGTGTGTGTGTGTTAGCCTCATGGTCTGTCTGTGGTTCTCACCTCCCCTGCTGTATTTACATTCACTGCAAGCATGTGTCCTGAACGTCACCTGGAGGCAGCAGAAATACTGGGTAATACATACATACAGAAATACTGGGTAATACATACATACACTTGTGCCCAAAGCTTTCAGTGCTTTCAGGAAAATTACCAGGTAAACATCACCACCCCTCCAGGGGCGGATCTATCAACACTGATCATTTATTTGGGAAAAATAGTGAAATCTGCCTTAAGCTACTAATTACCTCTCCTACCTTAATTTTGTGTTTACACTCATGCCTTTATACGTTTGTGTGTGGTGTCAGGTGCTGACGTGAGGAACGTCAAAACAGACGATGCTGGGTTTGTCTTGGCAGACACACTGAAGAACTTCCTATATGACCTGGAAGTGGAAAATGGCTTGTCTGCAATTGGATACAATAAAGATGACATACCTTTCCTAGTAAAAGGGACTATTCCTCAGGTTTGGTTCCCTTTGGCATATTCTCTGCCCTGTAGTATAGAGTTCCTAGTCAATAAGGTCAATACAATAGAAAATGTATCATTAATTCTTCTCAATTATTTTCACTGCACTGAGTCTGTGTTTGTATTTTTACAGCCAGTACAGTTTGCGTTTGTATGCTTTGCAGGAGCGGGTGACAAAACTGGCTCCTAGACCTCACACTGAGGAGGACCTTAGTGATCTGTTTGCAGCATCCATGAAACTGTACTGAACACATACTCTACTGAGCACATACTCTACTGAACACATACTCTACTGAAAACATACTCTACTGAGCACATACTCTACTGAACACATACTGTACTGAACACATACTCTACTGAGCACATACTCTACTGAAAACATACTCTACTGAGCACATACTGTACTGAACACATACTCTACTGAGCACATACTCTACTGAACACATACTGTACTGAACACATACTCTACTGAGCACATACTCTACTGAAAACATACTCTGCTGAGCACATACTGTACTGAACACATACTCTACTGAACACATACTCTACTGAGCACATACTCTACTGAGCACATACTGTACTGAACACATACTCTACTGAGCACATACTCTACTGAAAACATACTCTGCTGAACACATACTGTACTGAACACATATTCTACTGAGCACATACTCTACTGAACACATACTGTACTGAGCAGATGGAGATAAATAAAGAAATGTAAAACTGATGATCATGTGTTTTGACTAGGATAAGTGTCAGTCATCAACCTCCTGTGTTTTGTAGTGTAGAAAGTGTTTGTGGTAAAGTTTTAGTCATAACCTCTTCAAAAGGCTAAATGTTCAGATATAGTGATAACCATTTTTAGATTGAATGAACTGAATTAGTACTTTATTGCTTTTAATATACCTATCTGCTGCAGTAAATGAACTGATTTTTTTCTTTATTCAGTAATGATTCCTTAAACTCTTGAGTAATTGAACTGGATGTTCAGAGGGTTGGATCCTTAAAAGTAGAGTTGTTGTCTTGGCAACACTGTTGACTCCAGTAACCACAGCATGTTGCAGTAAGTCAGTAACTTTATTTTGTTGTTAGTCTGGAAATTCATTGCACATGCAAAACACTTCGGCTGTGTGGGCTCTTCAAACTGCTTTATTGGCAAAAACCAAGAAAAAAGGGGAAAACCAAACAAACAAGCAAATAACAGACTAACAAATCAAAGAATATATGTACAGAAAAGTATAGTACAATATATACTATTATAATACACATCTTACAGTCCACCACCCCATCAGTTAGAGGAAAAAAAAACTCAGTGCTTTTATCTGAAATCATTTATTTTGAATCATCTTTAGTGCTGATCAGATTATTACCAATATTTAGGATCAGTGCTAATAAACTGTGTATCTATCCATCCTGATGAAGAGTTTATTATTATTATTATTATTATTACTTATTGAGTGCCTTCAGGGGAGGCCACCAATCAAATAAACCATCTCATTCATCTCATTAGAAATGTTTTTTACTCATCAAGCCTGTCCTGTGTAAACCTGGTCCTATCCCAAGTCTACTCTTCATTTCTGTACTCAAGACCCCCATGCAAGGAGGAATGTTCCATTTTACCTCTTAATCTGTATGATATCAGTGACACAAGGATAAGATAAACCTTCACAGAGGGGATGGACTGGAGAGTTGGCTCTGTTCCACTAGGAATTCTTATAACACCAAACTGAAAGCACATGTGGGTGCAGGCAGGGTGTGTACTATGTGTTGTAGGTAAACCTTACTGACTGTTAAGGCTGTGGAGATATATACACCACGCCACTGGAAAAGCAAACATCTCCTCCTCCTCTGCTACACCCATCCTAGCCAGTGGCTAAACACTGTTAGCAAACCTCTGCAGTTCATCCAGCACCCTAAAACAAGAATGAAGAAGCTTCAATTAAGTCATATTATAATGCATAAGCATTATAGGTCTTCTGTCATTTGAAGCGTCAAACGTAAAGCACTTTATCTCCAGTCTTGATTTTATTAAAGTGTCTTTCAGAGAATTAGCTACTCTGGCATACAGCATTTTAAAACCAAAATTACTCGTACAGAAACAAATCTGTATGTAGCACTGTGAGCCTAAATAAAACTATTTATTTATGTCTATCGTTTTGTTCCATTTATATTTTGCACATTTGGCTATATTGTATATCATTTTGACTTCTGAAAGATCGATACATCCTGGTCACAATAAAAATGGACAGGTGAAGGCCTCCAGCTGATGTTCACTAAAAGTGCTAATTCATTCTAAGACCAGACATTATCTGGGAATCAGGAACTTAGGCCAAGCCCTACCTTTAGAAATATTTAACATCACTCACACACGCACAGCCTGTTGACGAAAATCTAATCGATATTAACTGGTATTATTCTGGACCAAATTAAAACAGTTAAGACACCACCTACATCCCTGTGAATTAATACAAACATTCCACAGCCACCAGTCCAGAATGGCGTGTTTGTGTGTCCTGCTTCGGGGGTTTTAGTATAAATTGCTACAGGAAGCTGTTTATTGATCAACAGACGCACTTTGATCAGTTCTGTACTACACACACTTAGTTATACATATACACTCTGTAAGCCTGATTAGTGTGTTCTGTACTTAAGCATTTTATAAAGCGCATATATGAAGTGTGTATGCTCTAAGAGAGAAAGAACATTGTAAACCACCACTTTTTCTCAACTTCAAACTCTTTAAGACCATTTCTCAGGAATGCGCGCACGCACTCACTCACACACACACACACACACACACACACACACACAGCAGTACACGGACGGCACACTGCTATGGGTTAGAAGAACAATTCTGTATAAATGTGTGCAACTGACTGCGTGTATGTGTGTGTACAATACGTAAATCAGAAATGGATATATGTGTGTGTGAGTGTGTGTAAAAAGGAGAGGACACTTCATCAGGATTGATCCATGGGCTCAGAGGTGCGTGAGGGCTGGGTGGCCTGGCTCTCCATCTCTTCTTCTTTATCTGGCTTCTTCTCCTTCCCATCATGCCTGTTGGCGGTGCTGGTAGTGGTGGTCGGTGTGGACTGCTGACGTAGGTGTTTGTCCATAGAAGCCTGTATGTTTGACACCATCTCCTGAAGGCGTCGACGCTGAGCCTCAATCGCTGCTGGCTCTAGCTCCACCCCACCATGCCCCTCGCGCATCGTGAGCATCCCAGGAGCCACACGCACAAGCTCTTCCCCAGATAATGCTAGCTCCTCTCCACGTACACTACCACTCAGGTCCACCCCGCTGCTGTGCTGTCGCCTGATTGGCTGATGCTCAACGGTGGTGGAGCCCAGTGAATGACCTTTACCCTGGAAGGCAGTGACGGTCTGCTCTCTCTTGCGCACTGCGCCCCCACTGCCCAGTTTAAGGCCATGGGCGGGGCTTCCCTCGCGACTATGAGAAGGAGGAGCCTCAGAGCAGAGCTGGTTTAAGGCCTCTTGGATGAGGTCTTCCACATCAGGGCCCACGGGAAAGTGGCCAGCTGCGTCCACACACAGCTCCAAACGCTCTTCTGCTGCGTTGAACACAAATGTCTTACCAGTTAGGTGTGGTAGAGTGCAGTGCTTCCCATCCAACAGTCCTAAATACACACAACAAAAGAAACAGAAAACAATGAACAACCACACAAAGCTCACAAACAGCTTGGCTGGTTGGAATGTCGATTACTGGTAGTTGGTAATGGTTTGTGTTGGATGTTTTGAAAGCTTTTTGCTGTAGACAGGGGCCTGAGTATATAAGACCACCACACCCTCTTCCCTTACCAAACACACTTACAAGGCCTGCACACAGGAAGGACTGTGATTCAACGTAAACTGTAAGTAAATTATGTGTTGTTGGTCATGGTGATTGTGTAATTGTGTGTTGTTGGTCATGGTGATGGGGGGGCGGGGGGGTCAGAGGGAGGATAGAGAAATATACCCATGTCTTTCTTGACAATGTTGTAGAAAACTCCTCCTTGTTGAAAGAGATGTGGCAACTTCTTAGCATAGGACCACACATCCTCCCCTACGAGGGAGAGAATAAAACATGCACCACATTAGAAGATACATTTAATGTAACGTGCAGAAAACCTTATCAAAGAGCACAGCAACAAGCAGCTGATTATAACGTCTTATAATGTCTAGTTATTGTCATAGTTTTTTTAGACTTTGCATTTCTAACCATTTTTTTGTTCTAGCTCACAGTGTTATTCTGTGCTTCGTTATTTTTTTCCACACTTGTAATAAAAACTAAATTATAGTAGAATTCTAATAAGGGAACCAATCGCCTAGTCATATTAAGGTCATATATTTTAGAGCAATTAATTTAATAATTGAGCATAACATCCTTATTTCAGTATCTGCATGTGATCACTGTAATCCTGCAGCACAAGCATAAAGTGGGTCAGAGGTGAAGAAATTACACAAAACTTGGTCATAGTGTAAAAATTGAATGTAATAACATAACAATAACATAATAAAGTTTAATGCTAGTATTTGACATGTTGAAGAGCACAGGATGATTAGTACTATATGGATTCTAAAACTGTTATGCAGGCATATACATGTATGAACAACAAAGAGTTTCTGGTCGTCACACTGACACATCCTACCCATGAGTGTTGCTAGGAGACAGAGGGATGACATTTCCAAGTCGATGTTGTCCTGAATCTCTCGGCTGCCGGTTCTGCTGAGCCACGGTTCTGTTGAGGTGTGAGTGTGCGTATCATGGGGGTGTGTCTCAGGTGCAGTGTGTGTTTGAGTATCTGAGACTTTCTCTTTTAGCACCTCCACAGTGATGCGGTCTCCATGCTGAAGAGCAACAGGCAGATCCTGCTGCTCAGGGGGTGGTGGGGGTAGCTCCCTTGGAGGAAAACCATGCCGGATACACTGCTGCTGAGGCTGCAGGCCAAGGGCCTGGGCAATCGCCCCCTGCAGCTCTGCATACGTGGTGTGGGCCTGCAGCTGCAGAGTTGCCTGTCGCCCATCACTTGTGGTCACACGGATCTTCTTTTCCCCGCTAGGTGGTGGGGCTTTAGTAGGTGTAGGTGGAGCTGAGGAGGATGCAGAGGAAGCGGGTGACGCAGGGCGGGGCTCTGGGGTCTGATCCTGCACCCGCTGGCGTTGCGTTCGCCGGCGCTGGGACAGCGCCGCTTGCTCGCTGATGCTATGTTGCAGGCTTCTTTCAGCTTGGCTCATCACCAGCTCCTCTTTATGGAGTGTGCGGCCCTTTTGTCCTGTCAAGATGATCTTCGTTGGCGGGTTTACATCAGACTCCACCACCTCTCCACCCCCTTGGCCTGGTGTGCGAGTTCCCTGTATGGCCACTGGATTGTACTCATCTGGGTTCTTCTTGGCCGTGTGGTGCAAGATGGTGTTCACAACCTTCTGGACCAAGATCTCACTGCCAAATTCTCCAGGGAAGTGCTTGGTGACAAGGCGCATTGCCACATCATACACATTGCTGTTCAGTGCTAGATCCGGTTCATACTGGAACCAGTAAACAGTCTCTCGGACTACGCGTCCAGCCCACTCCAGTGTGATGGGGAAAGCCTCAGGAAGGTTGTCATATTCCTTGCCCTCCCAGTAATGCTTAAAGCCACAACCACACTTCCCCCCTTGTGAGCGTGTATTGGTACGGTCCCCATCAAGGTAAACCACTGATCCATCACCATGAATGTGCCTTACTGAGGTTCCATGGCACCAGTTGCAAGTGGAGAGTGAGCTGAGTTTGTAGTCGGGAATCAAGACGTCCATTTCAGAGCAGTAGGAACATACCAAATTGTTTAGAGGGAAGCTGTAGTTTTTGTCTCCCCTGAGAGTACCATGAGTGGACTTGGCCAGGTTGTAAAGTTTCCCACCAGGCACCAGCCACTCAGGAGGTACATGGAGTTCAGACAGAGCACTGCATATCAGGCAGCGGTGCAAGCGATTCTCCTGCACTGACTTTTTTGCTGCCTCTATCACCTCTTCTGGCTGGATGCCAATCACCCCTGTACGGCGGTAAACATACTGATGAACATCAGCCACCAGTGCAGGATGGATGCCGTGCTTCTCCATGAAGACATCTTCCATTGCATTGACTAAACGAAGGAGGTATTTCTCCTGAAGGCTTCGGTCACCTCCGATCACGCAGCCTCCTCCACAAGATTCCAGACTAATGTACCTGCCAATAAGCTCCTGTGGAACACCCCAAGCTTTGGGCAGCAGAGCTGCAGGAAGCCTAGGGAGTGGCATGCCCTTGATGCCCACCAGGGGGAGATAATGATTCCTGGCTGAGCTACTCCAGGCAATGCAGATAGGTTTATTTAGGGAGCCGTCTTTTCCCCGGCACTGCTCTTCGGGAACTAGGCCTGGCAGGAATGTAGCTGAGTAGTCACCTGAGCTCCGCATGCCACTCAAGGAGTCCAGAAGGATTATGGGACGGTGCAGCACATTGGCTAAACCAAAAATGTGTATGTTCCTCAAGCCAAGTGGGACCCCCTCTGGGGGGACAAATAACGGGTCACACTCATTGATGATGTCTTCCCACTCTGCGGTGTCAATGAAATCTTGGAAGAGGGCCTTGTAGCAGTCCAGATTCTGCTTGAAGCTGAGTTTAAGGTTTTCTCTGAGTGCATGCCAAAACAGCTCACGGCCCACTAGTGCCCTGGACACAGCATGGACCAGGCAGTGCCCATCTCCATCCACATGAATTGGAATGAGACATTCTTTGTTGCTGTTGGCTTTCTTGAGCTCTTCTAAAGTATCATGAAGATATATAAGACTTCCAGATCTGTCTTTACCATAGCCAACTGTAGATACATGCTCTTGTTCTATGAGAAACGCCCTCCCACCCAGCAGTGAGCAGTCAAAGATCTCGCCCTGATTCATCTCTCGCAGTAGTTTCGCTTTCCCTGTTTGTTTATCCATGCCGTAACGGGTAAGAATAGGTGACAGCAGTTTGCAGTGGTAATTGGACAGACCCATCACTTTAACTAGTTCCGTCCCCTTCTTCGGCGCTCCTGTAACGCCGAGTAGGGCATTTCTTAGTAAATTATGAAGCACAACATCTGGGTCGGTTACTTCTTCCACATTTAAAAGATTCTTCTGTTCGTGGCGTTGGCCACACTCCGTACATTCAATGCTAATTGAGCCATAAGCAGGGAAGAATAGCTTCGCCTGGCATTTAGAATCTGGGCAGATACCTGATAAAATTCGCTTGTCCCTTTTCTTTGCGCTTTGTGCCGACGACATTGTGATGGCGGATTCTTTACTGTAGTAACGGCTTATAAAACCATCATAAAACCCTATGCCTAGTTGTTTAATTTTCAATTGTTATTTATCCGTAAAGAACAACACGGAAGCGGTTATTTTTCTCCACCGAGTTCCCACTGTCTGCTTTAGGACGTTAACCCTCCGTAAAGAACGAAGGATGCCGGAATTTGTAGTTTTTAATCGAGTCAAACGATGTAGTCCCCTCCAAAATTTTTCACAACATATATACGTATTAGTATATTCATTCGTAGCAATGTGTACTATGTACTAATTCAAATAAATGTACTGTAACGACAAAGAAATTCAAACTTCTAATGACTGACACACTTGTCTACACTACAATGACCAGAATGCCAAGCTTTGGGCCATGTTCGTACAGCTGACAGCAGATCTTCAAGCCTTTCCGATTAGACGGATTTTTCAACTGTAAACGAGCACTGACGTCAACTGCTGCCATACAATGCTTGAAGATCCGCGGTCATCTTCATTAACGCCAATATTTTAAATAGAGAGCTGAAATAACGCCACAAAACAAACAGAAAATTAGGCTATGGGCCAAAGTGTTTGACATTTCTGCAAAGTACTTAGATATATGAAACATGCACAAAATCGGAATATTTTACATTAACAGCACAATTATTTTTGGAAAAATGGGTGACATTTATCTATAATGTTGAAAACATCTTAATGTACTAAATAATGACGTCGAAATACACAAATTCGGTCACATATTACTGAGCATGCTCTACTAGCAAAGGAATGAGCACGTAATCTAAAACATTAAGCAGTAATATTTACGTTACAGTTTAAACACACTGTAAACAAACAAACAAACGTGGCTTAAGGTATTACGCAACATTGTTATGACATAGGAACACTAAAGTATTCTCACACTATACTGGCCTTGAGTACCTTAATGACGAAAAAAGATGAACATGTAACCTAAGAATAATATAATAATATTTACGTTACGTTTTTTTCCATCCATTTAAATGATTATAAGGACAAATCTTAACATAATGTATTAAAACAATGAGGCATGGACACTAGGGTTAGGGTTAGTATTCTATTCTAGTAAAGGGTCTCTACTACCAAAGGATGAATCTATAATCTTAGAATAAAGTACTTTAGAAAAGTAATATAAAGTAATGTTATGTTAAGCTTTTTCCAACTTGTTTAATTTTGTATTTAAATGCAACAGGCATTGATTACATTCAATAAGCACATAGTTTGGAAAGGCACAGACAAAATGGCATACAAAAGTAAAGAGTGTAAAAATGTACCGTATTTACCCACTTCATCCACCCCCCAAAAAAAATAAAAATAAAAATAAAAATAATATTAAGAACATAGAAAAAGAAAAGAAGGGGCAGGGGTGGCACGGTTAGGCATTTAAATATTACATTTAACAGCTCCTTGGTCCAGAAGAATTTTAACTGAAGTGAAATTAAAGTGAAGCTACTTTAATTAGTACCTGAAATCCTATCACAACATGGCTGCACACTGTGTAATTTCAAAACAAAAGTCCAACATAAGTGAATGCATGAATAGAATGATAAACATTCTAAATGAATAGCAGGAAGCCGTTGATGATTCTTTCTTTGTACTTAGTTTTTTGTTGTTGTTGTTGTTGTTTCTTTGTACTGTTTGAATTTCAAAGAGTCAATTACTTGATGCAGAAAAATTAGTACATGCCTTTATTAGCTCTAGATTAGACTACTGTAACTCACTACTATTAGGATACATTAATAAGAATTTAACTTAAGTAAACTATGGCACAGACCTGGACTTTATATTATAGTTTATAATTCACTACTCTGTGTTTTTTAATATATTTCTATTGTTGTTGTGGTGACCGGTGTTGGCCAGTAGAGGATGGGCCCTTGAGTCTTGTTTCCTCACAAGGTTTCTTCCTCGTGCTCTTAGTGAGTGTTTCCTCGCCACTGTTGCACTTAGCTCCCTCACAGCCGGCTTGGGCTTGGACACTTGTAAAGCTGTTTTGGGACATCTGTTGTGAAAGGCGCTATATAAATAAAACTTGATTTGATTTGATTTTAGTAATATTTTTTTGTTGTTTCAATAGTTTTGAGTTAAAATGTTATTCTTTTTTTCACAGAGGTCTATTGTGCTTCTTGAAACATTACTAAAACTAACCGTGGGCCTTTAATGTAGACCTGGGCCTTACTGAGGCAGTGATTTTTTTTATTCAGTACAGCTCAATGTGTGCAAACTCACAACAGCACTTTATTCTATATTATCAAGATTACAAAAGTGACTGACATGTAAGATCAACACTACTTGGCAACTCACATTGCTAAATCATTAAGGCACAGGAGAACATGAAACCGACGACGGCAACAAGGGAACGGAAGGCAAGGCTGCAGGGAATATTATGGTTTAATGGAAACTGCAGACAAAACAGCGAACCACAGAGCAGTCAAAGATAAAAGACAGCAACAGGCTGTAGCTAAAACTCTAGGTCAATCCAAACTCTAGAATAAAGCATAAAGTAAAACTTGCAACGGCTTTAACGAAGGCTGGCCTTCATGACAGCCTACAGGCTCGGTAGTCTTCAGGCAAGTGAATGTATAGCAATGGGTTAGCGAGACCTAGGGTTAGGGTCTCACCATGTTGCTAGTCTAAGATTAACCATAATCGTACATTAAGCAAATGTCATCTAAAAGCCTCTCTTCAGTGATGACTTAATGAGTCGATATTGGAAGATACTGGACATTACATCTTTCCCAACATCCAAAACAGGCATGACATACTCCTTAAAGAAGCTTTGACTTGCTTGTTGTTTGTCTTTTTCAATCTTCTCAATCTCCATGCTCATTAGCCCAGCCTTCTCGTTAAAGCCTTTCTGCATGAGATCTCTCTGCTCTGCTAGTTTGCTCTCCATAGCTCTGTCCAGCTCCTCTTGCTGCAGACGCTTCTCCTCTTCAAACTTTCGCTCCATTTGCTTCATCAGCTCCTCGTTGTTCACTCTTTCCGCCTGCATCATTTGTGACATCTCCGACTGTCTCTCTGCAGCTGCTTTATTTTGCTGCTCCAACAGAGCTACTCTCTCTCTGTCCTCTGTCCATCATCAGAGGCAAAGGGAGAGAAAGAAGGTGAGAATAGGTTATAAGGATATTCACTGTCAAACCGTAGTGTTCTGTATAGAAGTTTTTGCTGATGATATTTCCTCAAGCTGTTTAAATAAAAGAGAAACAAGTGAGATAAGAGTAAATGTATTTTAATTATTATTTATTTTAATGTAATTTTTAATTCAAAGCGAAACTAAAAATAAAATCATCACCTGTGCTCCCTGACATTCGCCTTTTTCCTTTGAAGTGCACCAGCACTTCATGACAACCACATAATAAGTGTAAAATAATATTTTAATTTGAACTTTATGACTGTAACATATTACTTAGACTGAGACTTAGACAATCTTTATTGTCATTCATTGTACACAGGTGTACGCAGAATGAAATTTCGTTACATTTAGGCTCGGAGTATACGGAGGAAAGTTATTGATAGTAACACAGAATTTAAAAAATATGTCAATAGATTTTTCAATAACCCAGTTTAAGATTTAAGATTACAAGAATGTGACAGATGGCATCACAGGATTAAACAAATATGTAATAAATGTCTACAAATATAGAGATGTAGAAGTGTAGCAGCAGGGATACTGAATATGTAGATCTGTAGATCTGTAATATTTGAACAAAAAGTGTAACTCTGGAATCAGCAATGGAAAAACATACAGGCCATATATTATCACTTGTACTGATTCAGCACATTGTACTGATTCAGCACATTAGTACTGATATACTCATTCTAAGACGTATCTGGATCAAACAATAGAAAAATCTAATGATAAGTAGTTAACAAAACCCATCATGTAAAATTATACATCATAATATTACTGATAACTTACCTTGAATTTTTTGTTCATTTTCAGTCAGTTTTTTGTCAGCCTGGAGAATAGAATTTGCCTCCACATTTCTAACAGTCAGAAACTGCTCCAACACATCTTCAGCCTGTGCACACATGTACACACACACACACACACACACACACACACACACTTGCTGTCATCTGTGGCTAGAAAACTAGATGTGAAGTAAATACTTTTATTAAGCTTAATTCTTACCATGACTCCCTTGTGAGGATGGCTTTTGTACTGATTTATGACGGCATCTCTGTCCCTGCAGTACAGTTCATATCCACCAGGCTTTGCATACTTCCCCTGCTGAAAGTGGTCACTCATCTCCTTGAACAGTTCACACAGCAGCGTCTGGCAGTTTTTCTCCGACACCTCAGAATTGTGAACAAGCAGCTCTGCGTAGTGCTTTTGTATAGCCTCCTAAAAACACACACATTCAGAAATGCATGAGCCTTACAACACACTCTCACAAGTGTACATTCAGAAACGCCCACACTGAATATATGTATTTAATTACATATTCTTATTTATATAAAAATAACCTTTGTATGTATTTTCCTTGTGGGCATTTTTTGAGTTTAGACTCTAGTTTAGACTCTAGTTTAGACTCTGGCCTCCAATACAGAATTACTGTAAGTCACTTTGGACAAGAGTGTCTGCAAAATATAGTTTTTAACACCGTTTTCTCCAGATAATGTCTTTGAAGAAAACAGAAAAGCATGTGAATATGGGTGTGTTTGTGAGTGTGGATAATTGTATGTTTTTTTGTTGTGTGTGTGTAAATCTTACCAAGAGTAGGTTGAGGTACTCTGCATTCTCATCTTTGAAGGAGCGCTTCATGAACTCAGTGGTGGCCATGTTAGTGAAGTGCTGATGTTCATCAGAAATCTTACTCACACTGACTGGAAACAGACTCTTCACCTGCACAAGGATAAGGATCAGTGCTCAAAGTGGGCCAATACATTAAAAGTTGTCACTTTGTATAAATAAATGTTAGTTGTGAACATCATTGATATCTCCAATTTTCCCCCCTTCTGTTAATATTAGCTATTACCTCTGTCATTACCTATATCTTCCATTAATATTAGTATTGCAAATATTAACAATAACATTTATGCCAAAACTTCAACTTCCGTGTATAAGATGTTTGTATCACCTGTTCCATCCCACTCTGATAGACCTTAAGTCCCTCTTGTACAGCTCCTTGGTTCTCTATCTTTGCCATGGCAAGAACTGCATTTTCCAAACAGGGAACTTTGCCACTAGAGACTGTATCCACATACGATCTCACAAGGTGACCAAACACTATTATTGGATGGACACACACACACACACACACACACAGTTTCTGCACACAGCTGTGTTTTGCACATGTACATTTTGCATCACTAGTGGATAGTGAGTTAATAATTAAGAAAGTTGTTTGAATATCTGAAAGATTATCAAACTAAGGTAAAGTTCTCACTCCTCCCCGTGACTTGCTGTCCTCCTTTAAGTGTTTTCACGTTGCTCTTCATAAAGACGTAATCACAGAAATTCTTTGTGACCTTCATAAAGTCAGGAGAAATGTCATGCTCATCTAGGCTTTCAAGGCAGGTCATATTGTGTTGGGAGGCAGGCAATGGGAACACAAAACACTTGCGGGTTGGAAAGTAGTTTCGAATACACTGTCGTGGAAGATTGTAGTTGGCTTCTTTCTTACCACAGCCTGTAAGATAGAAAGTATATGTAAATAATGTAAAAGACAGTATATACATAAATAAATGTATCTTAGAGTATAAAAACCTTTACAATGGGCTAGATTAATAAAAATCTGCACTACATACTTACTCATAAAATTAATCTGTGCCCACAAAAAAACATTCAAAACAAACAATAAGAACAACCACATTAAAAGACACACGCTAAGAGACAGATGAAGAGACTAACAGTCATGATGCCAGTTACACAAAAATGTAACGCATTTGTAACTTTCAGTATGATGAGAATTGCATTGTTGTACTTAGTTGATGTCATAGCAGAGCAGAAAAACTGTATCTATCCTCAAACTATATCTGTTTATAGTTTCTTCCTCTGCAACACCTACATTTACATCGTGAGATCCTGAGATCCTGCTCAAGAAAGTCTCCATCCTGTTTGTGTACTGCTGTACTGCTACTACTGCAGTTTGAAAGGTTGACCTCATTGGATCATGCAAACAAAAACAGACCAAAATGGGCCTTTTAAGTAAATTTGTCAAGTAGCTAGTGTGTGTGTGTGTGGGAGGAACCAAGACTCTTCTGACCGACTAGAAAAGGCTGGATTAAAAGACAACACAGATGCACTATTCATAGCAGCACAAGAACACACTCTAAATGCAAGATCAATATAGGCTGGGATCTACCACACCAGGCACGACCCTAGATACAGTTTGTGCAAAGATGCCACTGAGATAATCCAGCACATGAGGTATAAGATGCTATTGATCTTGTATTAATGGCTTGTTCCTGTGCTGCCATGATTAGTGCCAGCACATGAATGGCATCTGAATGGCATCTGAAGTGAACCTCGTTAACCCGGGCGACATCCGAGCCAGTATGACTCTCTTATTTTAAAACCATCACTAATACCTTTCTTTAACTGAAGGGCGAATTCCAGATACTCATCTTCAGTCACCTGACCCTTTTTCTCAATCACCAATTCCAGAACAAAGTCTCGCACACTCCAGATAAAATTTGGGAAGAACTGCACAAATTGACAGTCCTCTTCGTCCTCATCCTCATCATTTGCTTCTGATCTTGGGGACTTGATCTTAATCTGCTCTGCAAGCTCAGTGACATAGCTGCAGTAATACTAAGGAATAACTATGGCATTGCACATAAAAGTACACACTCTATAAACTATATAATCTATACAAACAAGTATATATACAATGCCACATTATGGTAATCATATGAGTGTCTCACATCACAAAGAAGAATTAAAGATTTAATTCAATGTCATTTAAAGTGTGTGCTCACTTGAGTAAAATTTGATTATTTAATTTTTTCTCCCTCTAGTAAGTATTATTATATACACGTTTGTGAATGGGTGTGTTTGTCTCAAGATGGATACTGTAGCTTTTCCAAAGCTGTGTTGTCAATAGTCCCACGGCTGTTGTAGACCAAAGTGCTGCTGAGCAGAACAGCCAGACAGAAGATCCACGCATCATTCTTAGAATCTCCCTGTGGTGATAACAATACAGCACAGTTTTGTTCATTTACAACCTTACTGCAAAATACCATTACACTGGTGGATTTTGCACTTTTGTAGATTTTTTTACTGTGAAGTGTTAGACTGTACATACCATTATAGGGCATACTGTGCATATGTAATATTCTCAGTGAGGACTTTTAGTTTTGATATACTTTTTTGTTTGTTTTGCACCGTAGAAGTCATGCTCACCTTGTCCACATCTCCCAGTCCCTCGGTGTCCAGCAGCACCAGGGTGTGTTTTGGTTTAGTGGGGTGTGGTACACACCACATCCAGATGCCTTTAGTTTTTGATTCAATCGTGCTGCCCAGAGCAAATCCTGAAAACCAGAACCACAGGAATCATAACTTTTATTTGGGAATCAGTGTATGTATATGATGCAGCACTCTGTCTGTCTGTGTTGGTAGAGTAAAGATAAACCCTCAACCAGTCTGTGTTGGTAAAGATAAACCCTCAACCAGTCTGTGTTGGTTGAGTAAAGATAAACCCTCAACCAGTCTGTGTTGGTAAAGATAAACCCTCAACCAGTCTGTGTTGGTAAAGATAAACCCTCAACCAAGGCTTTTGTTTTGGCTTTCATTCTACATGTGGTTTTGTCCTTTGATTTCTTGCCATGCTTGCTGGTAACTCACTATCCACTAGTACATGTACATGTGCAATGTATAATGAATGTATGATACAACAATGCCCCTGTGTTATTTTCTCACAGGGTGCTATCTATCATGTGATCATATATTTTTGGATTTCCATAGAGTGTGCATTGTGTTTTACTTTAGTTTTGCTCATTCTGTTAAACATTCTGTTTAAGTGTGGTTCTCACTCGCGCATCCATTGTCACAGAATAACTGAAGGTACGAAAAAATGCTTGTCCTCAACACCTTTCTGTGAACTGACATGCCAGAGAGAATAGTAAACAACTGCTTGCACAAATGGGTAGCTAGACTACAACTGAAAATCTGGCTTTTGGAGGTCTTGACTGAGAAGATGTCAACTACTGATTTATTGTTGTTTTTTGTTTGTTTGGTTGTTTGTTTTATCAAGTTGCTTTTAGCTTCAAATCACCCAAAACAACGATCCAAAAGGTAGAGCTTCTTGTACGCTGCCAACAATATGCGCTAGATTACAGGGCTAACAGGTGAATGCTACATTACAGGGCTAACACATGAATGCTAGCCTACAGGGCTAACAGATGAACGTTAGATTACAGGGCTAACAGGTGAATGCTAGCCTACAGGGCTAACAGGTGAATGCTACATTACAGGGCTAACAGGTGAACGCTAGATTACAGGGCTAACAGGTGAATGCTAGCCTACAGGGCTAACAGGTGAATGCTAGCCTAGTCTCCTCATGGTCAAAAAAACTCCACTGTATCTTGTGAAAGAGTGGCACAGCTATTTTGCTACAACACCAACTATTTAAATGTTTTTTAATTCCTGAAAACAAACGTTCAACATATTCATAAACACTCAGTATTTGGGCCTACTAAATATTCACAAACATCCACTATTCATGACTGCTAATCTGAATTCTACTTCTCTCTTTCTCTGTATATTCCTGTCACACCCTCTGTCCCAGTTCCAGTTTTAGAGTTTAATTGTGAAGACTCATTTTAGCTTGCCTAGCATGACTGAGCCTTAAGTCTTTGATCATATCTTTCTGTGAATACTTAACTTATGCCTGTTTATAATGGTTTTTGTCTTTTTGAATCTGTTTGCTATAGTCTGTTGGCAATCTTGTTACATTTCCTCATTTTGATTCTGGACCTCCCAACTGCCTATGCTGGGGTGCGGTAAGTAAAAAATGCTAGAACAGGTTTTGTTATATTTTTTAAATACATGAGCAAATATCCTTTCTTTATATTTCATTAGAAATGCAGTCAAACCAGGTGTTTGTGTGAGAGATTTTGTTCTCATGTTTGTTCTTACCTGTTTGGTGTCCTGCTAAACGGTTCATGAGGTAAGACTTCCCTGTGCGGTAGAGCCCCACCACAGACACCACCACCACAGGCTGGTTAACTCCATATAGGTACTGTGTGGCACAATCATTTACCCTCAGAGAACCATTCAGATTTTCCACCAAACAAATGGGCTGTGGCATGGGGGTGCACATGGTGCTTTCTTGACCTGCAACCAAGAGCATGGAAACATTTCTTTTCACTGTAAGCGGGACAAATATTTAAAAGTTATGAGCTCATTGCATGTCTGCAATATTGCGATAAACCAAACTCTGAACCCAGTTATCCAAGATCTAATTAAATTCTGTAAAATTGGCTGTTGTTTCTCATCAGCATGCTGGCTATATTCTATAGAACAGTGTTTTTCAGACTTTTGATTTGGTTCTTTATTAAGACTCACTTTATTTTAGTTTCCTCTGTATACCACTAGAGGGTCCAGCAGTGTTACGTGTAACACAGTTTGAGAAACAGTGCATTTGAAAGTGATGTTGTCCAACCTTTCCCTGTTAGTGTCTTGTCCTCCCTGGTTACTAGTCTCAAGCTCTTGTTTTTGTTCTGCTCGCTTCCTTTTCTTCACCTCTAAGTGGCTTCACTTCTTGTTTGTCTCATCTTTATCTCTCTAAAACTAAGTGATTCAGCACTTTAAGGACAAGGAGCAAAGTGCCAAGATGGCTTATCTCTGTGTTTGTATTTGTAGATTAGTTTCATATTCAAGATGAGTATGTAAGAAGGGTCTAGCCTTGTCTAAATCTGAAATGTGGCTGCATGGAAATGTATCCTGACAACAAGATGAATATAAGATGGCGCCTGTGTGTGTGTGTGTGTGTGTGGCAGGCCATTTTTCACTACTACCTTTGTTTGTCTTTGTTCTGTTAATTTTATCTGTTATGAATTAAGCGCTCTACTCTCTACTGTTTTATGGTCACCAAATACTTTTAATATTTGACTCGTCACAGAAAAAATATGACCTAGGCAGGCAGAGAACGTATCTTCCCTCATTTCTGTTGGAGATATCTTCTTACCTCTGTTGTGTACCGGCTCTACCACCTCAAAGAGGAAAAACGTTTCAAAAGTTTGTTGGTGAGAGTGAAATCCTCCCTGATACAACCTACTGGGGTCAGTCCTCCTTTAACTCTGTATGAGAGCTTATTTATAACTTAATTTTTATCGTTTTTAACTTCAAAGGTTTGTAAAATGCCCCTCCTAATTATTCCTACTCACATCATCATGTGTTAGGTGCACCCCCCCACACCCCAAGTTGAAATAAAATCCACATCACTACATCCGATACATGAAACACGTATTTTAATTATCAACTAATGCGTCTAATAGCTCTTAGTAATTATTATTATATTAAATAAATTTTGTCTGAACAACAAAATGAATTAAACACGTTAATAATTTTCATATCCCGTATGAAAGGAGTGGCAGGGCAAAGGTGTATAGACCACTGGAAATGCTGAGGTTGATTTGAACTTCCACCTACTAATTGATAAAATGATTATATAATGTGTATATGTATGTGTGTGTGTGTGTGTGTGTGTGTA
>JAOXYF010000004.1:7339435-7354536 GCA_028565775.1 Sternarchorhynchus goeldii
ACATCCACATACACTCCACAAACACAACACAACTGAAACATCCACATACACTCCACAAACACAACACAACTGAAACATCCACATACACTCCACAAACACAACACAACTGAAACATCCACATACACTCCACAAACACAATACAACTGAAACGTCCACATACACAGACATACAGGCCTGAGGAAGACGAGGTACGAGACAAGAAACATTAGAAGCAGAAAAAAGGAAACACTACAACTTGAAAACTAATAAGGAAATACATGATGTAGTGCTGCTAGATCGTCTTTATTAGTAGTGGAGTGGTTTGAGAACTTTAGTCACCTTCAGTACTACATTCAGATTTAGTTTCAGCTAGAATATATTCAGTGTTCCAGAACCTTCAACAGCTACTATACTGTAATCATACTGGGGAAGTGAACCCTGGAATAATAAAGACTACATCACTACATCTGCTGCTGAGCTCTTACAGGAATACCAATTTTCCAGCATCCCCAGCAAAAGAAACTGTGTTCGAGTTTGTCTTCCTTGTAGCAGTCTTAGATCTAGACTGAACTAAGGGCTCTATGTTTAATTTGAAATCATTTATAATAAAATTGCACATTAAAAATATATTATAAAAAATTAGGTTTCATGAAGGACTTTAACATACCTACACATACCATTACAGGAGGTACAGCTTCACTGCACTGAACAGCAAATGTGTTCCTCACTTCTTCCTCCTCTCTCTCTCTCCCTCACTCTCTCTCTCACATGCTCTCTCTCTCTCCCTCACTCACATGCTCTCTCTCTTCCTCACTCACTCTCTCTCCCCTCTCTCTATGTTTCTCCCTCCCTCTCTCTCTCTCTCTCTCTCTCTCTCCTCTCCTTCCCTCTCTCTCAGCTGCCTCGACATCCTCTACCACGTCCGCTGTGATGTATCGTTTGCCTCGGTGGTGAGAGAGAGCAGGATTGTCTTCGGGCTGTTCTCGAACAGTGCGGCTCTGTTCTGCGTCTGGCCCTTCTTCACCCAGTGGCCATAAATTTTGAAGGCGCAGGCGTCGATGAGTTTGCGAATGGGTTTCACTGCGTAGGGGTCGTGCTTCACCACTTCCTTGGTAACCGGTTTGGCACGGCGATAGTTGCAGTAGATGCGCATAGCGGCAACAACCGTGACACAGAGTACCTGGAAGAGCCGAGTGCAACGACCCTTTACTGAATCTGATACAATAAATCACTCCGACTGACACATGAAACTATTCGGGAAAAAAGAAAGCTAACAGACTGAAGTAGCCATTCTCCTGCAATTTTCTCTTATCATGGTAGGAAATATTACAGCTACTAGAAAAATTCTTTACCACTTAAAGAGTGTGTGTGGCATCCAAAAGACTAGCTGGCAGTGATGACTGAAACAGAAGATGTGAACACACACTGGCAAGACAAACAAGTGGCATGTGCCCCCTGTAGGCTGAGGAAGGTACAGCAGGGATAGAGTGAGTTCTGTTACCTACCCTTCATTCTTAATTGTTTTATCTGCACTCATGTTTATTTATTTGGCTGTTATTGCAGTGCCAGACTTCAACCTAATCCAAGGGTTATGGTTAACCTAATCCAAGGATTAGGATTAGGGTTAACCTAATCCAAGATGCTGGATCCAACTTGGTTCGAGACAAGGCTCCCTGGACCTGGACGCTGGGGTGTGGTGTTCAGAGGCAGGGGGAGGTTTGCAAAATGTGAGTTTACAGTCACTCACCTTGAACCTCTTGTATGGGCTGAAATGACGCACCTCAGCAGTGACATACTGCTGGAAGAACGGATGGTTCAGGGCCTCAAGAGCAGTGCAGCGGTGCTCTGGATTCACCACCAACATCTTAGAGATCTGAACACCAGAGAAACAAGTTTCACCTGCTTCAGACCGAGTGGACAGTCAAGAGTGGGCCAAGTTATGTGGACTCAAGCAAAACTGTGAAAACTAAATATGGTGAATAAGACCAGTTGTGTGGATGGCCAGTAAATATCCATGTTTCCAGTTTCCTTCGTCACTGTGCTGCTGATGGTGTACCAGGTCTTTGACGGTGTCAGAGCGGTCGTCCCATTCCGGGGATGTGAACTGGTAGTTCCCAGCCAGAATCATGCGGAGCATGAGCATCTGCTTGCGGTGCCAGAAGGGAGGTGATCCAGCCAGCAGGGTGTACATGATCACGCCAGCACTCCAGCTGAGACCAGCACATGGAACAAACAGCACGTGAAACAAACAGCACATGGAACAGAGCACGTGGGGGAATCCAAATACACAAACTGAAAGACTTTTAGCTGGTACAGTTGACTCTGTCCAAAGATTTGCACATGCCACATCAAAGACATTTTATGTAAAGAAGGAGAGAAAGTGTGCATTAAGATTTGGCCAAGGCTGCCCAAACTTTCACATACAATTGAATGTCCTTTCAAACATCACTAAACTAAAACATTTATAGTTATACAGTTACAGAGTTGAAATCTCTTACATTTATAGTTATATATAGTTATAGAGTTCTCTTACATGTCCACTGCAGGGCCGTATCCTGGGTGATGAGGGTCCATTGAACATTCAATGATCTCTGGAGCCAAATAACCTGGAGTTCCACAGACCTCTGCGGATCAATAATAATCAATAACCTGTAGTTCCACAGTCCTCTGTGGATCAATAATAATCAATAAACGCTTTACCACAAAGAAGGGACTCAGTTATGTAATTCTGCAGTGTCAAGAACTTGTGGTTGTTCTCAAACTATTATTTTTATCAACTTGTTTTTAGCGCAACAGGTAAAGATTAAATGATTACTCAGCACTGATACAGATGACTATTTTCAAATCATCAGGATCTCAGTTTTTCTTAAAATCTGTTCTGTCTTAAAGGCTGTTCCCATAAAAAGGTCAATACATATTTATCTAACGGCCAGCAAACAGATTAAGTCATGTTTTAACCTTTCTCATTGGTGATGTTTTGTGTAACTTGAGCAGGTCTTTGCACAGGATTGCCCTCTAGTGTTCAGTTCTAAAAATGCAGTGCAAAAAAAAAACAAAAAAACGACAACACTGAATGTTCTAATAGAACAAATGTGATTTACCTTTCAGCTTTTGCCCCGGTGCAATCTGGATAGCGAAGCCGAAATCAGTTAGTTTGATGTTCATGTTGTCATCTAAGAGGATGTTCTCTGGCTTCAGGTCTCTGTGGAGAATGTTCTGGGAATGGAGAAACCTGACCACTTCCAGAAGTGACCGCATGATCTTCCTGAAGAGAGAATATCAGTCCCAGACACGTGTGTGAGGACATCCTTCCACAGCCATGCAAATAAATCTTAACATGCAAATGAATCTGAACATGCAAATGTATTTGAACATGCAAATGAATCTGATAAATATGCATTTAACCTTGTCTCTTTCTCACTTAGCGTAACTTTTTCAGTAAGATAATCAAAAAGCTCTCCTTTCTTCATCCTGTTAGAATAACAATAATATCACCTTTCAATTCTTGTGCATTAGACGATATTGTATATAGTGAAAGATGAGATGTTTTCCATTCTGTTTGATATGTAATATACTCACAGGTCAAAGACCAAAAAGAAAAAGGCTTTAGTCTCATAGCAGTCCTTCAGCTGAACTGCAGAAACAGTGGACATGGTTAAAGCAGTCAGAATGAGCATGTGTATCAACAGTCATAAACCTTAAGCCTTACACACGTGTGCAAAAATGATAACTGTGTGAAGATTGGAATGTCTTTGTACAAACACCACATACTGCACAAGTGAATGGTTCTCACTAAAACACACGACTAGCTGCCTTCCAGCGACTCCCCCTGCGGTGTGTTGTGTTTGTAAGGAACAGACACTTACTGATGTTTTCCTGCCCACACACTTTCCTGAGAATGTCTATCTCCTTCAGCGTGGCATTCCTGACCTCTTCTATTTCTTGGCTGGTCATTTTGTCAGACGGGGTGATGTCGATGATCTTGACTGCGTACTCCCGTGAGGTGTGTTTATCCACACAACGCCGGACCACGCTGCTCACCCCCCTGCAGCATAACATTAAACCAGTTCCATATAAACACAAGCACATTACACACATAAACCAGTCACACACTCACAAGATCCCCAACATGTAGAAACACATTTATTAAATGGTCAGGTTATCCTATGATCAGTGACTCCTCAGTAATTGTCATGTTTTTTAAACCCCTTAGGAGAGGGCAGCATGTAAATCATATGTTAAAAAGGAATAATTAATTGATTGATATGATTCTTAGCATGTAAATCATATGTTAAAAGGGAATAATAAATTGATTCATATGATTCTTAGCTCACTCAAAAGTTCTATTAGAGAACTACTTCCACCTCCATAAAAGCACGATAACATTCTGAGAGAGAAATGTCTCCAAAGGGCTCTGTGACAAATATCATATAAATGTGACATATAAATGTTTTTCTTGCATCACCAAACACATCAAACTGTCACTGTCAGTCTCACTAAAGGAAACTGGCAAGTGGGGAAAGGACCATGTATTGTTCCCTCACAGACCACTGGAGGTATCCATGGTGACGAGATTACATAACCCAGGCAGTGGCCAATCACAGCGCAGGAAAGCCACGCGTACTCTTCCACTCTAAGCACCCATAACAACATCAACACTCACGGAATTTCACTCCAATAACAGTTTATCTTTTTTAACAATAAATTTGCTTGGATTAAGAATAATAAAATCTAGACAATCTAGTCTCCCATCCACCTAGTGTGAGACTAGTGTACAGCATTTAAAAAGACGGAATGTTGGCCAAAGTGCTGTGCAATAACATGTCAAAATAAACATGATAAAACTATTAATTATTAAAGCTATCGCTACTAGAGTGTTCTCATATTTACTGTTAAAAAGTGTATTTATTGTTAAACATCTCATATACCTTCCAAGAATCTCCTTTGGATCATATTTATCGTAGAACTCCTGAGCGCCTACCCAGTCTGGAATCTCGTCTTCTTTAGTCATGATGTCGACGTCACAGATTATCCTGCGAGTGGGTTACAAGCTTGATGAAAACCAGTTAACACAAAAGTGTGTTTTATTTTATTTTATTTCGGGACATTGATTAATTGGTTATACATAGCTAACGTTTTTCTGTAAACATCAGTTTTACAATGTTTTATATTCCATCGATCTAATACTCCAACCCCAGCAAATAATGCTTTAGATTCCTATAATTCTTTAGAGCAAACTGTGATCAAGACAAACCATTTTTACTACCAGTGCTTTGCCTGGATTCTGTCCATTATGTTCTAGAAGCAGTTTTCTGCATACGGCTGCCTCCCGACATCTCCACGCAACTTCTCTCGTTCAAGTTTTTGCTTCAGATTTTGCCAGCTGTCCAAACAGCGACATTATGAGTGCGCCGTAGTGCCTGTTAGAGCGCCTGTGGTCCCCAATGTGGACCGTTTGAGTATCGCCCGACCCTATAATGAACAGGCTAGCAGCCTAATAATTTAGCCCAGAAAACATAGACTACTCTTAAAATTGCTCCACTTTAATTTTGAAGCGCTTCGTTCACTTTAGTATGACCTTCCGCACGTGAGGATTCTGTAGATTTCAGCATAATAAATCGTGCGCCAATTTGAACAGAATACACTAAGCAATTGCATCGAAAGCATCATGTATCGAAAAATACATTAAGTACCAAAGATTACACTCAATTCGCAGTTAGGATAAAATTATCGGTAGTAACAACTGATGGTAGTTTAAACTGAGATTTCGACAGTTGTATGATGTAGGCTACAGGACCTAGTCCTTCGGTGCAACCTAACCAACAGAGTCCTAGAGCCGTCTACCCATTTCACACCTGATTTATTTTATTTGGTATAACCATGAACCCAACAGGCCGCACGAAGCGGTTCATTTCTTTATTTGCTGGATCTCGGTTAAAGCTTCTAGACTGCAGCGCTCTCCCCTATTCGTTTGGTGATAACCACCTATATATTAGGCTAACTGTGCTAAATCAGCTAGCAATATCAACATAACGCTAAGATTTGTGGACCACAGACGTAAGAGTATACCGTTATATTTTCACATACCTTTAAGCAAAATCTTGGAAGAACATTTGACATACCGTGAAGCATGTCTCACTCACCGTCCAAGTCAATCCATGTTTTCAAATGCCGTGCGTCCAACAAACGGAAAGCACGAGCGTGGTAGGACTCAACTAAAAACAAGAGACACCGAATGCCGGTCACGAACTACAGGACGGAGAAAGGGCACCGGAGAATGTCATGCTCCAAAAATAAAAGCTCCTTTAGAGACCGTGAATCCTGTTACCGCTCGAATAAACACTCGAGTCTCACTTTAACGATACGTTTGATCACATATGAAATTCATTTTTATTACACAAACACGGCACTGAGAGTCTGTGTCCACATGACACTACGGTTTCATATTCATTCTTCACATCACATTCCAGTTTCATCTTCAGATCACAGTAATAGATGGAATGAAGTAATTCAGTACTTAGTAAAGATGTCCAGGTTCAAAGACCACACGTCACAAGTGGGGTTAAGGTTTATTGTTAGTAAGTGCGAGATTACACACAGACAGTGATATATCTGCTGAAATCCTTTCAATGATTACAAAATATGTAACCAAAATATATAATCAAACATAAGATCTGAACAATCATTCTGAGCTTCCATGTTAGTTTAAATAATAACAAGCCTGTATCATATTGTAATATTCTAATCATTGTGGATGTAGAATGAGGAAGGTCACACTCCAGTCTCATGGCAATCCTAGAAGAAACAAAAAAACAGATTATATGTGTGTACATCACACGTTCAGCCTGACCTACACGCATTACAGCAGCAGACTCATTAAGACTCAATAAAACCACCGCTGTTTCTAACAGGCACAGTAACTTCAGTGGGCTTCCCCTTTACAAACGAGGAAGCCTAGGAAAACCAATCAACACGGTGCCAGGAAGGAATGAGTCCTACAAATGTACTATAACTTTTTGTATACTTCCTTTAACATTTTTTTCCCCCAATTCAATTAATAACATTAATGCTGGTTTAAGATCATGTCATCTGTCAGCCCAACCATTACAAACTTAAACTAGCAATGTTTACCATAAGGGAATGACAAATGTAATACTGGAAGAAGGTTGCACATGTTCATTGCTCAAGGAGCTTCAGGTAAGGACTTAGTACAACCTACTCCACTTAAACAGAATGTAATACTGGACTCCAAATCCCAGGCTCCCTGGTATAAGAAGTTACAGCCTACTGCACTAACAGTGAAGTGTGAGCTGCAAAATGCCTTCATAAATATTATTAGCTACGAAAAGTTTTGAAATCTTTAAAACTTCAAAACAATAAGTTCAATATACTGTTACATTTCCAATATAACAAATTATGACAGAAAGACTTAATGAACTGAATATAAGATAAGAGACTGCACACAACACTTCTGAACTGAACAGCGGTAAAGCTGTGAAATTACATTAAACATGGTATATTCTGGCAAAGTGCTTCAAGTTTCAAAATAAAAGTTTCTCTTAGCCTACTGAGTTATAAGTTGAAAATGTTTGCACTATGTTGGTCTGCTTTGGCTCTTTAATTTAAAAACAATCCTAAATCCCACACCACAAATTAGAGCAACACCGCGGTCATACAAACATACCATAGGAGAATTTGCATTGTTTAAGCACTTCGCTAAACCCCTCACAAAGCTTGAGGTCACTCTGTGTCTGTGCACACTCGAGGAACTGCCTGAGCTCATAGGTACAGGGGTTCTGCTGGGCTGCGTCCTGCTGCTGGTACGGCTCCTGCAGTCAAATGAGAACATTTACTTACATTTACTTCTCTCTCTCTCTCTCACAGACACACACACACACACACACACACACACACACACACACACAAATAGCATCAACCAGGAAGACAGAACTTTATTCTTAAAAATTGTAAACATACTGCATGTCAGATACATTGTGTTGCTGCATCTTCATGTTAAGCCAGCGTGTGAAGCGTTTACCTGGTAGGTGACATCAGGTCTGGCAGGTTCAGACTGCCCACCGCTGCCAAAGCCCCCGGTCATGGCATGGCCTATGGTGTGGCCCACCGCCGAACCAACCGCTACGCCTGCTGCAGTGCTCGCCATCTGGGCGAACATGCCCGGCTGCCTGGGGGCCGCAGCAGGGGCCGCCACGGACGACGGAGGTGGAGCGGCTGGAACAGGAGCTGCTCTGGACATCGCTGGAGCAGGGGCTGCTCTGGACATCGCTGGGGGAGGGGGTGCTGGGCGCGAGGAGTAGCTGGTGTAAACAAGACCCACAGGCACGAGTGATGGTTGGCTCGTGAACACAACACTTACTTTAAGATCCACGCGACTATTGTCAACACCTGGCCGAACAGTAATATGCTAGCTTACAAGCTTTTTTAATGACATGGTGTTAAACAAATGCTATGAAACGTATAACAATGCATTTACTAGACTGCAACGTTAATGTTAAAATATTCGTAAACAAGTCTAGTTTTGAGCACATAGGTTAGCCCTGCTAGCTACAAACTATATGTGTCGACAGGAGCTTAACTCGGCCCCATATTACTACCTAGCAGGCTAACATAATAACTTATTTTACTTATGTTGTAAAGCATGACATCAAAGGCCTAAATCGTCTAGCTGCATCACAACGGTCCTCTTCAGAAATGCTAGGATAACTTAGCCATAGCTAGCTAGCTAGGTTATAGCTACAGATACGACCACAACGTTAGCTCGCTGATGCTAAGCCATACCACACTCCGATTATGTTAGCTAACTAGGTTAGCTGTCTTAGTTACCCAAGTTACCTTGGGGGAGCCATCCTAGAAGTTCTGCTACGACTTCCTCTCGGCATGTTAAATATGAATAATTACAGCCTTCACTCAAGAGTACTTGAACGTTATCAGACTAGCCGCTTCCCTGCGCTCACGCGGCTCGACCTTCACACTCTATGATGAAACAGAGCTGCAGCGCGAGCTAGCAAGGTACATCCGGGGAACCTTCTAGTAGGGTACTGCGTCACACAACGCACAAGAAACGTCAGTATTTCATTCTTCAGGTAGGCAGCTAATTTCACGCAGTTTATAACACTTATGTACCTAATTTTACTTTATATTAAGCAAAATAAAGAAGGCATGTGAAACATATCACACTTCGAATATATTTAGTCCTGTTTGTTTATTTGTTTTCTTATTATTCAGAATGGCAAATCCGAGGAGAATAATCAAATGTATCCTTGGTGCCAATGTTTGTCTATATTAGAATAAAATATCACGGGTCTCATTAATTACTATCATACTCTGTAACCTGGTCTGAGAACCTCCATAATACAACCCTGTTTTGGACTGGATTTTCGATACAAACATACATAGTACACTAACATTGTTCACACTACTAAAATGGCATACATGGAGAGAGGAGTATGTTGATTCCCAAAGCCTGTGGTTAACAGGCCATAAACAAATTATTAGAACAGGTTGTGTTATATATTTTAAATACATGAGCAAATATCTTTAGAAATGTAGTCAAACCAGGTATGAGACATTTCTCATGTTTGTTCTTACCTGTTTGCTGTCCTGCTAAACGGTTCATGAGGTAAGACTTCCCTGTGCGGTAGAACCCCACCACAGGCTGGTTAACTCCATATAGGTACTGTGTGGCACAATCATTTACCCTCAGAGAACCATTCAGATTTTCCACCAAACAAATGGGCTCTGGCATGGGGCTGCACATGGTGCTTTCTTGACCTGCAACCAAGAGCATGGAAACATTTCTTTTCACTGTAAGACGGACTCTGTATACCACTAGAAGGTCCAGCAGTGTTACGTGTAACACAGTTTGAGAAACAGTGCATTTGAAAGTGATGTTGTCCAACCTTTCCCTGTTAGTGTCTTGTCCTCCCTGGTTACTAGTCTCAAGCTCTTGTTTTTGTTCTGTTCGCTTCCTTTTCTTCACCTCTAATTGGTTTGGTCTCTTGTTCGTCTCATCTTTATCTCTCCCAGTCAGTCTCTCTTATTCTAGGCTACTGAATTTATTCTGCTCTCCCGTTCACTCGTGTTCTGTCTGTTCATGCTCTTTGTTACATCACTTTATTTTAATTTGTTTGAATTCTGGTTATTTTTTGTTTTGTCTTGTGTTTAGTTTATTTCTGTCTTAGTTTCATCCCACCTGTAATTCTGTTCCACCTGGTTTGGTAAAGCCCTTTATTTCTCTTCTGTGCCTCACGTGTTTGATGTTAATTTGCTTAGCAGCCTGTCTGTTTCTGGTACTGTTTTCCTTTTCTCCATTGTGCTGTGTTTTATTACAGTCCCTATTCTTCTGTTCATTTTATTAAACCTGTTTCTAGTTAACTTTCCTATTTATATCCTGACATGCACTCCCCTTATGTTCCTGAATCAGATTACCTGTATGCTGTCATTAAAAGATTTGCACCTCAGCAAATGCCTCAGTCTTGTCAAGCATTCTTGAATTTGAATTTAATTCAGTGGCAAAAACAATGGAATTGAACTTTCTCTTAGACACCTACCAAGACCATTGACCATCTGGTTTGCGCACAAAACATTATAGGAATTTGTTAAAAATGTGGGGATTTGGACCCTGACCTTTGGTGTGCTCACTGGGGGCTTGGACCCAGACATTTGCAATTGTTTTGTGACGATGCCTGTGGTAAAAAGTGCTAAATAAGTTTTGATTTGATTAATTTTGTAATTTCTTACATTATTCTTAAACCTCAACAAGGCAAAATTCCTCATCCTAATTACCTTTAAAATATCCTCCCTCATCCATGGTCCTGTCCTGTTTAATTGAGGTGTGTTCATTTATTATCTTATTTGATTAAAAAAGATCCCCAATCAATGCCAATATCAGCACACTGCATCATATCCAACAGATTCTACTCATATGTAGCAGGAATACTGTAATTTATAGAACAGCCTAATTTCTATTCCTCCTGTCTGATTCCCTCATCTTACACCATACACATTTCTATTTAAGATTCATGTAGAGTCATCCAGCCATATCTCAGAAAGACATAAAACTGCCAACTTACTCTTGGAGAGTGCATTTCATCAGTCTTTGAAAGGATTCTGATCCAGCATGTGAAATTCCCTTGATGTTAAAATAATTATCTTTATGTTCTGCAATTTCTCCTCATAGGTCTGAAGTTATTAATCCTTGTGCTTAGTGATTTCATTAAAATAAGGAACAGATTTTACACCTAACATATTTGCTAAATGTACAAATATCTACACTACACATCTGCATATAGGGATAACAAATGTATTTAAAAACAACTTCTGTCATAACAATAATGGTAATGGGAGTTGTGTGATACCAGTGAGTAATCATTAAACATCACACACTCCATGCATGTTTGTTTTTCCATAGTAGTAAGAATCACAAAGTCAACCACAAATGACTTAAGTGTAAAACTCTGCTTTATTGCCAAGAAACATACAAAATATTAAATTCACCATCTTTTAAAAGCACACAAATTCATGGTCAAGATACAAAATGAGAACAAAACTTTACAGAATGAATGAAGACTGTACAGAATAGGGATCCCATCCCACCTGATTGTTCATTGCTGCAGCCCAGTCCGAACCGTCACAAACATCATGAAAGGTGTTTTTCACACAAACAGAACCTGGGTCATTGTGACATGCACGTGTAATTTTGTATACAGGACTCCCAACAATGTTTGCTAATAAACATTTGCCTATGACTGTGCGTGTGTATCCCTACCCAATATGTACCCATCAGTTTAAAGGTTGCTGGTACGAGCTGTTACAGTCAAGTAAATAATAATATATACACACAAAACTCTTGGCTCTGTCTAATCAGTACCTCATGCACAAGCAGCTAAACATTTCTTATAAAATAAGTATAAAACAACAGTGAATATATTTGAACAACACATTTCTTTACACACACACACACACACACACACACACACACACACACACACACACACACACACACATTCACATGCATATGTGTGTACAGTGCAGAATAAGCACCCAGTAAAGAACATTGTGTCCCAGTCCAGTGTTTAATGCACATTTTCTCCCAGAACTCAGACTCTACCGTCCCATCATCACCACAACAGTCACCCATATCCCAGTACGGTACATCCAGAAACGTCACATCACTCGTTGGCGTACAACCTTTTCGTTCCCAGACTTCCTGATGCTGTCCTCCAGTAGAAGAGGAGACACTTCTACAGAATTCAAAACAATGTGGAACAAACAAGGATGCATATAAATACATGCAATTATAAACACACATCACCATGAAGCTCCAGTACATACAGTGTTTTCTGATTCACACAAACTAGTGTGTTTTTTATATTGGTCAGTAAAGCTTTATATGAAGATTGTTTTTCAATTACAATAATTGGAATACATTCACAACTATATCATTGGCATGCTATTTGTGTTAGCCATGCTCTAGCCCATTAATGGTCAGTTTCCATTAGGGGATTATAATATTTTGGGGTAATGGAGACTCTTAAATCATCAATGACAAGTAATCGCCAGGTCAGCTGCAACAGTAATGTCAGTGTTAATGATGTACTGATAGCAGGAAGCTGTAAATGCCTTTTTGTAGTGGGACTATGGGTATACAAAATCATATGTGACAGAAAATGCCCTGCCTACATTTTTGTCCTTTAAAATAATTTTCATTTTATCTTAAATAAAATTTGCAGTTAAATAGTGTGCTACCCTAACTGCTAACTCCAGCCACTTCGCCCCTCACCCTTCATCTCCACACAGTTTATCTGGCCTTCTTGATTCTTGATCTCATTTGTTTCTGGCTTCTGCGGGATCCTCTGCATTCTGCCATCCAGCACATCTGTTTTAACCTGCCCCAGTGTCTGCAGCAGGAGCAGAGTATCAAACTGCCCCTCTCCACCCTCCTTTAGGTGCTCCAACACCTGCACAGATACACACACACATGCATGTGCTTGTTCACACATACACACACACAGCAGTGTGGACAATTCACCTTTCATTTATACATGGCATTAGGTAGTTACAAACAAAAATACAGGTTTAAAAGTTTACACACCTTCAAGCACTTGTAGCTTTTCAGTTCACTCAGGTTCTCCTCCAGAAACAACAAGTACATAGACAAGTCATCCCAGGCTCTGTCTCCAAACTCCATCACCCCAACCGTGGGCAGGATCTCATATGGCTTCAGGAAAGCAGCTGAACTTTTCATGGGAACCAGTGTAGCATACACACACACAGGTGCCAGAAGGACATACACACCCAGGTTGATGTAACTAAGGAGTTGAAACACTCCAACAGCCACCAGTTTGCACTGCATCGCAGCAGGTACTGATGAGTCATTGAACAGCACACCTGAGCGAATGTTGCAGGAGAACTCATCTGTTGCAGATAGTCGGATGTAGTAGCCCAGGTAAACACAGGTCAGCACCAAAGCCAAAAATGTGATTGCTCGACACAATATGTACCGTACCAAGATGTCATGAGAAAAACGCTTGGTCTTCAGATACTGTTCCACCAGTGGATATCGAAAACAAGTGTCTGTCAGGTCTGGAACAGAGCTAAGCATTCACACAAACACACACACACTGATTATAATTACAACAGAGCTAAACATACACGTTCATGCAAACACACACAATGATTATAATTACAACTTTTTAAAAAAGCAAAGTCCATCACTACACATCAGTGTTACTAGATGTTTACTTTCCACACTGACAACTGAAGACACTGCATTGGTTCAGGTGCCAAGAATGATGAACCATGAATTTCACACGAGTCACATGAGGATGTGTATACATCACTCTGGACAAAGGTGTTTGTAAGGTGTTATTCATTCATTTTATCACAAGTAAATGCTTGTTTTTCTTAGTGTTACAAATGGAAAACTGGCTAACTGGGCACAGTTTGGTCATTTTCACTGAGGGGTTTTACTCACGTTTTGTGAGTATCGGTTTAGACATTAATGACTGTTGAGTTACTTCAAGGGCACAGCAAATTTACACTGTTATACAAGCTGTACACTGATACTTTACAAATTTACACTGTTATACTGTTATACAAGCTGCACACTGATACTTTACATTGATACTTTACAAATTTACACTGTTATACAAGCTGCACACTGATGCTTTACATTGTATTAAAGTGTCATAACAGTGTTGTCCCTTGAAAAGACGTAATAAAATACTAAAATGTGATAAACTACTTTTGTGAGATACTGTATTATGCAGCAAATAAAAGCTGATGTGTTAGAAATAGGAAAAATAGTCAAGCACAAGTTTCTGAGCAGACAAGCCCAACATTATGATGGACCTCCACAAAGGCACATCTTGTGGGATGTTTCCCTGTATGCAGTGGTTTTAATGTTATGGCTGATTGGTGTACACAATATATAAATGTGTTGATTCAGCTTACAGTAAGAACTTAGTATTTTGAACTTTTTCTACACGGACTATAATCATTAAAATATTTACTTGTGTGTATGTTTAAATAGAGCCGTGTTCATATATCTGTGCAAAATAGGAAAGTATGTGTGTCTGTACCTTTGAGCATCGAGTTGTTTTGAGTGGTTGTTCAGGCACTTGGCCAGTTTGATGGCTCTGTTGTATGAGCGGTCCAATTCTTCCATGATGAAAGTTAGATCAGAGGAGAGAACTGGTGCAGCTGTGAAACGCCAAAACAAGGCTGGAACGTAAACCAGAACTGCTACAAATAAGAGTATATAGGGGAAAAACTGTAGGGTGGGGGAGGTGTACCAGAGAGAGGAAAAAAGAAAATAAAACATTTATTAACGTTTAACTGTCTGCTGGAATTAGCAACCAATTAAAATAAAAACAGTATAAAACTAAAATGTACTAAAGTACTACGTTCTAAAGTGCGTAGTTTTAAACATTTTAGTTTAGTTTTTGTTAGTTCAGCAGTGTGACAGCACAATTTGCCCACATGAGAGCAAGGAAAGCAGACATGCCTGTGTAAACGCGTGATGTGAGTAGGAGAACGAGGCCTAATTCCAAAATGAATAAAGCACCAGCACTTAGTATGCTTGTGCGTTATGTGAACTG
>JAOXYF010000004.1:7354636-7369830 GCA_028565775.1 Sternarchorhynchus goeldii
AGTACCTTAGTATGCTTGTGCGTTATGTGAACTGAGTACCTTAGTATGCTTGTGCGTTATGTGAACTGAGTACCTTAGTATGCTTGTGCGTTATGTGAACTGAGTACCTTATGCAGTGAGAGCGGTACCCCCCCCGTGTCCTGTTTTTGTACAGCTGCCCAGCAGTAAGCATCTACAAAGGCGGCTTGGCGCCAAGAGAAGTTAGTGGGCGAGAAACAGCTGATCTGAGTGCCTGAGAAGAGGAACACACCACTTTGTTAGAACCTATAACCTATCAGAATTCTGCAGGGGTGTATAGATTAATTGTGGTTTTATCGTTATTGTTGTGTTGATTGTTCGTTTGGGTAAAAAAATGATATGTTTATTAGTTTGATTAAAACATTATTATTACAATCATTTTCAGGAATTAATATCTCCACTAGATATGAAGAAATATTTTCAGAAACGAGAATTTCCCTAATGACAAACCAGAGACCCAGACAATCAGAGTTTAATGAGACTGGCATTTGCTGTCCACCATTTTTCATGCATCACTGAAATTATTAGAAATATCAAAAATCAAAGATTTTCAGTGTTTAAATCTCTTCTTTATGCTCATTTCAGCAATAGAGAAAAACTTTCCCCAAAGCACCTGCATGAGAAATCACTGACATGTTGAAATGTAGATGTGAACTGATCTGTACGTTATACAACAAAACACTACACTCTATTCAGCAGAGTAATGGTGACATAACACAGACACCAACACTTGGCATTGTAAATTAGTAATATTACTTCATTATAAATGTAGTAGAGATGACACAAAGCCCATTTTTAGCCTAAAGAAGTACTTGGATAACAAAGGTATCCAGGTGAGTACTCATGGTGTCAGTACAGGAACGCTTAAATTTAGTGCCACACATTATTCAAGGTCTGTTAATTGTGTTATGTTGCTAAACTTGAGCCACATACAGTGGAGCCGGCTGGGGTCACAAAAGATGATCATCACATTAAAGCCTGGTGGAGTCACCTAATGAGAAGGTCCACCTCAGAATACGGTACGATGAGATATTAGAACAACCGTCATTATGGAAGCTGTCAGTTTTTACAGTTAAAATGTTACTTTTATTTTTTCTGTCCTGATATTAATAGCACACAGTACATATGTATTCTCTAACAATTTGGTGCATGTGTAATTTTTAACTAAAGGAAACAATAATAAGTATAAAACAACATAAAACGAATATTACAAACTTTGCTCTTATTACAAATTACTCTTCGACGCTATGCACAATTTGCGTATTAATTAAACGCTTCCACATACGGTGCAAGCTACGTTGTTTCCAGAAAATGCAAACTCGTTATTTGCGGCTCGACAGACGACGTGTTAACTCCACAGAGCTCTGCACATACACAGTATTGGATAGGTTGCTAGGTTGGTTAGTTGGTTGCTAGGTTGGGTGTGTGTGTGTTCCTCGCCAAAAAGGTGCGCACTGGAACTTTAAAGCATTTGAAACTGCAGGTAGCAAATATGCTGCCTGGCGTTACTTACAAAAGGCTTTAGTTGTTCTAGGCTCTCAAAAAAAAAACAGGTGAACTCGTCTGCGTGTGTTTAGCAAGTGAAACCAGGTAGCAGATGTACAGCGAAGTCACAGCAAAATCTTTGTTGCGTGCAGCTGTAATCTCCAACAGTATCAGAAATTCATTTAGTTTTTAATCGGTGCGGAGTCATTTGTGGTGATAACAATTAAGAACGTAGTTATCTTTATCTATAGTAGTTACAAACAGCTTTATAAAACTTACCTACAGACACCTCCTGAGCAAAGGCGAGAGAAATAAGCAATAAAGGCAGTCCGACTGCAATGCAAGTAACAATCTTATCCAGGGCCAAATCCAGTCTTATACCTTTGTACTTCGCGTCCGATGTGGGCTCCTTAAGTAAAAAGTCCGTGAAAACGTACTCCGTGGCAACATGGGCTATCGCCATTCTTAGTTTCTTATAAACAAACCAATAATCAAATTATGAGTTCACAAAGTTCCAAAGAGAAACGTTCACGTCGAATAGCAGAGAAATGGACGTTTACAGCAGCTGCTCATGTTGTTCTTCCTGTTCTTGTTACTTAAACACCTCACTAGCGCCATCTCCCAGGAAAAGGCATATTACCATGTTTATTACAATGAACTCCCAACTGGGGAACACATACAGGTGCTGATCATAAAATTAGAGTATCATGAAAAAGTTTATTTATTTCAGTAATTCCATTCAAAAAGTGAAGCTTGTATATTATATTCATTCATTACACACAGACATATATATTTCAAATGTTTATTTCTTTTAATTTTGATAACTGACAACTAATAAAAATCCCAAATGACTTAAGCTGCTGTACATTTGTACCCTATACACATAATGTATCTCTGCTATGCAGCTTCAATAAACAAGCTTCCATATCTGTTAACAATTCACCCTTCACACTTGAACATAGAGGGACCAGGGATACCGGGTAATAACAGAAAATAATCCTCCTCATATATTTCAGTAAATCAATTTCATCCATATACATTTATAATAAGAAGACAGTTGGGAACAACTTTAACCAGCACCTCTATCCATAGAAAAAGCACAAGCCTGAAGCAAGTGGAGTAGTTTCCTCTTATTGAATATAAAATGTTTCATCCAGTGTATATGCTTTTACACTAAGAATGCAGGAGGGACAGATTTAATCAGAGTTCTGAGAAAAGTCTATATACATGTATTTTTGTTACATTTTTTGTAACATCTGTTGCAGAACTGAAAATAGCTGTGCTGGAGCTTCCTGATAGCACTGCGCCATGGAATGAGAGGGTTGAGAAACTCTCCTTTTGTCAAAAGGTGCAGTGGAGCATTGACCACTGATGTAAAACACTACACAAGGTGGATACGAAGTTTCTGTTTGACATTAAATGAAATTGAAGACAAGAATGCATTAACTTCCAATAAAAAGTGTTTAATAAAAAAAAAAATTGCTCAAACCACTGTTTGATGTACCTTTCATCTGCTGAATGAAGGCAGATGTTCTTGTAGGTCACTCAGAGACATCACAGTAGTTATTAATTTAACATACATTAATAATGTTTTGCTTTGCTAATCAATCTACATGTGATTATCCTATAGCCATGTAATACGTTCCACCACTGACATGCATATTGAAGGTCAGTTATGATTTTCATTAGTTTTTGTTAGTTGATAGTTACAAAACAAAATGCAAAATAAAGTTCCAAGGTCTGCCAAAGTTTTATGATTTCAGAACTACACGGTCATGTCCACAGCAGAAAGAACTTCTTCACAAATGTGCATGATAGGAGTTTTTTTCTGTGCCTTTTTTCTGTCTCTTGTCACCAGTCGGGCATGGGTCAGGAACATCTGAGGCACCTTTGCTCCCCTCCAGATCTCATGGATGTACAAGGACAGTAACTTCAACCCAGCTTCTGAACAGAAGACAGAACATTATTACACTGGAAGATAAAGTAATAAAGTACCAATTAAGCACCTAAATACACTTAAGTGTCTCACCTCTCTTGGTACGTTCATCATTAGTTGGGTGCAAACATGCTTTTATCACACCTTGGTGAAAAACATCAGAAGTTCCTTCCGTCTCCAGCAAGTGCACCATAATCGTGGTAAAAAGCTGAAGGGTTTCCAGTTTGGAGATGCATTGCTTCTCTACTCTGTGTTCACAAGTCTGGTGGTACAGTGTTAAGAGGTCACTTCTCATAGCTTCATCAGTTAGCAAAGATTTTGCAATAACTTTATGTGGCACTACAACTCGTTGCAACCATTTCAGTGCTACATAGGTTCTATTGTCATCATACGATTGCTCGGATAACGTTTTTAGGACCCATTTAAGAAGCGTGTGTCCTGTTGCATTGATGAGACTGCTAGAGTCAGGAATGCTTGCACTGTGAAGGTCAGTCCTGTTGTTGGTTGAAGTCATAGCTGTTGGGTTAGGATTACGGTCAGGGCTGTTGGGTAGGAGAGGCCATGGTTCCCAGTGTGTGAGAACACTTGTCAGGAGGGACTTGCACTCTAATAAAGACTGAACATGCTTCTCTTTATCTTCATCTGCCATCTCACTCAGATGCTCCATACAGGATTGAGGGAACTTTGAAGAGACACTGCCTTGCACTTTCTCCTTCACATTACCTGAGAAAAGAACTTTTTTTACTATTCATTTAAAAGCAACAGTGTATCTATAAATGCAGATCTATGTATCATAATCGCAGAACAAGTGAACAAAATGTAGATTTAAAAAAGAAATAAATTGGAGGTATTTCACAATGCTAATTCAATATCTCGAGTGACTAGGAAGTTCAACAGTAGAAGAATTTAGAATAGTAACATTTATAAATAAAAATTACCCATTTTATACCTACCAAGCAGTGCTTTAATGTTGTGCTTCTTGGCGAGGTTTTGAAGTGCACACAGTAAAGTGGTATCCTGGGACAGGGTCCCCCAGCATTGAAGTAGGATGAGAGCTGAGGAGCAGGGCAGGTCCTGGGGGTGCAGTGCTAGCAACCTGCCATCGCTCTGACCATGCAGAACTGTTTCATGATGCCTCAGCACAGATGCCAGAATCTTCAGAAAGCACAGCATTTCATGTGCTTTCACTCCACTCCTGATTGGAATGGATTCAGAAGACAAAAGTTCTATTGCATTAAAAGCTGACATTTAATCATTACTTACCACAATACAATTAGCAAACTGATGCTAATTATTATGGAGTGTGAAAGAACGTGGACAACAATGGTTGGACATCTGCTTTAAACTAGGCTCCCCCCCCAAATCCAAGCCAATTAAACAAATCTTCAATTATACTTATTTAGGACAGGATCTCTTACAATGAATAGATTAACCAGCATGAAATGGTCCTTTATCTCACTTTTGTTCGATTATTTGAAATAAAATTCCACTCATTTGATAATTTACACTGTTCCATGAAAAACAAAAGTTCACTTGACAATACTTATAAAAGGCAAGAAAATGAATGGCATTAAACTTTACCTTAAATGTCTAACGACTGAGAACAGAGCAGACAGGAAGTCACCAATGACTGGCAGAGGCAGGCATTTGGCCGAACGGTGGGACAGCTTCTCTGCTGCATCGCTCCATTGCATATCACTCTCTTTTTGGCCCAGGTTAGTGAACCACAGTGCGCTGAGCAGTCCTATCACAGCACCAAGCAGCCTGCTGTCAGCACACCTACTGTAAACAAGGGAAAATGCAGAGTTCAAATGCTCACAGGAACATTACAGCATTTCTACAGTTGTACATATGCGGAGGTTTATCTTTTAACTCACTTCCATTCCGTAAGTTGTACTATCCATGTTAAGACTCCATGAGCCTGGGTGAGACCATAAGATGCTTTGGTGATGAGAGCAGTCTTCCTAAGTACATTGACAATCTGAAACTAGATATGAAGACATTGTGGCACGATTATTTTCCATAGAAAAATACGTCACAAACTGCACTACACAGAAAAAATAATTACCATAAAAAGGAAACTAATGTTTAACCAAAAGTGAATATAAACTGAAACTTGATCATGCAAAGTTATTTATAAACACACATCAGCTATTCATAAACGCCTAGTTCATGTCTAAATCTTACAGGTGCATTTTATAAATGTACAATTGCATATTGGACCCCATCTGTTTGCATGCCCAGTTAGTCAGTCACTACATAAACAATTCATCATTGGTCAGTTTCTGAACAGTGAATTGTTGATCCTGATTAACATGGTTAATATGATTATGGGTGTCGAGTCACGCCCTGCGTTATGGGTGTCGAGTCACGCCCTGCGTTATGGGTGTCGAGTCACGCCCTGCGTTATGGGTGAGGAGTCACTCCCCAAAAAAAGGCTACATTTTTAATCTCACTTTTAAAAACCCAACCCACTTTGTAACATACGTGCTGTACCTGCAAATGCTGATCACAGAGTGAACTGCTGCAGAAGCCAAGGAGTGTGTGGTAGATGTTTTGTTGTTCACACAGTTCATAAGAGAGCCCATCTCTCATGCCTTCTTCCAACACACTCAGCACCCATTCCTGCTCTAGTTTGTGCTGAGAGAGGCAATCAATTTTAATTTTCAAACAATGCTGTCTGTAAACAGTGATTCATCAAAATAAGAGAAAATTATACATTACCTCTAAATCAAAGCTATAGAAAAGTTTGAAGAATTCAGGAATCCTCCTGAGATCCAAATACTGGGTTCTCAGAAGAAACCTATTTACCACCAGGTACATGTGCTCCTCTGTAAGTAAGACCATTTTGACAATAAGCACATCTATGTGATCAATACTGTGATCTCTGAACTGACTGACAAAGGCACCACTTCTTAAGGACAGGACTCTAATCTAAACTAATATTTTCTGGTAACCTGACATCCTTACAGAAGTCCAGAAATCTTTAACAGAACTATGGTTAAAGTAATACCTTACTGATTAGCACCACTCTAAATTAGGGATAGCAACTGAATTACTGCCCAGTCACTGAGGTATAAAATCAAATAAAAACAACATGCCCTAAATGGAACTTACCAGGTCTTAGAATCTGCTGAACCATCTTGGTAATGTAGGTAGCATGTACAAATGAGACCCTGATATTTTGCTTGTGAATCCCATTCCTGAATGTTTCCAATAGGTAAAGCAACTGGAGACAAAATCGCTTACTTGTAATTTAACTGACAGTTTGACTGATACTAATAGGGACTAAAGGTTGTGCAGGTGTGAGTACCTGTTTCTTTTCTCTGAAGCAGGCAGTCTCCAGATGCTGAAAAAAGGAACCCAGTAAATGGTATGCTGCAGCCCTCATGTTATGATCATAACTGCTCAGGGCCACTACAGTGACACCCAAAGCATGACTGGACATAAACTTCTGACAGTCAACTACAGACTCTGGGGGGGAAAAGAAAGACAGAAAAATATCATGTTAAATAAGCTAAATGCTTTCAATCTAAATGTAAACATATGTTAAAGAAGCTAAATGTAATGTGTTTTTTTGGCATGCAACATGCTCAGGGGATAATACTGATCAGTGTTTAGAGACTTTATGAAATCACATTCACCATCACTGAGACACTAAGCAAAACTGATAGAGCAGAGCAGAAAGGCACTACAATATGGTTCAATGGTACAGCACTCCAAGAATTAAGCGACGTACTACTTCAGTCCTGTTGTCTGACAACAAGATCATCACATTTATAAACTATGGACACCAAACATTTTTTCATATGTAATCTTGTGTTAAAGTCCATGTAAAATAGTACCGTCCTGACAACAGCAGCTGCGCCCAGAAAATAAGGTCAAGTTTTTAAAACAGGAAGTCATGATCATTTGGTAAATGGTTTCTGTTTAAAACTACAACAACAAACATCAAGTAAACTTTGGTGGATGTAAATCAGTCTTAGAGTCGGTACATTTTTCATTGAGTTAATTACCTATATTTTCTTAAGCTCTTAAAGGCACTTCGTTTGTGGACAGGAGAGGCAAAACTACACAGAATTTTCTTCTGTGTAAGCAATAAACCCATCACAACCACTCAGATACCTTTATATTAAACTCTAAACAAATATTTTTTGGTAACCTGTCATTATTGCAGAACTCCAGGAATCTTGTAGAAGACTATTGTTAAATGAAGACTGTTAAATGAAGACTGTTAAATGAATACTTCACTGATTAGCACCATTCAATATTACAAAGTGATTTATGCATGTACAGTTGGGGTTTACCTGGGCGGAGAATAAAGCTGAACAGTGGAAGAAGGAAGCAAGGATCATACAGACACATCTCATCTGGACAGCCCTCTCTCTCCTCTGTGAAAACCAACTCCTCAGCCTCCTTAAAACAAATACACAAAACAATGAGTACTACAGTTATTAATAAATCCTTTTTGGGATTTAATTTAAATGCTTTTACATATTAAAATAGTTACTGCTGAAATGTTTGAAGAGTAAGAAGAGTAAGAATGTATAACATTTGTTCACAATCTTAAAATCAGCATAACCAAAACCCACCTGGACAAGTATAGTGAAAAGTACAGTGAAAAAGTATAGTGAAAAAGTATAGTGAAAAGTATAGTGAAAAGTATAGTGAAAAGTATAGTGAAAAGCAGTTTCTGAGATGGCAGCATCCAATCATCTATTGGCAGTTTTGGTTTGTCTATGGGCAGCATCAGTTACGCTGCAGTATCGACTATATATTCAAGGGCTTGATGTAAAAATGAAACACTTTGTGGCATTAAATAATTCATTTAAAACCATAAGAGTATTAATCTGAGAGATCACTAAAAGGTTAAATTTTTGCTCCCAATAAACCAATGTTCAACTTCTCTAATATAAACAAACATTTTTAAATGACAAATGTGCTTAAAAAATTTAATTGTTTCAGAAATATAAATCAGGTTAACTATTAGAAAATTTGAACAAAACCAATAACTACACCTAGGTGTAACTGTAGGGAGACAAGAGCTGTCGTGAAGGATAATGTGGATTAGTGCAGGTTGTGTTTAAGGTTGCGAGTGGCCGTCCCTTAAGACAGAGACGTGAGTGTGAAATAAGTATAGAGTTACATGTGTTTGTGCAGGGAAGCACCTGGAAGACAAGGTGGCGCTGAAGGGGGAACAGCGCTATAGTTTTCAACATCCTGTCCGTATCCAGCTGGGACAAAAGCTGCTCAGAGCTCGGTTGTTGCCATAGTGATGGTCCCAGGCTCTTCCGTGCTTTATGGAACTCCACTGCTGCAGCACCCCATAGCAAACACCTGAACACGAACGCAAACACAACAATAATAAAAAAACCTTCTACAGGAGTCTATAGCAAACATCTGAATGCACACACATTGCAATATGGCAAAATACACCTTCAGATCATGACGACAAGATACTTACTGAACATCTACAAGACTAATATCACGATGTTCATACTCTTTCAGCAGCAATAGAAGCTTCTGATCTGCACAAAGAGACGGTTTTATACAATCATTTAATCATTCGCCCAACATTGCATACCAAAAAACAGCCGATTCAAATTGCTATTTTACTAGTCTCAGTATGTGATTACTAACATACTGTGACATTATGAAGGTGTTACATTTTGTGTGACATGGCATGGTTACACTTAGAAATCTTTTCCAATGTCTGATTTATGACATTAACGAACAACCTTATATTACGAAGGATGTAATTTCATCACAATTATGATGCAGATTTTTCTCTGTTAACCTTTGTTTCCTCAAAGTAAAACGGAAAATGTAAGTACACTGCAATTTGGGGTTAAACTGCTGTAAAATAATCCTGTATACAAGTAAAAATGTTATAAATCTACAATTATATTTCCAGTCACCCTATAAATACATGCGCCTTCAGTTAAAAATCCACCCCCAACAAGAAAGTCTCGGTGATCCAATACAAAGTTGTTTCTTTTAGTACATCTCTAAATGAACACTTGCATAATTTAGTATTTACCTGTGGTGCTCACTGTAGCTCCATATGCACTAAGAACAACAAGAAAATGATTCCTGCTACAGATTTCAGGACATTTTTTCACCAAGGTGAGCAGGAGAGATACCAGCGCCTCTGAAAAGAACATCAGTAAAACACGTTCGATAGACAATAACAGAAGAGGGCAACTTGATCAGCAGTATTCTTTTTTGGTGAAAGTGTGAATATGCCTCTTATGTCCATACCCTTAGGTTCATCTGGGGAGGCCAGCATGGTGGGCAGAAAGAGGGAGTGACTAGTGACCATCATGTGAATGGTCTCTAGGGGCAACAACCCCTGAGTAGCATTTTTATTACTGTACATCAGCTCCAACAAAACGTTCAGGGCATCAAGAAACATTCCATCTTGGTAGCGATACCTGAGGGGGAAAGAATGAGGGAGTATTTAAATGGAAGCATTAAATATTCCATTTTAACACAACCTTTATAAACATAACACAAAAACACCACTCACTTTAGACCAGACTTAACAAATGCATTCCAGTCTGACTGCTTAATATTTTCTGGACATATCTGCAAGAATAAAAAGACACACTTAACTAAATACATAAACACACTTTATACTCCTTAATAAAACGGTCTGGCTCTAGTCATATAATAAACAAAATTACCAAACTCATAATGCCTGAAAACCAGCATAGTACTATAACCACAACTTATAAACAGGGAATTATTCGTTTTTTAACCTACAGAATTAATTATCTAAAGGTAAAAATCTTTGTATCTTTAGTGGAGAAATTATGTGTAATGACTAAATAAAGCTGGGATTCTTGAGAACAATGACTGGTCCAAAAACATATCAGCATATCAGAAGTTTTGTAAGTTAACAAAGATGAAGAAGGGCAAACCATGAACGAATGATTAAAGGTATGAGGAGTTCATGAACAGTGTAGCAGCTTAACTGTAGCATTTCACAACCACTGTAACAGATGCCTGAAGAACATGGAACACGCACAGAAACATAAAATAGTTCTACACACACCAGCAAGGCTTTCAGTCTCTGAAGCATAGCCTTCTCTGATTTAACCTGTGGCTTCTTTTGCTCTTTGTAAGTTGTTGACAACCAGCGGAGGGCAGCAGTAACCAAAGAGTTTCTCCAGCGCCGCTCTTCTGGTGTATCCACCAGCTTCTCAGTAATGGAGTCTGCTAGGTTCCACCTAAACAAAAATCACTTACTATAAATCACATTGTTGCTATTTTTTCATTTAATAGTGCAAACTAAAGGCCTCTGTTAATGCCACTGGGATCTGAGAAATGCAAATCTTACACTAAACGTAGAATTTCTATTACTGGTCAATATTACTGATGTAAAATTATCAAGTGCCATTTTAGACAGATTACAGTTTTGAATCAACTGTTTCACTGGGGTCAAAAATGACAGAACTAATGTTGAGCTGAACCAGGCAATGCAACCTATAATGAAATATCAGCAGCAGCACTGGAACAGTCATTTGTCTTCTAAAATTCAGACTCTTTACTGCTCTTCTGTTTATATGGTGCAATGCAGTGGACATTCAGGACATTCAGGACGCCTTGGTAAAAAACACTTTTGTTGGTACCGTAAAATATTCTCACTAAAACGCTACACCATTTATATGGAGACAAAGACAAAACTGTAGTACACAAATTCTCCAGAGAAATAATGTATATACACAAACAATTAAAGGAACACTTAAATGACACATCAAATGTCAATAAAAAAAAAATACAAGTTGAAAATATTCTAAGAGAATATTACTCAAATTTACTCAAAGAGGTATTACCAACTATGATCGAACTTCTTCTGACAGTAGTTAACACATCGATTAACATGGGCTCACATGACCAAAACCTGTAAACTAGCAGTTATTAAACCTCTGATCAAGAAACCAAATCTCAATACAAAAATATTATCTAGTTACAGACATCATTTTTATCCAAGACTATAGAAAAAGCTGTGGCCCAACAATTATGCTTATACACTGCTCAAAAAAGGTCCCCTCCAGTGCACCTGTTGTGACTTAAACACCAAAGCAGGTGAGATTAATTCACAATTGCTTTTGCTTCCAAACAGTATAGACTGATATCCTTGAAGTTTAACTGACGGTGTGATTCTGTGACTACATGTTCAGTTAAATTATTTTGAGAAGTGTGTACACAAGCTTCAATGTTCATGTGTACTGTACTACTTCAAACAAGTTTACCTTTCATAACTTTCAGGTTTATGAAGAACTGCAGGCAAGTTATTTATCAACTGGCTGAGCTCAGGAGTCACATCTCCCAAACTGATGAACCTAGAAAGGACCTCCACATGCTGGTTCAGAGACATGCCAGCCTCTGGGCGTAGCACAGCACTCGTTAACTCGGGCAGCAGAGATTTGTTGAACATCTGTAGGACTTTTTTTTTAACTACACAGAATAAAATAAAAACATTGAGATTTATATTAGCCATATAAAATTTTGACTAATCCGAAAAACAACAATTCAAAAACAACATTCAAGTCTTGGCTCTATGAATGTCTTTGCAGTTTAATGGCGATACTGACCATATGTAGGCCGACAGGGGTCGTCAGTGCCAGCTTGTTCTAGGTAGTTTGTCAGCATGCAGAGAAAGTTGCATTTCTGAGCAGTGATTTTTGTGAAGCTGGTTTGTTCTAGGCACCAGAGCTCAAAGCTCAGGCAGTGAGTGGAGCAATTCTGCACGAGCACGGCTGCCAGATCAAGACTCGAATTCTGCTCGAGGCAGCGGAGCAGAACATCAGTGGGGATGAGTTTTGAGCTGGCTGGCTCTCTACGCAACACCTGTAGATAATATATTGAAAAAAATACTTAGTTTTTAATAAATATAACTTTTAGCAAATAAATGCAAACAATGCAAAAAATGCAAAGCACTTCCTACAGAAGATCCCTTGAAAATCAGAACCAAGTCTACAAGATGCTTACTTTAGAACATTGCTCTGAAGTGTTCATAATTTGTGGTTTCACCTATTAAAGCTTCACAGGTACACCCACCTGGAGCAGAAAATCTTCCAGTAGAACACTGTGGCAGGATGTGTACAGGGTAGCGAGGTTGTGCAAGTTTGCCTGCGTTAGACAGGGAATTCTGTTTCTTGATGAAGTGTGAACCCTTGTAAGGACTTTCAGGATGGTCTGACCATATACACTCAGCTCGCCACTGGCAGCCAGAAGGTTGCTATGGGGCAGCAGCAGCAGCGCAGACAGTATCTCCTTCACGCTGGATGGATCCATGTACTCATGCAAAGCGAGGAAGGCTCTGATCGGGGGGGACTCCTTGTTTAAGCACCTGAGAAAAGCAGTTTTAAGGGTTGGATTATACACAACAATAGAATATATACACAACATTGCACTATTATGCCAGCTAATATTTATATTTTTTTAATTAACTTGTTTTTGGCTTGGCTACATTTTCAGTGAGGTTCACTGAAATATGCAAAGGAAAGTAAAAATGATTCCGTTTAAAGTTCTGCTTTGATTTTTGAGGGTGCTGGAGTCAATCCTTGTACATATATACAGTACATGACCAATCCCAATAATAAACATTTCAGCTTCTTCACTATAATTAAAAATAATAATAAGAAGAAGAAGAATTTGGCCACTCAGTGAAGGATGGGTTCCCTTTAGAGTCTTGGTCCTTCCAAGGTTTCTTCCTATCCTGCCAGGGAGTTTTTCCTTGCTAAGCTTCCTTGGTTTGAACATTAGGGATCTGGGTCCATGCAATTGTAAAGATGCTTTGTGACAACACGAGTTATAAGAAGTGCTATATAAAAAATTTGAACTTGAACTGTCCTGCCCCCCCCCCACTATGGCAGATGGTTCATCAAACTCAGAATAGGACTTAAAGAAACTTACTTATTTTTTCTTTATTGTTAATAAAGTGTTTATATTTAGTGTTTATATTTAGAAATAGTGTTTATATTTAGAAATGTACAGGTGTAAGCCTTTAGCTGCACACTCACTGAGAATTACATCACACAGATTGACCCTCAGCAGCTTATCTACCTTGTGTATGTAATCCTTCCTAATGCAGTTATAACACCCATAACACATGCACATTCTCCTAACTGATTACTAATACTTACATAGTTTTCTACCTACTGACCATCAAAGACACTACCTGATAAACGAGGTGCTTAAGGATAACTACACCAGTCTTAGCATGTACCTGTTCTTTTGCTGTATCTCTTTGAGCAGGGCATGCACTGTTGCTGACATATAAGGGCTGATGAACTCCAGAACATGGAGTGCTCTAAGGTTCTCAGCACAGGACTGCAGGAGAAGGAGCACGCCCTCGGTCAGGCGCCCACAGAGTTGGTTCACTCTCTCTGGCTCCAGTGAGATGGGTGGAACCAGACCCAGCTCCACCACCAGGAACCACTGCTCCAGAACTGGATGCTTGAACACTGACCGGAACACAGCAACTAAAGCCTGAACAAAAACAGAACACACACACACACACACACACACACACACTTTGTTTTTATTTAGCATGATAGTTGGCTCACTTATTTAGATCCTATCATTCAATATAGACTCACTAACCAGAAAATATAAACCCCTTCCTCCCCAGAAGACAAGCTGCATGCATTACATAAAGATACATAAAACAGGCGAACGCAGCAGCAGCGTCATTACCAGGATTACTGAGAACATACGAAAGTTTAATCTACTGCACTATGAACACTATCGAGTGCAATACCAAATCAAAACATTCGTTAAGTGGATCCTTGGTGGATGAATGTGAGAGATGTTGGGTGCTTAATCTCTGTGAGCATTCACAGGTAACTTCATGCAAGAGCTTCTGACACAGTTTACAAGTATGACCCAAAGTCTAGTCGAGGGCTGTGATTGGTTAGTCACTGCATTTCAGTACTTGATGTTTGCTAGACACTTTTCATACAAATATAATGATGTTCTAACTAAAGTTTTCACACTGATACTTAACATGGTAAAACAATGTAGCAAAGCAAATTTCTCAGTAGGTGGATTACACCTATTCAAAGAAAACGAACATTCGTATATTACATTATGTTCTTGTTTTGTTTTTTTTTTATTTAAAGAACTATTTAAATACACTGCTGTGATATTTTAGTCATTATCTGAAAGTAGTGCTCTGAAATATTAAACCAGACAGAGGCTACCTGCTCTATGTTGACTTCCTGGATAACTATAGAATTCATCTCCAGCTGAAGCTCCTCTTGTTCCTCAGGCTCGTGCTGCTGTATAGGTGGAGTCTCCGCTACGCTCTTGATTTTGAGGAGCAGAGCATGTAGAACGTCCAGCAAGCAACCTACTACCTCAACTGCCTGGTCCTGGGGAAGAAGCTACGCAGGTACAGAAGAAATAAAGTGCATTACAGATTAACTGTACAGGAGAAAGAACTGGCACCATAAACAAATCTTCCACAACAACATAAGAGGATGAACGCTGGTAAAACTTCACATTACTTGGAGTTACATAAAAAGGCACACTTTTGTGAACTAGTGCAGTGCATCTGTATCAGTATCTGCTCTTATCCTAAAGGGAAAGCGATGGTGTTAAAGGCAATGGGGACTTTGTTTCTATGGTGAACATAAAGAACACACACGACTCCACACACACTGATGTTTCTATGGTGAACATAAAGAACACACACGACTCCACACACACTGATGTTTCTATGGTGAACATAAAGAACACACAC
>JAOXYF010000004.1:7377432-7390030 GCA_028565775.1 Sternarchorhynchus goeldii
ATATCATTATACCTTGTTTAGAATTAGAATATCATGAAAAAGTTAGGGTTAGGGTTCAAATTTAATCAAAATTAAAAGAAATATCATGTGTGTAATGAATGAACATAATATACAAGTTTCACTTTGGAATTACTGAAATAAATCAACTTTTTCCATGATATTCTAACTTTATGACCAGCACCTGTATACAGTGGACTCAGAAAGCATTCAGACTCGGATGAGATTTGGATTTGATTTTGAATGAATAAAATTGTCCATTAATCTTCACTTAAACAAGTACAATGACAAAGTTTTGAAAATAAATTGAAAATCAAAACCTAAAATTTCCTTCACAAACGTATTCAGACCCAACATTGCAAAATGAGCATCAGATTCAGGCAATTTTAAACAAAGCTACTGGGACTGTATGTTACGTCTGGTCCCTAGTTCTACATGGTACGTCTGGTCCCTAGTTCTACATGGTACGTCTGGTCCCTAGTTCTATAAAGTCCTAATCAGACAATTAACTATGCATTAAGTTTTATTCATCATGATCTGCATCAGTACAAAAAAAAGTCTATTGTATACAAAAGGTCAGCAATAAACACATTATTGTAATAAGACATTGTAAGCAAATTATTGTACATCACTGAAAATCATATGCAATTTGTGTAAAATTAGTAATAGTAATTTGTGTAATTAGCCTATAATTGTGAAGTTGTATCTAGATTCAAGGTAGCAGAATCCTAATTACAGCTTAAAAAGTGCTATAAAAGAACCCTGATGCTACTTTGCACCATTTTCTAGAGTAAATAGGATTCTATGGCTTTTTTTGGTAGACAAAGGAAACAAACATTTGTCGACGCACCAGGAAAATAAGATAAAAAATAAAAACATACGGTCTGTGGATCTACAGGTCTGTGGATCTACAGGTCTGTGGATCTACAGGTCTGTGAATCATATCAACCCACCATAGCCAGTTCTTATTTTTCTTATGGTCTGTTAGTGGCGCTATTGTTAGATCCACAAAAGTCATCTGCTTCAAGGTTTTTCTTAAATAAGACAAATAGAATAGTATGAATTGTAAAAAGATATTATAGATAATTTTGCTTTTATAGTTAGTTGAAAGACAGGAAGGGTTTATCCCCTCTAGGACTATTTTGTGCATTAACCCTGCGAGACAATGTTTGTACCACTCACCTCCCAGATGTACCCAGACTTGGATCGTGGAAACTGACACCATGTTTGCGAGAGCAGCAGAGGTCAAGAAGAAAGTTATGAACCAACTCTCGTACAAAGATCCTCCCTCCTTCCTGATCATTAATTTCCTAACAAAACAAAGACCATGATCATCAATATGACGGAGACAATGGCTCCGATAGTTCATTAGATATTAACTCTACCTCATTATGATCAGTAGTGACATCTACAATCCCATTCCATTTGTAGAGGGAAGAGATGTGAGCTAGAGTAGAAGCACTGAAGAAACGCACTTTCTGTGTTTTGCTGATCGCTGTACTGTGTACAACCTGCAGATCAACAGAACAGTCGGGTTAAAAAAACATGCAATCTGTACGTTAACTACAGCACACAAAACTGTGAGACTGTAAAAATACTTACTTTAGTCTGTAACGTAGACAGAACCAAATTGACTGTTGAGATTCTGTCTTCTTTCAGTCCTGTACAAATAATTTCTGATAGGAAATCTAGTCATCAAGAAAGACAAAAAAACAAAACAAATACATTTCAGAGACATGTAAAAAAAAACAAAAAAAACACACACACAATATTTTATTTATTTATATCTTTTTTTTTTTATTTAGGTATATCTTTATTTAAAAAATGTTACCTCTGGTGTCCACTATGTGTCCCACAGTTGAACTGTCTCCATACATTAGAAAAGACAGGACAAACTGAATGTATGACATACGAACATCTGGTCGACCCTTTAGATACAAAGAAAATATTTATATGACCTTAATAAAAGTGCTGTAATTAATTAAGACTTAATTAATTAAGATCACTGTTATGGCAGAACACGTCCTACAAATTGTGTAAGAGGGAAATGCAGCACTGGTGTGCAAATGCCAGGGTTGATTCACCACAATCAAAATACAAGAGATTCAAAAAACCATGCAGATAAAGATCTTACAGTACTGTCTCTACGGCGAGCAAGACTGAGGAGAGATTTGCTGAAGATCATGCTGCTGAAAATCTCTCTTGCAGTATCTGCACCTTGGGAAACCATTGAAGCCAACAAGCAGAGACACTGTCGAACAAACCTGCACAAAAATATGAACACACACACACACACAATCTAAATATAATATAAAACTGCTGAACACACTAATACTATATTTAAAAACAGACCTGCAAATAAATAAATAAATAAATAAATCATATATATGTATGTTAACTTCTCTCACAACATGCTGCTGTGTTTATTAAACATTCTGCTCTTTATATGTAAATAATGTGTATAATAATGTAATAATATGTAAATACTGGATGTTGCACTTCTGGTTAGATGTTGACTGCATTTCATTGGCTTTGTACCTGTACTCTACACAAGTTGGATCTAATCTAGTATTCCATGATTATTTCAGTCCAAACCTACATGTACCGACTTTGAATGGTGTTAAAAACAGCAGAAGCAAAACATATAAGTATAGTAGCTTTAGTGAAAACGCAGTGCACGTTTGTCGTGTAGTTCTGGTTAAATCCATGTTAAAACAAAGCAGTATAGCTCGTGTGTTTTCTTTTGACTCCCATGATTACAGTGAGAAACATTTCACTGGGGCATTAAACTGGGTCTACTGACAAACATAAGACAAGTGATGTTATAATGAACAATGCTGCAGTAAAAATGAACACCAGCTATGAAGTTCTTTTACTTTCCAAAAAAACATAAAAAAAAATTTGTATGAATATGCATATCAACACACTATTTGTGTTTTGCCAAACACCCAATTTGGCTCCAATCCAATATCTAATATCATGAAGGTAATTATTTGCTAACAACTTGTTAAACAATGAACCTTTGTCAATAAACAGCCTGGCTTTGAAGTCATGACAACTTCTGTAATGCTAGAAAACTTTAAATGAACTCCACTGGCCATGGTAGATCTTAGAGGCATTCATATGAAGATGCATCCAGTTTTTATTACTATTATTATTATTATTACTACTACTATTACTACTATTATTACTACTACTATTATTATTATTATTACTATTATTATTATTATTATTATTACTATTATTATTATTATTACTATTACTACTACTATTATTATTATTATTATTACTACTATTATTATTATTATTACTATTATTACTACTACTACTACTATTATTATTATTATTACTACTATTATTATTATTAATATTATTTTGTGATTCACCTTTACTTACCTGCTATTTGTGGTGTAGCCTGAACCTTGACTAATGTAGCGTTAACAGTACTAGGGGTTCACAACATTTAGATTTATAAAAGAACCGATTTGCAATCAAACCCAATATATCAAATTTACTGACTACACACAAACTCGACTGTGATCCATAACTGCAAATTCTTAATAAAAGTAAGAAAACTTTGACAGAACAGTCATAAAAGAAGTGAATCTTACTGATAATTCATTGAACACAAAGATGATTTAAGCAGCTTCATGTGTGCCGAGAGAGTTTTCTTCACAACAGCGGAGCCAACCATGCTGAAATGAGAAAGATCACTCGCTGTCCGCAGGAAAATCAGCTCTAAACTCTGGAATATCAGCATCAGCTGGAGAAAGAAGAAATAAACATGAGGTACCTACAACTTGGATTAGAACTTAATCAAGTCATAGGTCTTAAATTAATTATTTAATAGACACATTTACATGTAGCTAAGAATCCCTTCCAACATAATAATTACGACCATTAGTACAAACATGCAGTTCATGTAAATTACCTCCACACTTTATAACCTCACCTCCACACTTTATAACCTTACCTCCACACTTTATAACCTTACCTCCACTTCAGAATGGCTTTCTCCCTCCAGTAATGACAATATTTCTGCACATTCAGCTGAGATCTTTATGTAGCCTTCAACTACATCGTAAAGGTTGTCACGTGGGAGTTGTTTTGCGATTCTTATGAAGGTTTCCAAACCTAGACGAGCAATAATTCACATTTCATGTAGGCTGATTTCGGTTAACCGATTTCGAGGGCACAGCAAATTTACACTATACAAGTTACACAAACTATACACTGAGTACTTTGCATTGTATAAAGGGTCATACCTTCAGTGTTGTCCCATGAAAAGAGATAATAAAATATTTACAAACATGTGAGGGGTGTACTCACTTTTGTGAGATACTGTACATATATATACACACTATATATACACACACCACTCTTGGGTGGTTGTGCAATTGTTTTGGCGTTATGGGAAATTTCAAAGAAACAGCCAACCATTAACGACATTAGAAGCACTGCACTAGTGAGACATGATAATTTACAAACATTACAAAGGAAAAACATTTTGCACAGTGCTTATGATGTTTAATCATTTTACTTATTGTGTTTAATGCAATTATGCAAGTAAACTAGATCAATTCAGTAAACTATATTATGCATTTATAAATTTGGTAAAAGTGCGTTTCTACACCTTAGGGCTCCGTTTCTCCCTGCTCAGGTAGCGCTGGTTTGGATTGAACAGCGAAATACCGTAATAACGCGCTTATAGGCTCATTCGGATTTAAAGCGCCGATGGGTTGCCCGGTAGGTAGAATTTTTATCTATTAAATGTTTTTTTTAATTAGGAGATTGTAGATAGTTGCGCGTGCGCTAGTAAGAATATTTGCAGCATATTTCTACTTTCTTTACATCTGACATATAAAACCTAGCTAGTTATGGTAGGTAGCTTGCTTTCCTCGTGGAGCTCAAAGCTATATTTGATCTATTATATCCTATTTATTGTCCTCTATTTTCAAAGTTAGTAATAGACCTAGGTTATAATAGGATATAATATAACATAGACCTAGCCAGCTAATATAACCACCAAAATGTAAAGGCGATGGCCAACACTTGCTTCCAAACAGCCATATTTCATTATATTAAATAACTAGCACATAACTACTAAAACAAACATTACACCGGGTCACTTTTAATTATGTCAAATCAGCACGTGTTCGCCAATACAGCTCGAACTAGAGTGAAACTGCGAATGAACAATTTTAGCCTGTATTGCGAGCAACTTAAAATAGTTTAACTGTTTATTAGCTAACGGCTAGCTTTTTCGCCACACTTTTGCTAAACACTAGCTGTATAACTACAACACTAGCTCTATAACCAAAACACTAGCTGTATAACCAAAAACACTATCTGTATAACTACAACACTATCTAGATAACTAACACATAACCAATAAGCTGCCTAGGTAGCTAACAAAAAGTTGTTGGCGCTCAACGATGTAGCTATTTACCTTTAAAGGCTTTGCTGGGATCCTTCAGCATCGCTTTAAAAACAGTCCCATTAAACTCCTCTTCATTTTGTCTCGGTTTTTTCGCTGACACTACGGACTCAAAAGAACCGACGTTTTGGCGTTTATTTGCCATGGTTGAAGCCTCTCTGATAGTAACCCATGAAATGTCAACACACGTGTTTACTCGCTAACAGTTTTTCCGGGTTTGTGAGAGAAGCTCCGCCTTCTCACCGTCCAAGCGAAGCTACAGTGGCCGACAAGATCCATTACATTGAAAAAAAACGCGCTGCAAATACACAGCGCATACTCTTCAGCGTGACGCTTGCGCTAAACTTTTTTTTAAACACGATTCAAATTCATGAACGCCATACAATTTCAGTAGACATTTGATTCCAGCTCATACAGGATGTGTTACATAGTCCAAACAAGGATTTACCCAGTGTGTTACCCAGTGGCTAGAAAATTTGGACATTGATTTAAAAATCCTTTTGCTGACTTATAAAGTGCTAATAGTCTATAGGTTGTCATTAGTGTTGCTGTGCAAAGTTTTATCTGTTAATAGTGGGGCACTACTCGGTGTGTGTTGGGGGGGCATACCATGTTGATACTATCTGTGATTAAGTGCTCCTGCATTCTTTAGCTTTCCCACCTGAAACCCTGGGGAGTGACATGGAGTCACATGAAGATGGGTAAAATGTAGTGAATATTCATTAGCAGTAGACGAATTGTTATGCCTTGTTATATGTCTAAGTATTCTTTATTTGTTCAGTGTTTTCGTTAGTCCGTTCATTTTGACACGCTTGAACGCATCTAATAGTGCGCAACGGGCTGTCTCATATTTTAGTCGTCTTTCTCCTTTGATCGAGTTGAAATTGGTTCCGTTTTGGCCACTCGGCGACCGATTGTCAAGTCGGAGGCTGAGTCCAAAAAAATCATCTCAGAAATCCCTTCATGATTACATCAAAGGCCGTGAACTTCGGTTCTCTACTGGAGCGGTTCCGATCTGGACGGGTTCGCGACGTCGTTGCAGCAGGTATCAAATGCTTGACATTGTGACCAGTTGGACCGGTGGCGGTGCCGCGAGAACCGGAAACGACTTCGGGTCCTACAGACCAACGCGTCTTTAAACTTTGAGGTGTCCATCTTCTTCGATTAAATATATCGATTAAATTTGTAACTGATATAATTAGAAGTTAAGTTTAAATTCCATCTCCAGTAGTGTGTTCGGTACTGTCCCGGTTAGGGTGTCATATGATTCTTTGTTTACTGTCACGACCCGTATAATCACGTTACTCTACCTGCATACTTCTTTCTTTTACAGTTGTACTACTACGCTACACTAGTAGGCGGTTGTTTTACATGCACATAGTTAAATTTCCATTTCTTCTCCTTTGTTTCTGTGAACTATTAATCGCATTATTCATTGCTATTCAATAAACTAGGAAATTAATTTCCTGGGTGTCTGACTATAAGCAATTTCCCTGCATACGAGTGAGGTCCCCATCAGTGCATGCAGCTGATATCCTATTGGTTATTGGTAAATTTGTTGTTAGATATCGCTTCATGTCGCTACAAATGTCTGTAGCTTGTAAACTCATGGAGTAATGCCAAACAAAGAATTTCTACAAAGGTTTATTGGAATAAAAAAAGCAGTGCAGGAAAACAAATGCACAATTAAGTTCTTTCAGTTTTACTGAGCACAATTTTTCATAATTTTTGAAAAGAGGATGGAATGAAAAAATCTTGCTTTTTATGCCATATACTCTTATTTATATTAATATGAGTGTGTAAGGTATTATGCAGAGATGCATGTTTGAAAATGGATGTGTGACTAACTTAAAATTAACTTAAAAAGGAGCAGTTTGTACAAAAGTATCAGATTTAATTATTTGGAAGAAAATTGGTTGGATGGAGAGATGAATTCAGGTGAGCTCTCCATGGTTATATCATAAAAACTAGAAAAAGTACATATATTCTATACAAACTCTGTACAATGTTAATATGTAGATAAAAAATATTTAAAAAAAAAATAATTATAAAAAAAAAAAAATCATAGTGAAAATATCCAAACACCAGACAAAAACCTAAAAACAGACAGTAGTACAATTGATCTCAGCTTAGCTTTTAGATTTTCCAAAGTCATCTGTTAGACAGAGTACATAAAACAGCATTAACACACATTGTGAACATGCATCACACAATCTGTGAAAGATCAACTATGGCATTCTAGATTCAAATATAATCATTCTAGATTCAAATATAAAGTATAATGGGTTTATATCAAAATAATGCATTTGAATCAGTCTGGTCACACTGTCTTATACTTTGTGTAGTGGTTTTTACCATAAGCTTCTTGTTGAATATGGCATTCCTTCCTGTTTACCTTTCTCTAGTTGACCGTTGAACCTGTACACAAGACAGGGAGGGAGAGATCATAACAAGTGAAAAAAGTACAGCAATAAACAACTAAAAAGCTGAAGTAATTTGCATTGGGTGTTATTTTTTCCAAATATTTTTTGTTAATTAGGGTAATGATCGATACAAAGTTAAATAAAGTTAGCCAGCTTTTTTTTAGATGCTAACTCAGACTCAATATATATTTTTAAACTCATCACCAATTTAAATATTTTTTGTCTAACTATAGGAACAGGACGTATGTGGTAGGAGTTAGAAAGTGTCAGGGTGACAGGTGGGGAACCTTTCAGTCAGACATAAGAAGGTCAAAAATCTTAATATAACTTAAATGAAAATTGACGGCACTGTCTGTGCCGTGCCTGGAATTTTCTAAAAAAGTTGACACTCCAAAAGTTGATTTCACACAGACTTTGCCAGTAAATGCATTAATATAAAACACTAATTGAGTGCTCTCACCGTATCATGATGGGGAACCTTTTGTTGAATTTCTTCCAGTTTGTCATCTTCAGAACCCTCTTTTTCTAGGTTCTCATTGGCGTCTCTCCCTCCACTCAGGGGGTTGTAGTCATTTTCTAGTGATACGTCTGACAAAGTGATCAGAGAGATCTCAGATTCTTCATCTATGCCCTTCTCAGAATAAGGCTCCTACAAACAGAAATGACAAAGCTTACATGCATACACATCACAATTTCAATACACAGCCTTAGCAGGTAAGGCTCGTAACTAGACAGTGATTAATATTTCTTTAAGACTTTACCAGCATTTCTTTCCACTTCGAAGCGTCTGCAGGACCAGGTGCAGATTGGTGTTCTGTTCTAAAGCTGTGTGGATTCCCACAGCGCAGTTGTAGGTTCATGGTTACTTCTGATGCTGCCTCCTTTGCAGGAAACTCTGTCTGTATGGCTTCAAGAATTCTGTCATTATGACAGGTGTTGACGGGGGGTAAATGTGGCATGAGGCCGACATCAGCAAACATGGGAGATTTTTGAGTATTGACAAGGGAGTTGTATGAAACGCGAAACTCCTCCAGTGACATCTGCAAAGCATTTTGCGATTGGAGCAGGCCATCCAATTTAAGGCCATCAGGGGAAGCATCCAAACACCCAGGGTTCAGCCAACCAGAGGCAGTTGCGTCACCATTTGGAGTGGAGTCTCCGACTGGAGGAAGACGGAGCACCTCAACCACAGGGACATCAAGGGTGGAACATTCTGCTGTGTCATTGCGTGTGACCACAGGAGACAGAGGCCAGAACGTATCTGATTTCACGTTGGGAAGAGAATGAAAAAAAGAGTCCTCGTAAATTTTCATGAACCCTTAGTGCATAATAATTCATATACTGTTCATATATTGTTCTCCAATTTTGATCTGCAGTGTATATACATACAGCAAAAGATACTAGATGTGATCTTTATATAATACATACACACAACCTGGAAATTCAAATCACTTCTAATCTTCATAGCTCTAAAACATGTAGTGTAAAGGTCTGACAATGGAAAACCTCCAGATCAACTGTTTCATGTACTGCAGCAATGTATAAGAACCTTTATGCACATGTGGACAGGACTGTGTGTGAAGCAGGAAGGACGGATACGAGTTGGATCATTTTGTGCATGTACGTACCTGTCTCAACTTCTCTAAGTGATGTGTCCAACTCATTGGTGTATTTATCAATGATGCTCTGCAGACCGCTGTTGAACTTTGAGGAACAGGAGGCTCTTGCTCTCCTAGCTGATTTACTGCTGAAGGCAGAAGAATCTGAACGAAAAAAAGAAGAAAAAAACATTTATGGTAGTTTCTACATAGTGAATCTGAAATAAACAATCTAGAGTTATCTTTCAAACATGCAGTGAAATTTAGTTCATTTTCTGGGTCACAGTAAATCAAAAGTACATTGGGACACCTAAGTGTTCTAAAGCACATTGGGACAGCGTTGTGACATTAAAGACATAAGCTGGAAATAAAATTGAACAGCAGTCATTAAGAAAATAATAATGTCTTTTCTTTTCTGAGTTGGGTGATTGTTGTTGGGCAGTTCACACCTTTGACAGTTAATCTCTTAAAACAATCTATATCTCCATGTACATATCCTTACATCTACTCTTCAACTGGTTTGTTCACTGTGGACACGTGTACCCACCCACCTGTTTTGCTGCAGTTTGGGTCTTCTTCACAGGTAGAATAGCTGCCTGTTGAGATTGTAGTGGAAAACAGATGATCTGGCTCAGCAGAAGTTCCATCATGTGGTAAAACAAACCTTGGCTGGACATACACAAGCAAGAAAGTAAACAAAAAGAAAAAAAAAAAAAGAGAAAATTGAGTACTATTCTTTTTAGTTCTCACATGAACCATGATGTCATTAAAATGTACCTTAGTCTTACATCACAGGTCAGACTTTTGAAAACCTCATACATTTATTCAAAGTTGGTTAGTTCTCATTAATTCATAGCAGAGCAAATCAGAGGGTCACAGGCATCAGCAGTTTTATGGATTATGATTTCAATAAGAATAATAATAGGAGTCATAAAATAATACCCAGGAACTAAGACCCTTTCAGACTAAAGGTTTGTTTTAAACTTGCCTCGTCTTGCTGTGACTGGTCCAAGGAGCCTGCAGCTAGAAAATCAAATCAAAGGTCACTCAGAACTGATCCAGGAATGGATCTAACATGGGACATGCACATATGTTTATCTGCAAAGCTGGCGAGTACGTACCTGGCGAGTACGTACCTGTGATAGTGCTTTGTGCATTTGAACCTGTCGATTCTAGTTGTAAAGTTTCTCTCCATGACAGTCTGCTGCCTCTGCCTGTACTGTTCTCTGAGCTGATGACATCAGAGCCTGAGGTTGGTCCCTTCCTACTCCCTGACTCCACACTGGCTGGAGACACAGGGGCACTGCTGGATTCAGAGTTATCTGAACAATCCTCTGATGATCTCTGCATACACACCTCTGCACCTGTCACCAGCAAATACACATCAGTGGTGTTTTCAAGACAGTTGCACATAATGTGGCAGCTGAACTAATGTTCCCAGACACTGAGCTCTATTTCATGATTTGCTTTTTTAGAAACAGACCAAAATGTAAGATATTTCTCATTTTTGCTTGCTTTAATCCAAGTCTCTGGGCTTGAGCGTCCTTATTCATGGATATTAATCCAGCAGAAATTGCATTCACTTTGGCAGGAAGTGTTGGGGAACATTTCAAACTGAAGTAACACCTCCTACCATTTAAACCATTCAGATGTAAAAATGAACTTACTCTATTCTGAATTTATATTAAGCTATTAGTTAACTACACTTTCCAGAATCAGATCAGATTTATTTTACTTATACAGATGACTGTGACAATCATGAATCTTTTGTAGTAAAGCTACTTTTTCCACGTAGCCTGTAGTCTTTCTGAAGCACAGTGTTATAATAGCCGTTTCATATAGAAACTTTGATAAGGTACTTGCACATTATGTTGATTTCAAACTGGTAATTGTTAGCAAATCAGCTAATATTGACAAGCTAGGAAGTTGGTCTATATTAATGCAATCACATTTTCAGAATACAAAAATACAAAGTTTACCAGAATTTGGGCTTCCAGCACTGAGACTACCAATACAGCTGTTTAAGCAGAGACAGCAGCCAACCGCATGAATGTGTGGATTCAAGCTAATGTAAGCAAGGGCGTGTGCGTACCTTTACCCAGGATAACACTGGATGGTGTATCCACTTCCTGGATGGTACCGAGTTTGTGCTGCACTAAGTCCTGCAAAAGGACCTGGAGTGTGCGAGGGGGGCGGGAGATCGGTGTGTGGACCTGGAGTGTGCGAGGGGGGCGGGAGATCGGTGTGTGGACCTGCACCCTTCGCTCTGATCTACATACAGTGCATTCTGAGGATACAAGATCAGTCATCACCAGTGTGCATAAAACATACATATACACACACTTGGAAATAAATAAATATATATATTATATATAAAAAATAAAATTGTGTATATATAATCACACACAGATGATTGTGCATGGCTACTAGATAATGTACATTCATAATATGTATTTATTCATTATTAATAATTCGTACAGAATTAGCTATTCATAGAAAGCATTTAGCACTGGCACTTAATGAGTACATTTTAAGATTAATATGGAATAGTAGCAAATATTTAAAAATATGAAAAACTAAACTACATTAAAACAACTGTCGTCACCCCTGCATTTAATGACGTCTAGACTTGGGTAGTACTCTTTGGAAAATTGTTATGCATGATGTAAAACATTTAGTAAACAAAATTAATAAATGAAGTGTTAAAAAGAGACTTCACATTAAGGAATGTGGAAAACCAGTTTTCATCTCTGGGCCATTATAAATATCAAAGCAGAGATCAAATGTAAGCTTTATAAATACAAGTAACCAAATTTTTCAGTGAGCCTTGGATTGATCTTGGGTTCAGTGACCACTGTCTGATCAGATGCACTAGAAACAACCAGGAAAAAAAAAAAAACCCAACAGGTTCTTGGATGGTGGTAAGAAAATTTTTAAAGACCAAACTTTTGTTTCTGATCCAACAATGAAGGAAATTAACTTTACATTTTACATTCAAGATTTTGATTTAGTAGTACAAAAAAAAGATAGGGTTAGGGTTAGGATAAGAGATAGGTCAAGAGATAGAGATAGATAAGAGATAATAGATAAGAGATAGGTCAAGAGATAGAGATAGATAAGAGATAATAGATAAGAGATAGGTC
>JAOXYF010000004.1:7395339-7410773 GCA_028565775.1 Sternarchorhynchus goeldii
ATAATTTTATTCCATAAAACAATACAATCTAATGATTTTCAATAAACTTTAAAAGCACTTTGCAAGACGTTCTTTGTCAAGAATCTTTTGCACTGGTGGAAAAAATGGTTTCATAAATTTCAGTCACATTCAGTCTCTCGCTGTTCAGACCAAGTCTCCTACCTCCTGTTTAATTCCCTCTGCCATTACATGATTTGTTGAAATCAATTGCCCCTCCCACAAAGAATTTTAAAAGATGCTGTCGGGCTCTACATCTTTTGGAATCTAAAGTGGAGACTAGCAAAACCCTGTGGAGAAAGACTCTAGCATGTCTACATCCTGGATTTGATCAGCCTTTACTAATCCATTTCTAGTAAAGCAAGTGCAAAGGACCATAAAATGGACTGCAGGCTTTGGCTGAGGTGTGATACTAAGCAGTCTGACCTCTGTCTGCAGTGCACTGGTCCTAGAATATCTACCTCTTTCTGAAGTGTACAGGTTCTGAAATGCTGTTTCCAGCTTCTCCTGATGCTCATTTCTCAGCTCTTCATGCCTGTAGAGAGGCTGGAAGATGTGTGCTGGCACAGTATTCAGCACCCGACTCCGTCGCTGCAGATCAGCTTGGTACAAATGCTCCAACTCACACAGCAGCCTTGCTTGGTCCTGTGTCAGAGTATAGAATATAGGCTGGTGATATTTGATTGATAAACTCTCACTAGAAAGATGTTCAGTCAAGAATCTGAATTAAATTACAAATACAAAGAGAGATGAAATTTATGGTGAAAAAGGCACAGCCAGAAATGGAAGAGGTACGAATGAAAGCTGCACTGACCGCTCAACATGAGAAACCTGATGATGCAGCTGCTTTGGTCAGACTAAATATCTTCAGATGAAAACCATCTTGGTCAAAACATAAATAGCCTAAATTCCATACCCTCTGGTAATCCACTTAATAGTAGTAATTGAAAAGCACACAGAACATACCAGTACACTTCACAATGTCAACCATGTACTCCTGACCATACACAGCTTTGTAATACTGCTAGATATGTAGCATACAAGTGATATATGGGCTTGTCAAGTTTGAGGATTGAAAACTATGGACATGGAGTCATCATTTGCTAGCGTTTACATATATATATATATATATACGTATCTCCATACATATAACAGGTCACCTGATCTTCTAAACCTCAGTGTTCAAAGTATGCAAGGAGAGTCTGAAGCATCATCATCAGTGATCCTGCTGCTGGATCCTAGATGCAGTAGCAGCATTTAGAACAGTGCTGTTTGTAAAGAGAGCTCTCCATAATGTGCACTCTTCTAGAAAGCTTGGGAATTCCTCAATGTGACCAGTAGAGAGTTAGGAGACCTCTTGAAAAAACTAGAATCAATCCTATAGCTGAAAGATTACAATATACATTGCTTGACAAACTGATAGCTGAGGAGATCCCCATATAATTCTCGACATATAAAGTGCTTATGGTAAATGATCACCGATCATAGATTTAATGTACCCTGTTTAACAGAAACCTGGATCAGGCTGAGAAAGTACACAGCAAGAGAAAAGTGAATAAGTGAATAGTGAATCATGATGGATCAATGACAGCTGGTGGTTCCTCGACCTGCTTGGGGCTTGAGCAAGATAAAAAGAAACTCTACATTATCTGTCTGAATGATTTAACTCAAGCAAATATCGGAATGTAAGATACCTTGCCATCAGTTGGCATCTGTAAAATTTCTATATTGCATATTGATATAAAACTGGATTAGGTAAATTCCCCTGCAAGTGGACCAAGCAGCCTGTATAGCTAGTAAGCTGTTCTTACACATGCTCCAATAACAGTTTCTTAATAATAATTTTGGTTTGTTTGTTTGCTTCGTTCTCCACAAATTTCATCTATTTGTCTTAGCCAACTAACTTTGTTATTTCTCTGTTCTAGTAATTTCCATAAACACTGGTCATTATTAAAAAATTATTACTTTATTTGCTGATGAAAAATTCACATTATCCAACTTGTAACTTCTCTGATTTAAAACCGAACTGCTAAATCGTTAATAAAATAATATAAAACCAATTTATTTCCCCTGTTTATCAGAGATGTGCTCCCATACATCTTGCAATTTTGATTGCCAACTGACTGTTTTCATATCACTACATTATTTTGCTGTTTGTTAAAATTGTGACATGTTTTGATTGGTCAGAATACTTACAGCAGCAGAATACATGTTTTGATTGGTCAGAATACTTACAGCAGCAGAATAACAAAAATACTGAATTTGACAGAGCTCATTTGCATATTGAATCTGTCTGCAAATATAAATAATGGGGTTTTTTGTATATTTGTATTTTTGGTTATCTTCAGCAAAGATACCAGTAATTCAGGAGCAATTCAGGAGTATGAGAATTTAATCTAAACATGTTCGAATCATTAATGGTCCATCTGTGATCAAGAAGACTCACCTGAACAACTTTTTCTTTCCGAAGGGCATGGTCTCCTCTAAGCTGCACCTTCTCAAGCTGCTCCTTCCTATCACAAGCTTCTTCCCTCTCAAGCTCCTCCAATCTCTGAGCTTCCAGCATGGCTGCCTGCTGAGCATTTAGCTGCGGGGATATAACCATCGGTTATTTATTCAGATTTAGTGGCATGAGTGGCAACATTAATACGTTGTATTTGTGCATACCTGATCAACGTTTGTCTCTCTGTGTACCACTGTTTCTGGTACATGGTAGTGGGTGATGGAATAATGTTCCATGTTGGCCTTCCTGGGTGGTGGTAGAGTATGAATTCCAATATTCTGATAAAGAGGAATAACCACAAAGTTACATACTATTTTGGCTTCAGTTTAATTATTTCAAAACAGATAAACACAGTTCAGAAAAGTTAAACTCAAAGTCTCAACTCCAACACCAACTATTATATTTAAAAAAAAATAGCCAGAGCCCAAATACAACAGGAAAACCTGCAATTATTCACCTCCTAAAGTACAATGTTTTTAAGCAATTAAATGAAAATAATTCCTTCATTATTCGAGATTATTCTGAGAGCTGTACCTCTATGGGATCTGGGGCAGGGCGAGGGAGGCTGGCGACTTTTGATGCCCTGTCCTTCTCCACCATTAGAGCTTTGTGACGAGCTTCAAAGCGCCTGTGTGAGAAAAATAATGCATACAATATATAAAGCCTAATAAAGACTGTTGTGAAACAGCATAACATTTTAGCAGGTAAGCTTTAAAATCCAGCTTTCAAGAGTAAGAACCTACATGATTCACTCATATTTAAACGAGTTAATCTCTAAAACTTAGCTAAGGCAAGCAGTCAAGGTTAACCATGCTTTTAAACCAAAATAAAAACAGGACTGTATCTTACACTGCAGTATTTACTCACCCACTGCAAGCTTCCTCATATTACTGAAATGCGTTTTAAACAGATGACATTTAACTTAAAAGCTGCAAACCCATTCAGGAATACAAAATCATACAAACAACCCCCAAGATTGTTAAAATAGTGTTGAATTAGGTTTATGTTGGATGTCAACTTGTAACAATTGTTGGGATTGTTACAAACTGGTAACTTGTTCTGACAAAATTATGCTTACTTTCATGGTATTCCTACTGTACATGTACACAACATGTAATCGTTTCTGTTGTGTGGAATGGATCTATGAAGTAATAGTCTGTTCGTGATGTTTATACATATTTTTTTGTTTCTTTCAGATGATAGAGGGAAAGTTCAGAACATGATGTGATGCTCCTTAATAATTAATAAACTTTACCTGTAGCAGTTCATTTTGTAAATTATGATTATTATTAATATATAATGCTAGTACCAAGTTACATTTACTTCTTAAAACAGACTGCACTGAAGTATACTGCCCACTTGAAAAACCCATATCAGTCAACCACTAGTGAGCATGTGTGTATGTATACATGTGCATACATAGTGTGTGTATACAGAGAGGATGTGCGTGTGTTCTAACCCAGTACGATGCTCCTCTTGAGCCCTTCTGCAGGATATCAAGTCTTTGAGTGCCTGCTGATACCGCACTGCTGCTTGCTCCTTATTCCTTTCCCTTTCCCAAGTCAAAGCAGTCCAGTCTGGCTCCTACACATTGAACATACACGATCAATTCTTCACAGAAAAAAATACTCAGTTCCATTAGTATAACAGCCATCACCAAATTGATATTCATATTCTCTCTCTCTCTCTCTCTCTCTCTCTCAAATGCCACAAACAAATAGGAGGGAGATAAAGATGGTACATTTTGACTGAATAGAAAAGCTTTTTAATGTGCATTAGTTGATTTCCCTCGAACAGAAATGCACTGAAATATGTAACACAAACCATTTTAGCAATGATATCAACATGTGTATTAGGTGCCTTAACACAGTCTTCACACAGGTTTTTTAACATTAACCTCCTCCCAGCCAGTTCACGAGACACTCGTCAACATCCCATTACTCTGACCCTACATTCAATTCTTTGCTGAGGGAAGCATAGCACTGCAGTCCTCTCAAAGCTCATAACTGATCTAGGCTTCCACATACAAGCACTCCCACCCTGAGAAAATGCCACCCTGAGATAACAGCTACCTTGAGGCTCACTTCGACTAACAAATAATGAAGTACTGTCAGTAAATTGCCTTATCACTTGAAAGTAAAGTCATCACATCGTTGATCATGCAAGAACACCACTGATCACCACTGTAAATCTTATATTCATGCTTTGTGTTCACAGGAAGAAATGAAAGATGGATCCAAAGAGTAATACTGAATATTTTATACTGAAATTTTGAGCAAGTTTTGTTTCAATAAATTTTGAAAATCACTACATACCACACTAGAGTGCCCATGAATGATGCAGATTTGTGGCAGTAGTGACACACAAGACTTTGATTTGGAACAAAATTCAAATCCAGCTTTTTTTTTTTTTATTCATTTTTAATTTCAATACCATTTTAACTGTATTACACACGGTGATAAAATCAACCTAATGACAACCATTGGATTTTTTTATTTAATGCATCTTATTTATATTATGCTTCCCCACTGCATAGCATTTCAATAGCATTTGAATTATTTCAAAAGAAAGATTAAAATCAACTGTGAATGAGGCAGGTATGCTGAAGCAATTATACATAGCCACCGAGTTTTGACTATAATGCACTTGTGGTTGAAATGGTATTAAATTTCAAAAATGGGGTACAAAGCAGCAGAAATTGTCATAATACTACATGGTTCACCGTTGCGCTGCGTCATGAATTTCAAAAACTGCTGAAACACAAAATGGATAAAAATGTAAAGCGTGTTTTACATTTAAAACAACACTTTACTGATCCCGGAGGAAACTATTTCATTCAGACTCCAAAGGTGGATCATCATCAAAACACCTGTGATCCATGTTCATATTTGGAAACAATAATCAGATAATAGCTCGTTTTGTATCATCTTATTTTGAAACGGGAACCGAATGGCCAAAACAAGGACCTTTCTCTCGTTCTTAACGATGTTTGTAATTGCTCTGGATATTTTTGGATGAGTTATGTTAGCTAGCTATTCTTACTGTTGCTTTGTTGTCGCTACAGAACAATGTTCACTATCCATACTCACGCTCTGTTTGGCACTGCGCTGACCTTGGCCTACAAATTGGATACTGCTCTCGAAGAGTTTCTCCAGGCTTTGCATCCTCTTTCTCCGCTGCTTTTGCCATTCTTCTCGAAGTGTGTCAGCTAGACCCTGGAGCTCTTTCTCCTTCCTTTCTTTCACTTCACGCCGGACCTGCAGCGCAACGTTACGCTCCTGTTCCCGTACCTAATCGCACAACAAAACGTCCCATAAAACAATGTCACCGACCGACATCCATATAAAATATCGGGTCCAAATATCCATGAATATCTGTATATATCGGTTCGCATTATCTGCACTGTCCTGCAATTAACCATACTAGCTATAGTACAGTTAACTATCCTAGATCTACTTAGGTTAGCTATGGTAGTTGCTAGGGAGCCAAGATATAGTTACTTAGGTTAGCTAGCTCACGCACTCACTCACTTGCTGAAATCTTAGCTTCCTTCTTCTCTCTAGCTCTTCACGAATTAGTTGCGTTTCTTCGTTTGGGCTCAGTCGCAGCCGGCTCACTTTTGTCGTTTTCCCTTTCATACTAGGATAATTACTTTATGTGTTAAACTGTAAACACGGTCACCCGAGCTAGGATGGCTAGCTAGGAACTAGGTATCTTAAGTGTTGTCAATTTTTTAGGCTAATGCTAGCTAGCTAGTTTGGTTATGTTTGGTTTTATCCTAACTAATTAAACGCATTTACTGACTAGAAACAAAACTGGGCATTATCGCTAAGCACATGAGTTGTTTGTTAAAATTAATGTCAACCTGTAACTAGGTTAGTTAGCTATCAAATGTTTAAACAACCCGCCTATACGCCGTTGTACACATTCCCATAATGCCTTGCGGGAACAGTTCTCTTGTGAAGACGCGTCCTATCGTAGACTTGCGCACTACTCAATAAGGAAGGGGACTTTCATTTATATGTGAATTTTGTTGCATAGAGGGGTGTTAAAATTATATAGTAAAAAAACCTTTAAGGTTACCAATTGCATTCCACTCAGTCTAAGAACTTTATTTGACACACACTGGAGTTACGGTCCCTTATCGCACAGCACTCCTTCGGTGTCATTTAGTATTTTGGATAAACCCTAGTAATAAATTCTAGTAATTACTTCATCAGGAAATCCCAGGATATAACAGTATGCCTAGAGTATGACACACGTGGAGGTCATTATTCCCAATTTTGAATAGTGGCCATGTGTGGACTGCTTTGAATAAGTTTCTTGTCCCGAGCAAAATAAGAGAAACTCATTTTAAGGTTCTTCATAACTACTATGTGTGCTATTATGCAATTTCTTTGATAGTGTATCTCAATGCTTATTCTGTAAAGAGGACGATGACATTTTACACTTGTGGATAAACTGGTGGAGATCAGTAAAAAAGGAGAAAGTGAGCAGTCAAAGTACATCACTCAGCTAGAGCACCTCTTTAGAGGTTATCAAAATGCTGAATCAAAACTCGGTGAGGTAAACTTCACAGCAAATTAAACCCTTGACTGCAATATTGAAATATGAAATAGAGTAGGTTCACACTGAGCACAGATACACAAGAGTCTGGAAATGTCGAGATGAATGTTATGCAGCCTGCAATATATTCCACCATGACCAGTCCAGCAGTAGATCAGTGAGGTTCTGGGGAGGCATATCCTTGAAGGGTTGCACAAATCTCCACATTATAGCCAACAGTACCCTGATTGCTGTTAGGTACTGGGGTGAAATCCATTGTTGGACCTTATACTGGTGAGGTGGGCAGTGCATTCCTCTTGGTCAGTGCCTTACACTACCCATTCTCGTGTACTGCTTTCACGTACTGTATAGTATAGAAGTATACGATTTTGAACGAGGACAAAATGTCGAAAACTGCGGGCGAGTTAACGGTCAAAATCCGGCAGAAAATAGCAACAATAATAAGAAGAAGAAAAAGAAGAAGAAGAATATACCGTGAGCTAAAAAGTGGAAAGCGCAATCACTAATAACAATACAAAGAAGAAGAGGAACAGCCCTTAATAAGGCCTGATGGTTCTGTTAATGTCTCTCTACCAGACATGCTCCACAGGGGGCGGTAAACGCACGTTTTATTGGTTTGCCAACCGCCAAAGACAAGAGAAAAAGAGTCTGCAGCGCAGGGATAGCTGTTGCTAGGTAGTTAGCTAAATGGTTTAAAACAATCCTGGAGAACATTGCTAACTAACTAAGTTATTAACTGCCTATTCAAATATGTAAGTGATACGCTGGTTTAATAATTTTGGCTATTATTCTTACAACGTACAAATATAGCTAGCGATTTCTGTTTTTTCAAAAATTGGTTAGCTAGCTATTTAGCTCGCTAGCTTAATTATGATAGTCTTTTCTTTATTGCCGCGAGTTAGCTGGACATACTCAGCGAGGCAACTAATCTTAGTTACTAACTACTTTATCTTATTCGCTTTCCCTTAACTGTACTATACGAGCATCAGATAATCAACTATTTAACGAACGGATTAAATAAGGCTAATTACAGACGTCATTACTAGCTAGCTAGCAGATAAAATTGGTTAATCATGTAGCTAGTTAGGATAGCTAGCTGCGTGAATAACCAACTTTATCAGCCAGCATATTTAACATATCTAGATATCTACTACGTCGTGGCCGTTTACAATTTGCAATGCTACAGTTCAACTGTAAAGGAGTTTATTAAATTTTTTTTATTATGGTGTCTTTCTACTTTACTCCAGAATCTCAACGGAGCAAGATAGCTATTTGAGTTTCCTAGGCAAAGGGGCGACGTTGCAGTAGGCACAAATGTACATTATCATCATAAAAAAGAGTGAAACGTTAACTCGGTTGATGTTGAATAAACAACGTGCAGTGGACATTCCCTTTATTACGTTAGCTGTATCTAGCTAATTTGATAGCGAGCTATGTTTGGGTAGCTAAACAAACGGCTGTGCCGTTTTCATGTTATATTCGTGTAGTTTTTATACCAGATGCAGTCGTGTTTGGAATGATAATCATGTTTGGGGTTCTGTTTTACTCTCTGCAGAAGCTGGGTGAGAGAGCAGGATGTCTGGGGGCCCTGCAGTACGTGTGAGTATCGAGTCATCCTGTGAGCGGCAGGTGCAGGAGGTTTCACTGGATGGAGTGGAGACATATGTGCCACCTCTCTCCATGTCGCAAAATCTTGCGAAGCTTGCACAACGGATCGACTTCGGTCAGGGTTCTGACTCGGAAGAGGAGGAACCAAATGGGCAAAGCAGAGACTCCGAATGGAGCAAGCAGGAACCAGATGATGATGAGGGTAAGTGGGACTTGGGCTGCATCCATCAGCTTTTGCTGCTTCATTCCTACTCCTGATAAATATGGAGTAATGCAGGGATTGGAATGAATGACCAATAACTGATGTGAAGTGAAAATGCTTTTTATTGAGTGTTTTATCTTGGATAAATAAAAAAAAAAGAGAACCTATAATTACGTGAACTAATAACATGTTTTGGTTACATCTAATTAATAATATAATTTCAAGCAGTTTTTTGTAGTGCTGTGACACTAAAATTTGAAAAAATGTCTGAGCATATATTCAGACTGTCTTCTTCTGAAAGCTGATTCAAGCAGCTGGTTGGAGTGACTACTCCCGTCTGTTATTCAGAAAGCTTGCAAGATGGCATCATGGAAATCAATTTATGAGTCACAGAGCAGAGAAGCTCTCTCTCTCTCTCTTATTTTATATATAACTGTAGGTTTATTTTAACGGTGAGAGTGAGAGAATGTCAAAAATAAAATCACATTCTAGAAATTATGTAAATCGATTTGCATTTTATTGGGTGAAATAAGTATTTGATCCCCTACCAACCATTAAGAGATGGACAGGGCCATGTACCATTAAAATGTGAAAACCTGTGAAGGGAGCTGAAGCTTTGAGTTGCCAAGTGACAGCCTTGAAACCTTAAGGATTTAGAGATTATCTGCCAAGAGGAGTGGACCAGAATTCCTCCTGATGTGTGTGCACACCTGCCCATCAACTACAAGAAATGTTTGTTTGCCAACAAGGGGTTTGTCACCAAGTACTATGTCTTGTTTTGCTAGAGAATCAAATACTTATTTCACTCAATGTAATGCAAATCCATTTATATATTTTCTATAGTGTGATTTTCTTAATGTTCTTTTTGATATTCTCTCACTGTTAAAAAAAAAAAAAAAACCATTAAAATGAGTTTTTCTTTGTCAGTGGGCTAACTTATGAGAGGGATCAAATAATTATTTCCTCCAGTGTGTGTGTGTACACCTGTGTGCACACATTCTTATTTGCATATGTTATATATCTTCTCCCAGGTCTTGTGAAATTCCAGCCATGTTTATGGCCATGGGACTCTGTGAGGAACCACCTACGTAGTGCCCTGACTGAGATGTGCGTACTGCATGATGTACTCAGTGTCATCAAGGAGAAGAAGTACATGGCCCTTGACCCCGTTTCCCAAGATCCCACTGTTGCAAAGGTAACACAGCGGGTTATTTTGTTTGTTTGTCTTTAATACAGTAAAGGCCGGACAGTTGCATACAAACGACACTTTAGGTTCACTTGCATTTCCCCCCCAAAAATAAATAAAAGGAACCATATGTGTTTTTGGGGGAAAGAAAACATAAAACAATAGAAATGAGTAACTTCAGCTTCCCTTCAAAATAGTGGCACAGTCCCACCCAGGCCTGAGCAAAGGTGATTATTGCAATAAATATTCAGTTTGTTGTTACTAATGGTAGCCAAAGGTTTTGTCTAGTGTGTTATCTAGTTGTCTAGTTTAGTTTCCACTAGTGTGATATTTCAGAAACTTTCAGTTAGTCTCCTTACAGCTGTTGTAATAACTGAAATTGTTGATGAGGAGGTAAGACCATGCAGGATAATGGTTGTTCACTTGTGTGAAGATGGTTACAAATGTCCATTCTTAAATCACATGGAACCCATGAGGCAGAAACCAGAAGTATAGCAATATCAAAGATCCTCTGCAGAGTATAGAAGATCCTCAAGAGCAGGTTGATGGGGAATAAAAAGATCAGGGCCATAAATACATAAGCACTGCCAGCCATCGGATACACAGTAAACTGACAAAGAGCACAAAGAGCAGAGCTGGATGCTGCTCATGTCAAGACCAGAAACCTACCCACAATGCTCAGAGCACTACTCCCAAGATCCAACTTCCAAAGGTTATCCACTAGCTAGAAGAAAAGAGGAATGGCTAACAAAGTGTAAAATTCACTCCCAAAAATGAGACATGAAACATCCATGATTACATCCAATCATTGGCTCTTAAGGTGAATTGATGAGTGTCCCTCAATAGATGGGGGACGTGGATCACATGGAAGCACTAGAGATGTCATGGCAGGCTAAGCTCCTCCATTAATGTTTGTTTATGTCTATTTAGACTCCACAGGTCTTCCAGCTAATCAGTAAGAAGAAATCTCTGGCCAATGCTGCCCAGTTGCTCCTAAAGGGGGCGGAGAAGTTGAGTAAATCTGTAGCAGAGAGTCAGGAGCAGCGGCGTCAGCGTGACTTTAACACAGAGCTGCTGCAGCTGCGCTCGCAGTGGAAACTGCGCAAAGTTGGAGACAAAATCCTCGGAGACCTAAGCTACCGTAGTGCTGGTGAGTCTGGTTAGGACACCCATTAGATGGGCGCTACCCATCTGATCTTACTACTGGGGTTAGGAGTTGTGTGTTACATTAGAGGGTGTGCTAACACACTAATGGCTGGGTGTGTCTAATATAATTGGTATGGCTTTGTTGATGTTTACTCACCTGCAGTAATGCTCTGTTCATGTCTTTTGTTGATGTTTACTCACCTGCAGTAATGCTCTGTTCATGTCTTTCCATCACTGTAGGTTCACTTTTTAACCACCATGGAACCTTTGAAGTGATTAAGAACACTGATATCGATTTGGACAAGAAAATTCCAGATGATTACTGTCCTCTTAATGTCCAAATCCCCAGTGACCTGGAGGGCTCAGCCTACATTAAGGTTAAGATCACACTGTTGGATATGGTACATTGACACGGTGCAAAACCAAATTCATGTTGATGATGGGCTGAAAGAGCAAATTATGCTGTTTCCCTTTCAGGTCTCTATTCAGAAACAATCCCCTGATATAGGAGACCTAGGAACAGTCAGCCTTTTCAGGAGGCAACCAAAGGCTAAGCCAGGTACTGAGTAAAGTGCAAATAAATGAACCTTTATCTCACCAAAACTGGTGCTTACTTTCAATTTATCTTGATCTTGCTCTTCTCAACACAATGAACGTAAACAATGTATGAATACTGTTCAGTAAATAACTTTCACCCAAATATCTTCCCTTCCAATGTAAAATGGGGTGTCCCTTATATTTCATGAAGTCTGAAAGCTGAAGTCTTTATCAGACACACTGCATTTCTCCTTGCTCACTCTCTTCAGTTCCTAACTAGCAAGCATCTAGTGATCAAAACGGGTTTTAGATCATTTCACACTGACATTGAAGTCTCATTATTAGTTACTTTGCATTTAATTAGTTAATTAAGTATTAATTAATTTGCAGTGTAGTTTATGGAGTAGTTTCACCGTCCAAGGAGTTGGCCTTTTGTGACTAAACTTTCTGAGCAGTGTTTCATCATATTTTCTATTCATGTTTTTTTGTTTGTTTGTTTGTTTTTTTGTTTTTTTTTTATAAATTACAAACTTTTTATAAAAATGACCATCTTCAGGTTCATATATGATAGAAGCGAAGATAACTTCATTACTGACTGCCGCCTTCTTTGTAGATTATCACCTAACAACAGAACATCTCTCTCAGGTTCCCAGGCGTGGCATCTAAAGCTGGAAGCTGCTCAGAATGTGCTTCTTTGTAAGGAGATCTTTGCTCAGCTCTCTCGGGAAGCAGTGCAGATAAAATCACACATTCCACACATCGTCGTCAAGAACCAAATTATCTCCCAGCCTTTCCCTGGTAAACTTAGTAATGTGATATGGATGGATGTGTGTGTGTGTGTGTGTGTGAGGGTGTCATTGCATGTGTGTTTGAAATGGGATGTGGTGATAATTGCAGGGCTGTACCCAGTCTATCCAGTCTGATGAAGTTTGTAATTACAGGGCTGCAGCTCTCCATCTCTCTGTGCCACTCCAATACAGAGAAGAAGAACTACAGATCTTCACCCGACAAAACCAAACCAGATGACCATCTGTATGTGCTGGAGCACAACCTGCACCAGCTTATTAGAGAGGTATATATATCCACATCTGAATCAAACAAATCAGCTATTTAATAAAAGCAAAATTAATAAATAAAAACAATTACCCCTCTGTACATGCTGCATCACAACCTGCACTTATTACAGTGTATGCATAGTTTTTGTCTTTTCTTTCTGTCTATCTCACCCCATCATTCATCTGCATCCAAGCAGTTTTAGAAATAGTTGTCCTAAGAAAAAGTAGCATTTCCTTTTCAAAGTTATACTGACCTTTCTTGGTTGTGTATCCCACGTGTGTGAAGTTCCATAAGCAGACCTTGAGCTCAACGGTGATGCCCCACCCTGCTAGTGCCCCGTTTGGACCCAAGCGGTTACGTCTAGCTGGGCCAATGGCCTATGATAAACCTGAAATTAACTCTCTACAACACAGTGAGGGTTTGCTGGAGAAAATCATCAAACAAGCCAAACACATCTTCCTTAGGAGTAGGTAATACTTACATACACAAGGTTTCTTCCTCACAGATACTGTCTCCCTTAAGAACATGTCAATACAGAACCTTTCTGTTTCACTCAGGACGGCACGGACAATTGACAGCTTGGCAAGTCGTATAGAGGATCCTCAGATTCAAGCTCACTGGTCCAATATTAATGATGTGTATGAGTCCAGTGTCAAAGTGCTCATCACTTCACAGGGATATGAGCAGATCTGCAAGTAAGAGCAAATAAAAACTCGAGATAAACTTTACTTTGTTGTGGGTTACAGTACATACACCTTCCTTTGACCACTTTATTAGAAACGGGTGGTTTAAGACCTTGCAGGACTTGACTTAAGACTTATCCTAAAATGTACCTATAATGTAATGTGTGCATAGTAAAGTCTTTGATAAGATGGTTCAATTGTCCATGTTGTTTATTACAGTTCTAGCACCATCAGTATAAAAGAGATTTTTAGTGTGAAAGAAAACATCCATCCAGTCTGACTTGCTTGTTTCTTTCTCAGGTCTATCCAGTTGCAGCTTAATATTGGAGTGGAGCAGATTAGAGTGGTGCACAGAGATGGACGAGTTGTTACTCTGTCTCATCAAGAGCAAGAACTGCAAGACTTTTTACTGTCTCAGGTAAACAGAACCACAAGAACAGTTTGTAGGTTTGCACATGTGAGATTAAATCTGATGTAAACTGAGTGGGGCTTATTATTCTCTCTCTTAAAGCAGAACTTCAGTCCTCAAAATCTCACTGAGTCTGTATGCGTGTCTTTTCTGTCTGTCAGATGTCTCAGCACCAGGTACATGCAATACAGCAGTTAGCAAAAGTAATGGGCTGGCATGTGTTGAGCTTCAGTAACCATGTGGGTCTTGGAGCCATTGAGAGCATTGGAAATGCTTCTGCTATTACTGTAGCATCACCCAATGGAGAGTACGCCATCTCAGGTACTTTACCCCACACACACTCCTCATGAGCACGCTTGTATCTCGGATACACTCTCATATGCTCCATCAGATACCCAAACAGGTGTGCACTCACCTAGCTTGTAGGGAACCCTTATAGATGTATGATCTATAAATATTGCTATGTACAGTTTATTTTTACTATTCCCTATCCTTCAGCAATGGTCAGTTTCTAAACCAAGGGCTCCTGTTAGCTGGACAACATCAATACTGATACCTGTCTCCCAGAAACGATGTACCTGATGTTTTCATACCAAAATGATCATGCCACTAACATAATATTAATTTCAATCATATAATGTTCACTGTTGGTGTCCATGGTCTGTTGCTGAAAAGCAAAAAACGCACAAATAATTAACAAGGTATGGGGTGGCTAACAGATTTAACATATCACACAGTTGTGTACATCACAGATTTAACATATCACACAGTTGGGTACATCACAGATTTAACATATCACACAGTTGGGTACATCACAGATTTAACATATCACACAGTTGGGTATGCCTAAAGAGAGCTGGAGGGTGGCCACATGTACAGTAGTTTGTACTTAAATTTTAGTATATCATGCAACTCTATGATGGATATCTTTAAAAGTACAATGGATGTAGGTGCCTGGTAAGGGTTCTTAATAATGTTGCCAGTGAATTTGTATCCAAAAGATGGATTGTCCTCAAATTTACTAGGTGCTCAATTTTACCATCACACTCTAGAATGTATGATCTAAATATGTCGAACTACTTAAAGTTGAATTGTCTGAAATGTGTGTGTTTGTGTGTGTATGTGCAGTGCGGAATGGGCCTGAGAGTGGGTGTAAGGTTCTGGTTCAGTTTCCACGTGGTCAGACTAAAGACCTACCAAAGAGTGATGTCCTGCAGGATGGGAAATGGAATCATTTGCGAGGCCCATATAAGGAAGTGCATTGGAGCAGAATGGAAGGAAAGAACTTTGTCTACAAAATGGAGCTTCTAATGGCTGCACTGACTCCCTGCCCTTAGACCACTACTGTCTCAAAAGTGTCTTTAATGTCTGTACATGTTTTCTTTTTATTTCACCCTTTATGGTCTTCACACATACCTGTAAGTGTGTTACCGAAACTGTATTACAAACACCATTTTGGACTGGTTTCTCAGCCCATCAATAAACACTTTATAACCTGTCCACTCTGTCCACTCTGTCTGTCTGTCTGTCTGTCTGTCTGT
>JAOXYF010000004.1:7421511-7433001 GCA_028565775.1 Sternarchorhynchus goeldii
AGAGGCATATCTGCGAAGAGTTTGCCGCTGTGACTTGTCATAATCCAGAGGATATGACCCTGCAGTGAGAAACGTGTGCACGTTCTTCCACTTTTCCATTGCTAAAAATATAAAAACAGGTATATAAATTAATAAAATATAAAAAAATACTTTATTAGAATAAAACACACAAATAATCATCTTACAAGAACAAAAATCTGCTTTATATTATATTATGGCTTGTAGGTTTTTCAACTGTCATGTATTTTTTAAAAACATTTTTTATACAAAGTACTGTATTCAGACCTACTGCGTAAGCGTTTGGAAAACTTAAAGAAAAGTTTCTATAGGTACAATGAATGATGAAGGAAAAACTAGCTTCTAAATGTGTGTAGTACCAAATTAGCTAAGTTCCAAATCGCCATAACACGTGACTGTGCTTACAGGTTGATAAAAGTATGCTGAGATGATGAATAAGTTATATATTTTACTATTAAAAAATAAAATGCATACTTATGATTATTAGCGATCATTAACATATAGCTGGCTTTCTAAAACACATTTAACATAAGTAAATATCGTTAACATCTGAATAAACCAAATTACCTCTTGTCTATGACCAGAAAAACGATATGTTTTACGATTAAAAACTCAAATGCACACTTAGGAAACCATAAAGCGATCAGGAACATGTAGCTGGCTTTCTAAAACACATTTAACATAAGTAAGTATCGTTAAAACCAGAATAAACTCCAAATTACCTGTCTATGACGAGAAAAACTCCAAAAGTAGGATGATTTTTCGGGGAATGTCGCCAAATGCCAGAGTGGTGATGTAACTGTGAGCCACGCATGCGCAGTACACACTGGTAGGACGGTTTGACGGGTACGATAGATTTTCAGAACATCGGCCCTCTGACTGGCCCGCGTGAGATCGTTGGAAAATTTGAAGTCAAAAGTAAATGTGTAAATACGACACCTATTACACCGTGATAGGTGCACGAAATCAAGGACTTTGATGAAATACAACTAAACTGCTTTTATGTTGAAGGCAACTGTTTTCTGCTTATGCACCTTCAACTCAAATGTCTCAACAAATGAGTTGGATGGCTAGGAGTTAGCACTTAGCCAAGGTTAGCTGTTAGCCCTTAAATATGTCGGTTAACGTTAAAAAAGAAAGATTGACGTATTCGTAGTTATTTTTTAACAAGGAATGGACTTCTAAATATTTATTTACTGAAGTCAATGGTAAAGCTGTGTGTTTAGTTTGTGGAGAGCAGATAGACGTGTTTAAGGATTACAATTTGAATCGCCATTATGAGACTAATCACACAGAGAAATAGAACTTGACGGAGGCAGAGCAGCACCGGCATCTGAAAGTTTGCTAAAGAAACTGCAAAGGCAGCAAGGATTTTTTACAAAGCTCCACTCATCCAGGGATGCAGCCATCAGGACCATCTTTGTAATATCCCACAAAATCTGGGTTATGGTTAATATCAAGGCATTTTGATTATTCAGTTCAAAATGAAAGCCCTATAGCTAAATATTAGCTACATTACTTCTGAATTTAGATTAGGATTAAAAGATTTAGATTAAAACTTTCTTGTTTCTACACACCAATTCCATTTCATAATGAGAGTAGACAACCTCCAAATGTCACTCGGACAAGATCAGGGTATTATGATTATTCATTTGAAAATTTAATTCCTGTAAATGTCAATGTTCCACAGATTTAAAGGTTATAAGTGCACATGGTAATGTAGATAGTAACTGATGTTTGGTGGCAAGTGTCATTGCAACATTTTGGAAATTTTGAGCATCTCAAATTACATTCTTAAACATATGCATTCCCTCAAAGCCAAACCAAACATCCAAAGTGATGCTTTGGCTTTAAGTAAAAATCTTGCAGCAAAGAAGTGCAGTATCTCTTCAGTATACCATTTTGTTCCAGCAACTTTAGATCATAGATAAGTGTCTGAAGCACTTTTGCGTAACTATACTCTGATAGAAGGGTAAGATTGAGTTGAGGTTTGACCTATAATCTAGCCTTTTCCCACAATATATTCTCTCTGTGTACATAGGCTGCTCTCCTTTTAAATGTTCCTAAGGGTCTGTCTTTGGCACAAAAAGTCATCATATTACTTTTTGCTCCAACACACACAACTTCTTTTATTACTGTCGGGTTAATATTTCTGTAACACCAAGCTCAGTCTGCTTTGCAGACATGGACGTAAATGCTCATTTATTTGATAAAGCTGTTGTATTACTCTGATATGCGCAAAACTGCCTTTAACAGAAGAGATGCTAAATTGTGCTCCAGCTGTCTTCCTAAATCACAAAGATCATGCTCCATTGGCTTTACTTTTAGAATGAGGGAATTGGCTTTACTTCTCTGTATCATCAACATGTGACATGGCTTATATGCTCTTAACCCATAATTTCTGACTTAAATTTAGTCAACTTCTGATCCTTGTGTACATTACTTTTGAGTGCTTTGAAAGTGGAATAGACTCTGCTCTCAAAGTTAGGCTTTAAAAGGGCACCTCACTTTGTTTTACCTTCGTGTACAGTATGCAGTTGAGTAAAGAAGTCAGTCTCAAAACAACACAGCAAACCCACGTGATAAACAGCCAGACTTAACTGGTCCATCTACACTTGGTTGGTGATCCAGAGTTTTTGGTGTGAAGGTAGGACAGATGCACTATAAATGTACAAACACATTCCTGAGATAAACAAGGAATTGGTTCTGTTCTTGCATAGCTTCCCTGTTTTAATCTATAATTCTTATTAAATAGCTCTGTGTTTTTTTTAGAGTCAAAAGGACAATACTTAAATATCTAGACCAGCCCTTCTGACTAGAAACACACCATAGCAAAATGGAAAAAAGAAAAACTAGTATAACACTGTATATCATCAGCATTCCTGAGTAGGTGAGTGAACAACATTATTTATTACACCAATGGCATCAAATTTTATGATTTGAAGAGAGATACCACAAGGTACCACACATTCGAGCAAAACATGCAATGATAAATGATAACCGAATCTCGTGTAATTCTGATATATATGCACTGCCAGCAGGTCACATGAAATGGAAAAATAACTATTAAGATAAGTTAAGATAAGATAAGATAATCCTTTATTAGTCCCACAATGGGGAAATTTCCAATTAACATTAACATTAATACCAATAATATAATGATCAGAATTATATCTGTAGACTGCCGTTAGGCAGATATTACAGATATTTGCCATGTGCAAACAGCATATGCTATCGCCTGAAACTTAGCAGGTAAAATATCGAAGTCACTGATTAAAACAAATGGCTAGTTGAACCCAAAAAAATCTTTTGCCTGATTCACCAACCCCAAGATGAAAAAATGACGAGCTTGAAAAAATGACAAGTAAAAAAAAACAAACTCCCAAGTGTTTTTTTTTCTTCTGGTTGCCTTAATTTAACTTTTTAAGTTAATCGATTAAATTCATATATATTTTTTTTGTTTATTAAACTTAAAACTGTTAACACAATGTGTACTCATAAGTACTATATACTTACCAAATAATTTATGTAAACTGTAACTAAACAATTTAATTATATCTAAAATCCAAGCTTAGAGTGAAGGGGCCCACAGTGGATGGCAGGTTATTAAGTGTTGTTGCACCCTCTTTCTGGAACTTCCCTTCCTACACCCATTTGCTTCTGCTCCTCTTTTTGCATTTAAAACCCAATCTTAAACCTATCTTTAAAACCCAGTCCTTTCTCTCTGTACTTATTATTATTATTATTATTATTATTATTATTATTATTAGAACATTACAGCACTATTATGTAATGTGATTTAGCACAACAACAAGTATTTATTATCACGTTTAACTGTCACATTCCCAGACCTCAGCTCTCAGGATGTGTTATGTGTGTCTGTGTGTGCGCGCATGTTTTGTTTCCTTCAACTTTTAAAAAATGTTTAGATAGATCAAAATTTATTTAAAATACACGATACCTACAGTTCACTTTAGAAGAGAGCAGGCATCATCACATTATTTTTTTTACATTCTCACAGTGCTTATGTTATGTTGATACATTAAAATATGTTGTGTCTCAACTTCTTTTGTAGCAGGATACTTGTATACTATCACCAAGTGTAAGACATCTAATAAAACTAATTATTGGAGGCTAAAGTAAATACCTTATTATTGTCATATTTATCTATATTTATTATTCAATATTCTTTTAGTTTTATTTATTATTGACTGACAGATAGCCTATCGCATTCACTGGAATGGTGCATTTGTTTTGAAATCTGTTGTTACTTTCTTCCTTTAATACCTAATATACAGTATACATGTACCTCAAAACAATATTGCAGATATCGTGACTATAGGTTTTGAATTGCAGGCTGGCTTGATTGTAAACTTTAGCAAAGTAATGACTTGTTGTTCCAAAAGAGACATCCGTCATGTCTGCCCTCCATGTTCCTTCTTCCGTTCCTGGTTTTCCTTCCCGTTCCTATTCCATTCCTGGTTTTGGCTTTTTCCTCTCCATCCTTTGCTCTTATTTCTCTTCATTATTGAAAATTTAAGCGTCCCTGGGTTTGTCAATAGTGGTTGGTCGTTGTCAAGTTTGTGCTGTTGGTTTCTTCCTGCTGTTTCTCCTGGTTCGCAGTCTGGTTTGTTCTAGTTTCTTAGGTTGTTCTTAGTATGTTATTCTCCTGCCTATCCTGTTTACTGGAGTGGCTGTGTCCCTGGTGCTGAGTGTGTTTACTGGAGTGGCTGTGTCCCTGGTGCTGGGTGTGTTTACTGGAGTGGCTGTGTCCCTGGTGCTGGGTGTGTTTACTGGAGTGGCTGTGTCCCTGGTGCTGGGTGCACGGCACACCGTGACAATTTTCTTCTACCGTCACATCTAACAAGAATATAGTTGTCACATAGTCTACAATTTAAATTACAATACAAGTTAAGGTTATCAAAGGTTCACTTTCGAGTCCATTATATGTGAAATTATTTTTTATTTACTTAATATAATATTTAAGTACATGGATTTCTGTAATGCAAAGTATGTGAGCACATATTTTATTTTTTCCTATAAATGTGTCATCAGATTTTCAGTAACTAAGCATTATTCACCAGTGTAACTAACTGTAACGTTTCCCGAGCGTTTAGGCAGAGAGAAGTAGAGGGATCTACTCGCAGGAGTATGTCTGATAAAGTAAAGGTTTATTATGGCAGGCAAAAAGCAGAGTCATACAACGAAACAAAATCAGGAACCAGATCAGAGAAATAGCTATGGTACAAAAGGGGCAAGGCAAAAACAGTATCCAAAAACCAGGCAGGGAGTTCAGAAGGACCACAGAAGGCACAGGAACAAAGACCAGGAACAGGCAAGAAGACCGATCCAAAAAACAGAATAACAAAGACAAAGTGACCACTCAGTATGCAACAGGGTAGGCAATACTTCACACTGTCTACATGGAGTGGGGAACCTAATATAGGGGTACTAATGAATGGAATCAGAAACAGGTGATGATGGAAACTTCCATGAGCTCAGAGGTCCGGGGAATGAGACACCTACAGACCGGCTGAGGTACCGCCGGACCTGACATATCTGACACTAACAGTGTAACATAGATCAACAGCCAAGTTTTTAAATAGAGGCTGGAGAATGGGAAATATCAGAGGTTGTGACGGCGAGGGCGAGTGAGCAGGAGCAGACGCTACTGGAAACATACTGAGTGGTTTATTAAAACAGAGTTGCCAGTGGCGCACAAACAAAGAAGCAAAACAACAATAACAGAGATGAAGAGTCAAAGCAACGAACGTAGAGCAGCGTGCAACAGAGGCTGGTAGCAGTTCGGCTGGCTTGCTAATTTAAGTAGTCCACTGGTGATTGGCGTCAGGTGCGCTCAATATACCGGTGATTGCGAACGTGGCAAGGTGGGCGTTGGCTTGGGAGCTGGGTTCACGATGAGACGTGACAGAGGTAGAGAATGACAGGAAAGAAAAGGGTCTGTTCTTGAGCTGTTAGTTCATAATAGTACTTTTTAAGTATCAGAACACAACAGTTTATATCAGATTTGTCTGATGCTGGTGTATGATACACACCACTGTCCAAATATAGTATTCTAGGCAAATCTAGATTTGTTATAAATTAATGTAAATTACAGGAGTTTAGAGGCAAGTAATCACTCTCACTATTCTCCTCTTTTCTGTAAGGCATGCCTCTACATTTCTGAAACATGGCCCACAGCGGATTGGTAGTGTGTATAAAAAAGCTGTGTATAGGCAATACACAGATGAGGGGTTCTCCACTGAGGTCCCTAAACCAGAGTGGCTGGGCTTTCTTGGACCTGTGATTCGAGCAGAAGTGGGTGATGACATTGTGGTGTACTTGAAGAACTTCGCATCTCGGCCTTACTCGGTTCATCCACATGGAGTATTTTATGAAAAGGACTCTGAAGGTAGGATGTGCCTTTTCCTTTCTCTGTTTGTCTCCCTCAGGAAAGTAACAGAATGCTCAAAGTAACAGAATGCTCAAACAGGGGAAGGTCACTTTGCAGAGATACAGTGGCTCTTCTGGTGTGTTCACTGAATAGGAAATTCTCCAAACAAAATTAATTTCTTAAATCTCTAATCTCTCTCTCCCTCTCTCTTAGCTACAGTAAAGGTTTCTAATTGCACTTACCATAAAGACAAATAGGAATAATTTGTCACACTTGGGTTGCCTCATATTGTTACATAACAGTAATATTTACATTATATTGCACCATTACATTTAAGGATTATAATATAGTAAGTTCATTTTGTTAGAGTATAATAATAATAATAAATAAACATTACAATATGGCCATTCTCTCTGCACTAGCATTCTCCTAATAACACAATACATTATATATAAAATAAAGTAAAACTAGACTAGTTTAATGACTGATTACAATGTGGTCTTGTATTTGTGTGTAAAACCAGTTGTCTACTTATGATAATGCTCTTCTTAAAAAACACCAGTAATGTTTTCCTGTGATGTTTTTTTCTTTTTGGTGACATTATGCTGTTATGAGATTACTAAACAATTTATGTTAACACTGAGAGCTTTGCCTGAGATAAAACTATCATTAATGACAATGATCATTAACAAGACTAACGTTACATCGTGTTTCAAAGTGCTTTCATACTGGAAAAGTTTTAAGGAAATGGTCAGATAGTATTATAAACAGATATCACTTTGAGAAAGGATTGCTACATTATCTATGTCAATGCCAAGATCTAAAGTATTGTTACGTTTATGTGTAGGCTTCACAACATTTGAGTTATACACATGGAATCAAGAATAGACTGAAAATGTATTCTAAAAGTATCATGTATATTTTCAACATGGATATTGAAATCACCAACAATAATAATATCTGTTTATAATACTATATAAACAGATAAAAAGTCTAAAGATTCTTGCATAAACTGGAAGAAAGGACCAGGAGGGCAATAAGCAGTGATTAACATAAAGGACTGTGACATTTTCCTGGTTGAAGTTGAGGACACATTGAGGTTGAGGAGACAATGAGAAGAAGGAATGCAAAGGTTTTAGCCTTAGAACTGTATTTTTGAAAAATGCCTATGCCTCTGTAATATGTTGTGGATACACCACGGCCATTAGGACAGGAGTCTATAAACATAGCTAAAGCCAGTATGAACACTTTGGCTAATTGTCAGAAAATCAGACGTCAACAAGCTTTTACTAATAATCTGATGTCTAGCAGAGGGTACAGATTTTCCAGTTATATATAGGTATGCCTAACTAAACATTTAGAAGACAATAATGACTAAACATCTAAACTGTGGTGTTTCCGTGAAAGAGGGTAAGCAAAGGCCTTGATTTTAGTGTCTCTTGGTGCTAGTTTGAATCTTTAGTGTGACATTTCATCCACTCTCTTTACTCTCAAGGTGCATTCAGATTTGCCAGTTTTGGTTCAATTAAATGACCCCTGGTATGATTGTTGTTTTAGTGCAGATTGTTAGAGCAATTGATGACTGTGCCTTTTAAACACTGGTATGCACCAATTAAGCTGACCAACAGCCCTGAGCTGGAAGGTCTTGGTCTGCTTCCAAACAAATTCAAGTTTGTTTGAAGTACGACTGTCTTATGACCAAAAATCACTAAACAGACCAAACACAGGATGTGATGTCACAAGCTATGATTCCAAGCACGATGTGACAGCAAAGAGATTGAGAATAGATGAGTAGAGGTCAAAGTGGAGCAATGAGAAGGTAAAACACCTCATTAACATTTGGCCCAGTGACATGTCTGTACAATAATGTAAAAATTTATTCAAAATGCATTTTTGTAACACTTGCAATACCTTGCACTGTTTTTCTTTCAAAATATATTTTGCTAGGAAAATACCACCCCATATACACAAATCTCCCAAAACAACTATTAATTCCAGCATAGAGCATTGTCCTAGTTTGGCATTATTGTAGTTATTTATGTTCAAGAGCTGTTCAATCAGGATGTGATTGAATATCCCAAACTTTTGTTTACATTTGTTGGTTCAACAACGTCAATCATTAAGTAACCTAAAATACAATGTACCATTTTCTGCTTTGGTCTGAAGCAAGGGAACTGAACTACCAACATAAATCTACTCACAGGGAATTTGTCTTTTAACTGCTGAGCTGCTATTTTTCCTGACTTTTTATTGACTTTTTAAAAGTCTCAAACATATGTGAATCATAATATTCTTTATAATAGGTTAAAGATCCATTGGATCTCAGCAGACTTTTACATCAACTATATCGTATCACTCACTGTAACACTGTGTACTAGGTGCACTGTATCGTATCACTCACTGTAACACTGTGTACCAGGTGCACTGTATCCGGATGGTACATCTGCTTGGAGTAAGAAAGATGATTCTGTGGCCCCAGATGAAACTTACAAGTACAAATGGAAGGTGAAAGCAGACTTTGGCCCCTTAGAATCCGACTCCGCATGCCTCACTTGGATTTACCATTCACATGTTGATGCACCTAAAGACATTGCAGCTGGACTCATTGGTGTGCTGCTCACCTGCAAGGAAGGTATCTCACACTCAAGCTCACACACATTTATACATGCACAAACTTATTTACACCTAATTATCTATGGATATACACATAAATATACACATTGTCAAAGAATCACATTGTCAAAGAATCACATTGTCAAAGAATCAAGTACCACAGTACCCTTCTAACCCTATCTAACCCTACTGATGGGTACGTCACATTACCTCACATGTACCTTAATAGGTACCTCCTACTGTAAAGGGTCATTCCCTCAGGCCCAATGTATGTGGCCAAATTTGCAATTCAAGCACACTTGTCTTATTTGAGCAAAATCAAGTTTGGGGACCCTAAGTCAAATGGCCAGTGTGCAAAGTCATTTGATACAGACTCTGGGCCTCCAGACTCAGCAAATGCCATCTATTAGTGCCAAGTTAGAGGCCACTGGATCAAATAGAGTGTGTGACCCTGTACAATTGTCATTCATGATCAAACCTGAAACTTAGAAGAAAACTGTGTCATGTTTGATCATGAATATCTGAATTACTTCAGTATTACTACTTGCCCTTGTGTAGTGTACAGAAGCTACTGCACACAACAGCAGAGAAATGGGTGGAGGTAGAATTGGTGACTATTTACATAGATCTGCGCATACTGAATGAAGGCAAAACACCGCTAAGCTTAGAAATAACTTCTAAATATGTCATTTTGAGTTTTTAGTGATTTGATCAAAGATGAGTGGGTCTTCAAAACAGCACACAGCTTTTTAACAAAATGTTAGCATTATATTAGAACATATTTGGAATCACAACAATGCTCCACTTAACCACAGCAAATGTACTAATGCTCTCTGTGTTAATACTGTCTGTGTTTTCACGTTCAGGAATTCTGGACAGCTCTGGACCTAAGCGGTCTGATGTGGATAGTGAATTCTTTCTAATGTTCAGTGTAGTGAATGAAAATCTCAGCTGGTATCTTGATGACAACATTAACAGATTCTGCACTGATACTCCTCTGGAAGAGGACGAATTTTATAAGTCGAACCTACTGCACTGTAAGTCGCTCATCTTAAGTGTTTTTATGGTACACTAACGTAAAAAGTAATAATATTCAATGACTGACATTGGTCATTCAAACAAAGAAGGAAGAACATAAACATATTGATATCTTACACCTGGAGGAGGCTTGGCTGTTGCATCCAATATAATTCACCTGCGTACTAATGAGAGACATCTAATCCCTATTATCCCTCCTGCTTAGTTCTTCTTATTTATACTCCCTTCCCTCATAATCACTTTGCGTTCTGGATAGCTAATACATTTTCTCTTGGCTTCATGATAGAAGCTTGCATTAACAAGTCTGATGCAGCAAAATCTATTTTCATTAATCTTAATGACAATAAAGAATGAGGATCAGGTGAGAGTGATGATTCAAAAAGTGGGTGACTGGGATCAAGGTATTGACGCATGTTGTGTGCTGTGTGAATACTGGCTGGACCAGCCTGGGTATGACATAATTACAGTAATCCTCATCACTGTTAATATTGTAACAAACATGATATAATTACAGTAATCCTCATCACTGTTAATATTGTAACAAACATGACATAATTACAGTAATTCTCATCACTGTTAATATTGTAACAAACATGTCACATTACAAAGCAATACAATGTTAATCTTTAACAAAGCCATAAGATAACATTAGTTAAATTAATAATTCTTGGAATCCTCCCCAATAACTCCTTGGCTATTTACATTAATGGAATGGCAACGATTTCTAGGCAACATGGAGCTTTATTCCCCATACAGCAAAGCAAGCTGCGATAAACAACGATGAAAACAGAAAAGAGCTAGATCTCACTCAAAGCATGCAAAATGGAGTCTCTAGTGTAGCAGGCTTCTGTATTCCACGCTAGGCGAATGTGCAGCAGAGAAAGGCAGGATCTGTGAGCTTATAAAGAGTGTGAGGTGATTGCGGTGAAAACACCTGTGCCTAATACTCAGGTGAATGTGATTGGTGGAGGTATGTGCTTGTAGGTGGACTGGTTGTGTCCCTGTGGGCGGGTACCCAGCACGCCATGACAGCACGTGCTACTGCATGTGCATGTTTCAACAGTGGGATTCAGTCAGTGAAAATGCCTCATAAAGACGTTCTTAAGTGGTTCAGCAAAACTTAACTGAAAAACAGTATGCAGTAAATGTAAAAATATAGTAGACAAATTAGACATCAATGAAGTAACTAGTGCAAGTGCAGTGACATGAATCAGTATGAAAGGACATTAGGATAAAGGTAGGTTCTTCGCTTAGAGTGACTAGTTTAATAACCCCTAAAAGGAGGACATACAATTATGTGTGTGTGTGTGTGTGTAAATGAACAGTAAGTTCAAGTTCAAGTTTATTTACTTTTATAGCGCTTTTAACAACAGACGTTGTCTCAAAGCAGCTTTACAAATGTCCGAGTCCAAGCCCCCAGTGAGCAA
>JAOXYF010000004.1:7434943-7447959 GCA_028565775.1 Sternarchorhynchus goeldii
GCTATAAACAGTGTAATGTTATTATATTAATGCTATAAACAGTGTAATGTTATTATATTAGTGCTATAAACAGTGTAATGTTATTATATTAGTGCTATAAACAGTGTAATGTTATTATATTAGTGCTATAAACAGTGTAATGTTATTATATTAATGCTATAAACAGTGTAATGTTATTATATTAGTGCTATAAACAGTGTAATGTTATTATATTAGTGCTATAAACAGTGTAATGTTATTATATTAGTGCTATGAACAAGTTAATCTTACAGAACTGTGATGGATATCAGAAAAAAAGGCAGCAAAAGCACTGATGCAGTTTATTTTGTCTCTTTGCTTGTTGCTGCTTCAATGAGTAGCAGGTATGCAGGGCTTCTATCAGGTTTCTATGTGTGGGACTAAAACTGCACCTACAGTACCTCCTGGTCATGAACGACATTACTACATTGCTGCAGAGGAGGAGCTCTGGGACTATGCCCCCTCAGGGAGAAATGGATTTACTGATGAACTCCTAACTGCAGCGCACAGGTAAACACACTCTTACATGTATTTTGTGACCTTCATGCATTATACTGTATATACAGAAACATGTATCTAATTAAGGAAGAAAACATATGGTCAGTAACAAAATATTCAACACAAGTAAATATTCCTCAGGTCTACATGTAAAAAAATCGTGCACTGATATGTAAAATATAAGGCATGACATGGTGACCTGATGCCTTGTAGTGGAGGCAGAGAATCAACAGGCATTTAGTTAGTTGATTTAATAAATGTGTTCACTGTATCAGGAAACAAACTTATTGTAAGCTTGCAGGAGCATTTTTATGAAACTTGAGAAGCAGCCCATTGTTTTAGAGAAGACATATGCGCATTTTTAGCCCATTCCTACCCTACCTCCAGAAGTAAATATTGTTTCCCATCAAACATGCATGCACACACACACATACACTCGCACTCTATAAGAAACTCCACAAGGTTTTCCTTCCGTTTTCCTTTTCACCCATTAAACTCTCCTTGTTCATTCTGGTGTATTGTTTTCACTTATGGAGTAGTATTTCTTTATCAATATCTTGTGCCAGTGAGTTGCTTGTACCTATGCATTGTGTATGTGGGGTTTGTCTCTTTTTTGCTGTTAATAAATCATATTTTGTTTAACATTAAGAATTTTTATCATTAGTTTGTGTATTGGTCAGTTTATTTATATGGCTTGGGTTTGTTCATTTATACATCTCAGATTTAGTGTTGCTGTTATTTTGCTTGTAGTGAATGAAAACTCAAATTCTAGTGAATAACATACAGTTGGCCATTATCCCTGTGGTATTTCAGTAAAGTACCAAGTACAACATGTCTACTCCAGAACCAATTCCTTTTGATCTCCAAACAGCATACATAAAATACAACATAAAACACAACACACTCTTGAATTAACATGGTGAAAGTTTATGTGTCTCTCACTTTGCAGTGACTCTAAAGAATTCTTTGGTACAGAGGGGGGTAAGCTGGGTGGAAAGTATTTAAAGGCCAGATACATTGCTTATAAAGATGACACGTTTACCACCAAGAAAGCGCGACAAGGCTCAGAACAGCACCTTGGCATTCTGGGTAAAACCCTTACTGACTTTGTCTTTTTTAATTTTTTTTTTCAAATACTGTCATTTTAAACCCTCACCAATAAGATTTTATTATTTCTAATTTTATTCTTATGTCTTACTTAGCGTGGTCTCTCAGATCTTACTGCTGCTCTAGATGTATATGAACACATTTTGGAACTAATAATTTTGGGTAGCCTAGTAAGAAGTGAAGATGATAGAAGTTACTCTTTTGTTGTTTTTTGTTTAAAGTTGGCAAACTTAGAAAATAAGTTCCTTCTGTGTGGTTAAAAAATTGCCCGCAGTAGTCATAGAGAATTTGTGCATTTGTGTTTTTACTTTTAATAAACAGCACTTCCTTCCCTTGTGCATGTGTGTTTGTGTTGAAGAGGATCCTTTTCCCTGACCTTTTCCTACCTTCCATAGGTCCAGTCATCCGGGCAGAAACCGGAGATATTATTGTGGTAACATTTCGGAACAATGCTAAGTTTAACTTCAGCATGCAGCCTCATGGTGTTCTGTATGATAAAGAATATGAAGGAGCCATGTATCAGGATGGTGAGGCATGAAACACGCATGAAAATCCTCTTATTTATACTACTACTTTTATTAGGGTTAAAGTGAAATGTATATTACACTAAACCTCAGTAACCAAGACAAAGTTTTAAACTCTTTTTAAACAAAAAATGTGATTCATATCAACAAAAGGATACATGCATTTCCTCTTTAAAATCTCATATAGAATTCATCATACACTCCTTTCAAGCCAGTGAAATCCTAAGTCTGAATAGATGGAGTGTGAGGCAGAAAGCTGATTATGCCCTTGTTTTATTCAGGTGCTCAGAAACATGGGGACATTGTGCTTCCCAGCCAGACTTTCACCTATCGTTGGCGGGTATTAGAAGGCCCCTCTCTCCATGATCCGTCTTGCCTGTCATACTTATATTACTCTGCCACAGACCCTGTCCGGGACACCAATTCTGGGCTAGTGGGACCTTTACAGGTGTGCAAGAAAGGAATTCTGGATGAGAGTGGTCGGCAGGTGAGACCCCATTTAAAAACACCTCATAAAGACAACACCTCTCCATCATGATTAGCCCTTGTTGTTTCCTCTGTGGTGTAGCTGTTAGAGCACCCACAGCCTCAACGCTGACAAACCTTGCTTTGGGTTTCACACCAGCCAAGTCATGTATTGTGTTATTAGGCTAGTTATTATTACTATTAGGCAAGACTAGTTTAATGACTGATTACAATGTGGTCTTGTATTTGTGTGTAAAACCAGTTGTCTACTTATGATAATGCTCTTCTTAAAAAACACCAGTAATGTTTTCCTGTGATGTTTTTTCTTTTTTGGCTGAAATTAGATTACTAAACAATTCATGTTAACACATGTTAACAATAGTTTGAGCTTGATGGAACTATCATTAATGCTAGACAAGATTAACGTTACATCATGTTTCAAAGTGCTTTCATACCTCAAAAGTTTTAAGGAAATGGTCAGATAGTATTATAAATGGCCTTGCCTGAGATAAGACAAGCATTAATGCTTGACCTTGTGATTGAAGCAATTGCTGCATTCTGTACTAGATAAAAAATGTAACAGTTGACCAACATAGTGTCATCAGAGAATGCTTAATATGTTCAAAATATCTGATTCTATGAAGAATCATATTATGAAGTGAATATTATTCATTAATGTTAAATTCTGCATATAAACATGTAGAAGTAAACGAGTAAAGACAAAAACACAATACACAACCACACATACAAGTATATGTGCACACATACACACATTAATCTACATACAGCACAAAATTAAAGTTCATTATATAAAAAAATCAATTCATCAAATTGTGCTCAAAATTGTGTACAATTCAAACACAGAAAGGTCACCCCTACTGAATAATTGCAGATTTACTGGAAGCAATCAGTGTGTGTGTGTGTGTGTGCGCGTGTGTGTGTGTGTGTGTGTAGCATACAGGGACGGAAGTACAGAAGGAGTATTTTCTACTCTTTACTGTGCTGGATGAGAATGAAAGCTGGTATCTGCAGCAAAACATTGAAAAGTTTGGCAGTAAAGAGACAGACCAAGAAAATGCAGGATTCAAAGAGAGCAATAAAATGCACTGTAAGTGTCGGGGGGGGATTACAGCTTTATTTTTATTTGTATAGTACTGTGTTTAACAAACTTAAGTGTCTTGTGTTTGTGTGTGTTCTTTTAGCGGTTAATGGTCGCATGTATGGAAACCTTCTTGGGCTAGATTTGTGTGAGGGGGACCATGCTGTGTGGCACACATTGGGCTTGGGCACCGTGGAGGACCTCCATGGTGTCTATTTCCAGGGCAATACATTTCAGCGGAACAACACCACACGTGACACGCTCACTCTCTTTCCTCACACCAGTGTCACTGTTTCCATGGTACCAGACAATGATGGTGAGTGGCTCCATCTTGAAGTTAGCAGTGAAAAAGTTAGAGCTCAAACAAAGTTACTACACTGCTAAAGTTGGGTCAAGGTAATAACTAGTATCACTCCACTGAAAGGATTCTTTTTAGTATTTTTTCATATATGTTTTATGTGTATGTAGCTGAAATACTTTCTAGTTAATTGTTTAAATAATACTTCACTCAGTGATTGCAAGTTGTTCTGGTACTGAAACACCACAGCCAAATAAATGTTCTAAATTCTAGGCTTTAAAGCATAAGTAGATTTAAAGGACATAATTATTCTGTTTAAAGAGCAGAATAATCCATCCAAAGCATGGATTTCCATTAAACATATCTGACAAGGAAGCCAGTTATAGGGAGTGGGGTTGGAATGTCACACATTTCATGTTGAATTTGTAGACTTTATTCCCTGTATAGTTTTGAAGATCATCTTTTGACCTTTAATGGCATTTGTATCCAGGTGTTTAATGGCATTTGTATCCAGGTGTTTAATGGTATTTGTATCCAGGTGTTTTTGAGCTCAGCTGTCGTACAACTGATCACTACCGCGCAGGTATGCGCCAGCAGTACACAGTCAAACGCTGCTCAGAGAGCCTAAACTCTAGATTAAAGGCTACACACTTTCAGCCTGATGTGCATTACTACTTGGCTGCAGAAGAGGTAGAGTGGAACTATGCCTCAAACCGGTCATGGGAGTTGGAAAAATATAGGGAAACTCTGGACAAGAGGTCAGTACTGATCACAAACACCCAAGAAATAACTTGTAAATTGAGTGATTCTGAGTGCACACTGTCACTCTCCAGCCATGCAACTATAACAAGATTCAAAAGTTATCCTGTTCTGTCACACAGGCATCACTGTACTTAATATGAGATTAAATATTGTCACATTTCTCTTTCAGCTTTGGAAATATTTATCTCAATAAATCAGAGAATTGTATTGGCTCTGTATACAAGAAAGTGGTGTTCCAGCAGTATACAGATGATACTTTCACCACAAAGAAGCTCAGGGGTCCTGATGAAGAGCATTTAGGGATCTTGGGTAATGATACAAAACTGAAACACTTTGGTTTAGCTGCAGTGGGTATGCAGTGAAAGCAATGAGTGAGAGTAGGATGAGTGCAAACTGATTTTCTGAACATATTTGGGATGGTATGGGAGATTGGTGAAAAAAAAAATCATTGCACAGATCGGAGTATATGTTTCATAGTGGCCATACAGCCAGGCCCCTTTTGGCCCTTTTGGAATTTTTTCAAAAGGCCAGAGAAGTTGAAATTCACTTTTTGTTTTGCTAAGCTAGCTACAAGATGGTGCGCCAAGAGGCCTATACCAGATGGTTTTCGGACATACCTACACACGAGTCTAGTCTAAGACCCGGAATAGTCTTTCATTACTTATTTTCTTCTTTCTTCATCCTTTCAGAAAAGGGTCCGACCTTTGACTCTTGGTTTCTTTCAAGGTTTCTTCATCATGCTCCCAGGGAGATTTTCCTTTCTACTGTTGTCCTTGACTTTGCCAACTGCTTGGACTCCTATAAAGCTGCTTTGCGACAATGGCTGTTGTAAAAATATATATTGTAATAGAGTCTTTTGGGAGATTTTTAATTCAGCACCTCAAATTCATGATTGATATATGCACTTTAAATTGTTGCAATTTACACACACTACAGAAATGTTACATCACATTTATACTTACACTGTCGCTCTGTTCTCTTTTCTGCACAAACTGGATGTACATACACACCTCAGCAGACCCTGCACTAATATTGCACCTGTTTATACACTGTGTGTGTTTATAAATTTGTAAGTTACAAAAGGTTTATATTTTTAAACTACTTATGCAGACTGCACAGAAACATGTGCTCATATTTTGGGTGCAGATGGTCAGATGGCTATAGTGCATTTCTTAAAACTAGATTATATTCTAGATTATATTATAGATTATAGGCCTTGGTTGTCTAAATGATGAAATTTAAAGCCTGGTGCATATTATAATAATATATTATTATTGTTGTTGTCGTTGTTGTTATTATTACTATATTATTATTTTTATTTGTAATATTTTAACATATATTATAAAATAATATAAAATATTAAAAACATTGAAATTTGCGATTACTTGGTTTGTTCTGATTAAAGGATTTAATATGTAATGCCAGTAATGTCACTGTGACTTGGTTCCATCATCACGTGTGTGTGTTTTGTGTAGGTCCCATACTCAGAATGGAGGTTGGTGAAAGGGTTCAAGTTGTGTTTAAGAACACTGCCACCAAGTCATTTTCAGTTCATGCTCATGGAGTGAAGACAAGTGTGGCTCACCTGTCTCCAGTTGCCCCAGGTAACACTACCGTCAGACTAACAAAACATGTTGGTGTGTTATTACAAGCTCTTATACATGCTTATGATGGAAAACCATCATCACCTTTGCACCTTGCCTCTATCGCTACACGCTTGTCTTTTCAAAGACAAAGTGAAAGTAACAGAATCCCTTTGTAATTGCAGCCAACCTGCAAAAGAAACATTGGGTCATTTAAGATCGGATGTAAAACGAGATAAACATAGGCAGTACTTACCACACACACTGAGTGTACGCATCACTCTTGGGAAGACACGCATCTCTCAGGCGAGGCATAGACTCGGTGGTAATTCAAGTTCCACAAGCACCTGTGAGAGGGATAAAGAAAAGGATTATTACAGGCTTAACAAATTATTATTACACTGCTTAAAAAACATTCCTGCAAGCCTAGAGAAGCTATTTACTTTGTGTTATCAGGATAAAATACACCTGCTGTCAATGGACCTTACCTCCCTATTAGGTAGGAAAGTTAATGTATATACGCCAGTCTAGGCCAAGCCAAGGGGAAGAAAAATATATACACAGTGAAAGGAGAAGTGGTTGCTTATGTTGTCCTTATTGTGAATGCTTTGTCGCTTTCCTGCTTTGTCTGCTATTACACAAAGTGATGGATTGTGAATGTACTGAACTTTATATGTGAATGTACTGAACTTTACATATGAATGTACTGAACTTTACATATGAATGTACTGAACTTTACATATGAATGTACTTTGACACTTTGTTTATTATCGGAAGTTCTTCTGCCAACCCCTACCTACAAAAAAAAAAAAAAGAAATTAAAGGTTGCTGAACCGAGGTATTTTAATCCTCATTGCTTCTTTCCATTTGCTGAACCACACACCCACATTACCATAATGCTAAAGAATATATTTGTGCTTCTATATGTTTTCTAGGTGAGGTGATGAGCTATAATTGGACTATCAGTGCAGGCCCTGGCCCAACTGAGCCCAACTGTATAACTTTCGCCTACTATTCATCAGTTGACTTTGTCAAGGTACAGAACACTCAGACAACACACCTATTCAGACAACACACCTATTCAGACAACACACCTATTCAGTTGCTGTGTTTTTATAAACGCTATGAATGGATGAGCTTCAATGGTGACATGCAGATGTGTGTGTATGTCTTTGATATGCACTTAATACCCATAGTTCTGTGTATAATATTTGAGTGTCTATGTATACTTTGGAATGTAGTATAATAGGCTATGTTCACATTTTCCACCCTGAAGTGACTCAGTCTGACTTTTTGCCTTAATGTGACACTGTGGGGCTGTGTGGACATGAAAGTCTGATCTTTTCAAATCATATTTGAGTCACTTTCATATACATCGGTTTCGCATCTGATTTATGTCCATGTGACTTGAATAAGAACAGTCAAAATTCGTTTGATCTTTATCCAGCACTTACTGCATGGCAAACCAACGATAGAGCAGTGACAACAATATTTACAAACACAGAAAAAGCTTGTCATCTGGCTTTTTTTCACCTTCTCAACCTGGATATGTACAATTTTGCTGTCCTCAGAACAAAACATGCATACTGAGTTTAATACTGAGTTTAATACCATGAGTCGACTCACAAATATGACATTTTTAGTTGGTGGTGTCTTTGCTGAAGTGACTATAAAAAATGTATCAAATGTGCAAATGCATGCGATTTTGGAGGAGAGATGCATTCACAATACAGGTGACTTACACTTATGAATGTGAACCATCAAGTCAACCATCTAATCGAACAAATCTAATCGAACATTTTCATAAGGTGTGTGACTGTGTTTCTGTTTTAGGATGTGGCCAGCGGTTTGGTTGGACCATTGCTGGTTTGTCGTAAGGGGACACTGGACAAAGAAAGACGACGAAAAGATCTGGATAAAGAATTTGCTCTGCTCTTTATGGTGTTTGATGAAAATGAATCCTTGTACCTGGATGAGAATATCAGAAATTACCTGAACCAAAACCCTGACACTTTCAACAGAGACGATGAGCACTTTATGGAGAGTAACATGATGCATGGTAACTTGCCCACAAGTCAAAATACAGCAATTAAACAAAGCTGCAGCCATGCAGCACATAAAGTGGCACTGCATGATATTCATGTAAAAAGTAAAAACTGCTGGGTTTTCAGGGGAAATTGCACAGCTGTAAAATTTTTATAAGCAAATGAATATGATTCTATTTTAAAACAATGTAATAGTAATGATAAGTGTTTTAATGTGGTGTTTTTCCTTCTTGTGCTGTTCAGGTATTAATGGAAAGCTGTATGCTAACTTGCATGGTTTGACAATGCTGGAAGGAGATCGGACTGAGTGGTATTTAATGGGTCTGGGGACTGAGCTAGATATACACACAGTACATTTCCATGCTCAAAGCTTCATATATAAGGTACATTCATGTCTTCGTATAGGCATGTACACACCCAGGTTCTTAAATATTTCTGTCAGGTATTCCACTCTCTCTCCTTCCCTGTCTCAGGCAGATCATGCCCACAGAGCTGATGTGTATGACCTGTTTCCTGGAACATTCCAGACTATAGAACTAGTAGCTGGAACTCCAGGAAAATGGCTCCTACACTGCCATGTAGCAGACCACATTCATGCCGGCATGGAAACCACCTTCACCATCCTCAAAAAAGGTTAACAAGCAAAGCTCATACTAATCATATATCTGTATTTTGCTTAGTGCTGGTCTCAGTTTTAAACTGTAGTAAAAAGAGTAGGCCAGCACTATTTGAAAATCTTAGGCTGGAGGAAAATGTATGTTTCCTGGCATTCCTGAAAGTATTTATTTCAAGTAGTCACATAGCAGGACCAGAGATGTTAATGCAGTTTTGTGGGCTTGGAACATTTGCCTGAAGCATTCAAAAACAGTGTGTTGTCCTTATAACAGTAACAGTAACTGTAATAATTAGTGTGAATGAGAACTACTTGCTGTGACACGGCAGGGAGGGATTGAAACACATGTTCATGTTTGGAGTGTCATTATTCTCCATAGTGGACAAATAAAGGAGAAGAGTGGCAAACTGATAAAAGCAAATAAAAACAGAACAGCACAGAAGGTAGAATTTGAGGAACAGGCACACAGCAAAGAGAAAAGATGAGCAGATAAAAGGCAGTAAATTCGGGGAACCTGAAAGCAGTAGTGAGATATAATTCATGATACTGGATGAGCATTCCCACGGGGTTAAATAAAAGGTAGAAACAAACAAGGCCCTGGATTTATGTAATCAGTAATTGTGAGACTGGGATATTAAATCAGTAACCGTGAGACTGGGAGCAAGGAAGGTGCACAGTGTATATATAGCAGTATGTGTAGCAGTGGGTAACTCTTTGGGCTGGGTGCCTAGTGCATCATGACACTTGATAGACTCTAAAATGCTAGCCAATCAAAATGACCTCTGCTAGCAAAGTAAACAAAAGGAGACTTATGTAAAACATTTAGAGCTCTTTGTTAAATTTTGAGTTATTTGTTAAATTCAGATTGCTTTAATCAAACCTTTTTTTTCTCTACTTCTGCTACAGAATCCAGAGGCAACACAACGAAACCTGTGAACAATGGTAGAATTAACTTCTTCATAATATGCCATATTATAACATAACATAGTCTTCCTTTGTAAGCTTCATACTGTATATATGCTGTTATTTTATAACTGATTTCTACTGACTGTTTTATTCTGTGTTGCAGGTTATTGGCAAATGCTGCTGCTCTTCACAGTTGCCATATGGCTCCAGTAATGCAGTACAGGATTTGTTGCTAGAGTCCAGGATTCAACTGCAGCCTCACTACTGCAGAAATCACAACACAATAAACATGAATACCTGTACAAAAACAAACACAAAAACCTAGGTAAAGTTTTAGATAATGTTTTTGTTAAGTCACTAGCCTTCAGAACTGGAGTCAAGACAAGATCCACACAGGCCAAGACTAAGACCTGACTTCTATTTTTTGCCATTTTTTCCCTGTTTGATCGGTTTTTATTCAAATGACAATTAGTAGATTTGTCACGGTGACCGCCCTGGCCGCCTCCTCTGTCTCGTTTGTACATTCAATTTTAACATTTAGAGATTTGGTAAGGAAGTTTCTTTTCTGACTGAAATTGCTCTGTACTGTCACTTTGTGAGAAACTAAATCATACTGTAACAAAACAACTGACAGGTGGGGATCCACACACTTTTTTTCTGTAGAAAAATTACAGAAGACGAAATGGGACAAAAAATCTAATACAACCAAACAAACCCAGGGAGAACAGGCTCGGGTCAAAAAGTGGTCAACAAGAGAGCAGAAGTACAACATCACAAATCCAAAAGTGGCAGAGAAAAAAAGGTAGAAAAAAGATGGGAAGCGAAGACTACAAGTGCTAAGGATTTGCTCAGTATGAAGTTGTTAAAAAAACAATAGATCTCAAGGAGAGATAGGAGGAGTATTTTTACTTAGCGAGGTGATTAGGGGGAGAGAGGTGAGTAGAGGTACTGAAAACTACTGAGTGAGGCAGACGTACTGAGAGAGTGCTGTGGGCATGGTTGGTTTTATAGTGATCTGTGTGACTATATAGCATCCTAATTTTCACTTTCCTCCTGATCAAAGGTTTTTTTTTTTTTTATAGATAACACGTAATATAACTAGGGGCAGAAGGACACCTCCCCCCGCTTTCTTATTTTCTTTGTGTAGCACATTTGTGATATTTCTTGGAATGTAAATTATGGCTGGACACTATTTTGCTTTTGATTCTCCTATAGTGTTATGTGTATGAATGCGCAACGAAAAAGACAACGTGTGTAATTGGATCAGCCTCAATACAAGCACAGTTATCCATGGACATGGCTAATGGTATTTCTTGAATTGCAGGTAAGAATAATACGAGAAGACCACTCGACACCTAGTTATAAATATCTAATATTCTAAGTTAAAACCCCTTTTTTATAAGGAGGATTTAGTGCTAAACCTTGTGCTACATTGCAACATGATGTGCTAGCTAGAGTGTTCGAGGCATGATACCACCCCATGGTGGTAAGGGGGAGGGGTGTATACCATATAGTATTGGTTATGTAGCACTGGATTGACAATGATTGTTAAATTGTTATTGTGTTATGTCATTATGCTATGTGCATCAATGTGCAACAAGCAGTAAGGGCAGAGAATGTGTAATTGGCTCTGCCTCGATACACAGTTATCCATATACATGGCTAATGGTATTTCTTGAAATATCAAGAATTATCAAGGCTCCACGTATCCATTCTGCATATGTGCAGCCTCTCATTGTTTTCTTGTGTGCATTATGGAAAGATTTGAAACAGTGAGTCAGGAATGCAAGTGTTGAAATGAGAATTTTTACACACTACAAACTCTTAGAATAAAATAACTGTGACTACTCACATTGCAACTTTAACAAATGGGAACCTTACCAAAAACAAATGAAATCTACAAGATTTTTCTAAACCCATCCTTGGCTATAAAAGCTGGATGCTGGTTCTGTGCACCCAATGTTCAGTTTGTCAGGTATTTGTCAGGTATGCTGACAAACTGACAAAATTAAAAGCACATGCTATTAAAATATTTTAAAAAAGTTTAGCAGATGTTTATTATGCATTGATTGTCATGTCCAAGCCAACTGTGCTGTTCTATTATATTAAACCTGCATGTTGTAAGTAAGAGGAATTAGCAATCTCTGGAAATGTGTAAGTGCATGAAATGTGTGAAAGAATATTCTGCAACATGGGTTGTGTTGCATTACATTACAAATGCATTGCATGATTACGAGTGTATTCACATTGAAGGAGTATGTAAGTGAATGATGTACTGTATAATCAGTACAATGTTGTATTGGCATTTAAGTAATTTCAAATTGTGAACTGGTGAACAGAATAAATCCTGTCATATTCACATAGTACTAGGCTAAAACTTTAGCTGCAAGAGGTGCAGGTCAAGCTAAGATATGCCTTTTAAGGTTGATACATTTAAGGTAAGACATAATTGTGTGCAAGGCTTAGGCACATGCATGAGTCTGTAAGCAAGGTGAATAAAATATGGCCTTACTGAGTGGATGAGCTGTCTGACTCTCCAGTAACACATCATGGTGGCAGCATAAATGGTTTGCATGGATTGTAAGACCTTTAACCACACAAATGGTACAAAGAAACTCAAGAAGGTGGATTAACGTTTTTGTGCACAGGTCCACTGAACTCCATTCCTAGGGTTACCCTTAGGTTATGATCTAACACTGATGGAGGGAGAGAAAGGGAGAGAAGGAGAAGGAAAGTAAAATAAAAATGGAGGTATTGTGTCAGGATCACAGGAGCCCCACCGTCTGGCTCAAAGTGCTAAAATTGGGGTGATAAATAGATAAATAAATACATTAATAAATTTACATGTATATCACTGTAAAAAAAAAACCCTATTTTTAAAGGAAATAACTGTACATTTTTTAAAGTAGTTTTCTTTTTTTCTAATTGTACACAAAACTCTGTAAAATTACAGATATCTGTAAATTAACAACACAGCTGTTGTTTTAAATATGTTAATAATTATAAATTACAGATATATAAATTTTTTCCACAACAAAATACAATATTATTTATACAGTATTTTCCTGCTTTCTTAAATTACATATGAATTTATTTAA
>JAOXYF010000004.1:7452624-7471007 GCA_028565775.1 Sternarchorhynchus goeldii
TCTGCTCTTACTGGTGCAATGTGCAATTAATGAAGATTGGCCACCAGGCTGGTCCAATTTAGCCATGAAACCTCCCAAGCTAAAATGACAGGTGTTTCAGTTTCATTGTCCAACCCCTGTATTTATATAGTACTTTTATGTTGTTACAAAGCAGCAAATGTATGGGTTCAAGTCCTTAATGAGCAAGCCAGGGGCAATAGTGGCAAGGAAAAACTTCCTAGGCGGGAATAAGGAAGAAACCTTGGGAGAACCAAACTCAGGAGGGAACCCATCCTCCATTGGGTGACCCAGCTGTCTTAGGACTACATAGGATGGACTGACCATGGATGTCAAAACAGTGCTTATCATGGTCCTGAGGATCAGGACAAACGCTGTGCCACAGAGAGACTTTCAGAGACTTTGTGGTTTATGACTTTGCTGCAGAGAAACTGTCAGATACAGTCAGATATGTTGCAGAGAGACTCTGTGGGCAAGAGATGTGCTGCAGAAGAAGGCAAGCATTATAAGGCCCAGCTCATTAAAGAAACATCAGCAGCTTTCCTCAGTACCTGGTGACATCTGTAAACACACTGGGGGTGGGGGTTGTTTGCTCATAATGGACTCAGCCCCTACATGCTACATGATTTGTGTAGCTCTGTACAGACTAGAGATGTATGCCTTATTACTTATCTCTTCCAAAAACACAGAGCAATTGCCATAGCCCTAGTTTTACTGCAGGCCCCTGTGTATGAATGCATATGTTTGTGTGATGCATATGTCTTTATGCTTGTGTATAGTGCTTCCTCTGAATGAGAGACTGTTTGTGTATAGTGCTTCCTCTGAATGAGAGAGACTGTTTGTGTATAGTGCTTCCTCTGAATGAGAGAGACTGTTTGTGTATAGTGCTTCCTCTGAATGAGAGAGACTGTTTGTTTCTGCTTTTATTTCCAATACCAAAAGCCACACCATGAGATTCTGAGTGTTTATGACTTCTGTGTCAAATTCCAAGTGTTCAGGAGCCTGGCTGTGTTTCCTGCTGTAGCTCCACCAAGAGTAAGCGAATTCTTCTGCAAGCTGGAGAGCACCAGGTTTACACCCAACTGAAATGGCACTTCAGGCCTGTGTGACACATTGTACCTGCAAGTCAAATGTATTTATATTGCGCTATTTACAAAAGCTGTCGTCACAAAGCAGCTTTCCAAATGGGTTGTTTCATAAAACTGGTTTCCCAGCCTATTCTATTGCTCAGTACTACACTGCTGGTGTCCCACTCTTGAGCTCTTGTCCCTAATCAGTAAACCTCAACTGATTGGTCCTCTGACTGTTACTCAAGACCACATCTCAGGTCATTCAGACCAGTATGTACTGGTTGTTTACCTCAGGGACTGTATTCTCACCTATTTACTTTTTTTTTCTTTTTTTATTGAGGAGTTTGACAGGGCAGTTGAGAAAGAGAGAAAATACATAAGAGTAAATTAAATAATACATAAAAATACATGAGTAAAAAGGAAATAATACATAAAAAATTAAAATAATTAAAAATACATAAGTAACAAGGAAAACATTCAGGCAGCAGACATGTCCAAAGCTCTGATCATGTCCAAAGCTCTGATGAAAAAAGAAAAACACATTCAACGATATCAGAAGACCATGAATTATTAACATCCTCAATGTTTTTGTTAGAACAGCCTAAACTGTTAGAGCAAATCTAAAGTGCAAGATTTACCCCAAATGTAGATCACATTCACAAGCACACACAACACCAAATGTAGACTTATTTTCTCTAATCTGAGGAAATACATAACATCTCAAAGCTGCACCGAGACTGCAGGGTTTTTGTAGATTTCCATAGTAAGAGAATGCGGCATCTCGCCAGAAGTGAAATGAAGGGCAGGAGGTCAGAATGGGCTCTAGTTAATGAGGATAAACAATACAGTGATACAGGGGTATGTGTCAATATTAAAGCCTAGAACCTATGACATACCATAATAATCAGACCAAAGTTTACATATTGTGGATCAGAAATGAAGCATATGAGACAAGGTGCAAGGTGACTCAGAGCATTTGTCACAATAATTATTGATTACATCAGAATACAATTTAGACAGTTTAAACAGAGATTTGGACCAATGAACTCTATCGAACACTTTGAATTATATCAGCTGAAGTCTTGCACAAGGTGCACTGGATCGTACACTGCTTGTTGCTTTGTCCCACCATTGATCACTGAAACCATTATCCAAACTCATATTCCTAGGCCCTCTCGTCTAAAGAATCTATATCCAAGACTAAGCTGTGAGTATAATCTGTAAATAAGACATTTTTGGGAAAGACTTAGTGTCAAAAAGTCCTGCCAGGGCTGTTCAGTGGGAATACTAGCAGAAATCAAAAAGAAAGAAAGGGCAAAATGTCTAGCTTGGAAATATCAAAATAAATGTGAAGAGGGAAATTGTCCACTGATAGTTGAGCAAAAGTACAAAAGTTTTTGTAAAGGTCAGGGAAGGATGCAATACCTTTCTTGCCACGTCCTATAGATTGTATCGGTCAGGGCTGTATTGGTCAGGGCTGGGGAGAACAGATGGTTTACCACTATAAGCATCATTGCAGCGGGGGACAGAAACTTGAAACTTGGACCAAATGTGAAGGGTAGAAAGCACTAGTGGATTGTTAGTAATGTTAGAGAGCTTACGTTGTAGAAGTAAGCAGAGCTACTATGGATGATGGAGCATAAGTGTCTCCAACCTACACTATAGCAGCCCTGGAGATTTAAGACAACAAAGAATCTTATGTGAATGAACTGACCAATAATAAAGCAAAAAGTTACAGAGGGCCAGCTCCCCATCACATCAAAATCTCTCCAAAAGTGATGTTTGCACACTCAGGGGTTTCCTGTCCCATACGAAAGTGTCAATAAGTTGGTTGAGGGAATAAAAAAAATGTTTGGGTAAAAATAATATTTTGAAATAAAAAAAGGAACCTGGTCAAGATGTTAATTTCTGTTATTTACTCTGGCTAGTAAAGATAGAGGCAAAGATATTCAACTTTGTATATCCAGTTTTTGGTTGGTAAGTAGAGGAGAAATATTTGTGTGGAAGAGGGAAAGCAAAGTACAAGATTTGTATTCCTAAGTACCTAAACCCTGTTGGAGCAAATCTAAAGGGCAAGATAGTTTGGTTGAGAGATAAAGCTAATAAATTAACTGGGGTTTGGCTATTTACTCTTTCCTCTTGATAGTAAATATTATTAGGGAATTGTAACATTCATTTTGCCTTGCCAGGTGATATTTTGTTATTTGGTAAAATACCAGTTGCTTTGTGGGAAAGCAAAATGAGGAAAAACATTATTGTAATAATTTTCTCTGTAGCAGAGGCAGTGAAGGCATTGTTTTAAACTTTGTAGAGAAATGCACAGAAAGACAAGTAGCGTTCTGTGTTCTCTACAAAGTTTAAAAGAACACATTCGAACATGTAGAAATAGAGGCCGCCCACGTGGTCTTCATTTCAAAACAGGCAATTAGAAATGTGTACTCAAAGGATGACATCTTGCTTTCTCTAGCTTTCTCTTACAGTCTTTCATCAGCTGTAACATTCATTCATTTCTGCCACTGGACTTGTGTCAATTCTGTTGATAACTGATGGAGATTTGTATTAGTGTTGAAAGGCCTTACCACCACAGGGACTGGAAAAAGCCCAGATAGTCTGTGTAATCTTATCACCTCAGCTGGTTTCAGCCTGCCTTCCCTTTGGCCATTCACATGTCTGAATGCCCTCCATTTTTATGTCTCATGTGTTTTCAACTGGCTTCAGGACAGGAGGTAGGACAAGGTTAAGCCAGAGTATTAGAGTATCTTTTTTATGTTGTGGTGAATACCAGGAATGCTGTGCTGGAGAAATGCACTGCTGTATTTAACTCAAATGTTAAATACAGGACATAAATAATACCTGTGTGGGAGGGAAAAAAATTCTGCTCTGCTCTTTCAGTTCAAGAGTAAGATGAAGGTACTGCATTGTTAAATCTTGATTAAAGTACCATTTCACTTAATGATGTGACACCGGAAGAGGAACAGAGGGAGCGAGAGGTGAGAGATGCTCTGGAACTTCATTGCTTGAGCGACAAACCAACAAAAGTAGCAAAGCATCAAAAGCAAACTAAAACAGACTATAACAGCCACAAGGCTTGCTGCAGTGCATCTCAATACAGGCCAGCAATGTGGAGCATTGACTGGCGGTACCTATGGGAACATATGCTGGGCAGAACAAAAGGTGTAAATGAGGAACAGGTGCAGGTGGTAGTCAATACTGAGAGAATTGTGAAAGTAACTGATGTGCAAGTGTGGGTGTGGGAGTGGGCATGTCCAACTGGCTGGAAGACTGGCTCAACATGACAGAGCCCCACAAGGACCCTGCTTGCCTCCTGGACCGAGGCCTACCAGGTCTTCTAGGAGTTGGTTTGTCAGGGTACTAAGACTAGAATCTGGGATGCTGGTACTCATCTTTTCTTCTTAGTACTGTACCCCTCCCAATCCACCAGGTACTGCAGCTGCAAGTTGAGCAGCACACTAACCATGTAGGCAGACTCTTCTCCAATCTCCAGGGCTTGTGACGGACTCTTCACGCCCGCATGCTCCTGTTCTAGTGAACCTCAGAAGGGCAGAAACTTGGTAAGCCGAAAATTGCATGTGTGCTCCTGGTAGTCCAATTCTGGACAAGTTCTGGAGTCACCTCGTTTATCCTACTTATCACCTAAGGCCGTGGGTCCACCCTCCCTCATGGACACACCCTGCCATCTTGTTTGAAACCCAGACCCAGTCTCCGCGCATTAATTGGAGCATCTCACCTTGCTTGTTGTCTGCCTTACGCTTGATGGCAAAGATGGCACTGCACAGTTTGCAGTGCGTATCGTCCCACACCCACTCGCTTTATTGGTACCATGTCTTGACAGCGGGTTCCAGGGATACAGCAGGGGCTGATAGCCAATGACACACTTGAACTGCTTGAGCCAGTGTCAGAAATAATTTGGAAAAAATTTTAGGCATATTCTACCAAGGAGTGGATCATGTTTTAGGGTGGCAATGTCAGAAAGGGCACAAGAACTTACTTAGCTCTGTTAGCCTCAGGATGTGAAGCTCAATATTATGTTTAGCTTCCCCAGCAGCTCTCAATGTAAACTGGACCCCAAACTGCCTACAGATGTGCCGGAAGAGCAGGTCTGCTGTCTCTAGGGTGGTGGGCAGCCCCAGTAGGGGGATGACCGTACCATTTTGGAGAAGTGGTATATATCCCGGTGCATCTCTGGTCACCTGGAGCAGGACTGACCCGTGGCATCACTGACCCGTCAAATGGCATCACTATGTTGGGCAGTGTGGAAGCGAATTGGCCATCTCGATTGGTCAAGGTTGCAGCGGATAGTGGCTATGAAGCACTATGAAGGTGGGATCACTGGCATTTGGCTGGTGGGTTTTGCCTCAGTAGGTGTTCTTCCGAGAGAGTGCAACCTTATGTTCTTCTCTCCTGGTCAGTAGGTGATCTGAAATGAGAACTAGGAAAAGAAGAGAGACCACCGGTCCTGTCTGGAGTTCAGTCTCTTGGTGGTTTGGAGGTACTCCAGATTTTTTTTAGCTGTAAAAATGTGGAAAGCTATCTTACTGGTGTCAGGTCCGGCGATACCCCGGCCGGCCTGCAGAGGTCTCGCTCCCTGGAGTTCTGAGCTTATGGAAATTTCCACACTCACCTGTTCCCCATTTCTGTAATCAACACCCCTATATTAGATCCTCCATTCCTTCTCTTCTTTGTGAAGTATTGCCAATCCCTGTTGCATACTGAGCGTTTATATTGTCTTTGCTATTCTGGTTTTTGGATCTGTCTTCTCGCCTATTCCTGGTTTGTGTCTTTTTTGCCTAGTCCTCTTATACCTCTGACTGTTCCTGCTGCCTTTGTTGGTTTTTTGACTTGTTTTTTGGATACTGTTTTTGCCTTGCCCCTTGTTTGCTGACCCATTTCCTGGTCCCGCTTTCATTGTATGACTCTGCTTTTTGCCTGCCACAATAAAACTTCTACTTTCAGACATTATCCTGCGCATGGATCCCTCTCTGCCTCCCACCCCGGAATCGTTACAAATGGATTTCATTGAGCTATAAATGGAAATTGAAAAGACCCCTTTTAGACTGTTTGTTTTCAGTGTATATATATATTTTTTTATAGCTTATCTTAAAATGGTTTTGTTAATTTATTTTATTTAGGTTTTATGAAATAGTTTGTGGTCAAACATGCACACTCCCAGGATTCCCAAGTTGTGGAATCTCTGATGGTTTTTCCTTGGTTATTAGTATATTGAAAATATTAAGATGCTCTTGGAGAGAATTTATCCCCAAGTTTTGCTTATTTCTTGCTTTTATTTAATCTAGCAAAAATGTTAAGGTATTTTGGCTTTTTTTTTCAAGAGGAGTATTTTGTTCAGTTTGCTAGTCAATTTTATTATTAAACCCTGTACATTAAAATCCTTGGTGGTTTGAGTTGCAGGTATGCAGTATTGCATTTTGAAACAAGAAATAATCTGAGAGTGAGAGAGAAAGATTGAGTGAGACAATGTGTTGGCTACTCTCTATGAATGTTTGACCACCTAATTATGTTCTGGATGGCACACCGTGCCCCTTTTCTGTTGTCGTCTTCTCTTCCTGCACTCAGCAGCAGCAACACTGAGTCCTTAACTGCACAATGCAATCAATCGGCTAGAAAACAGGACACTGAAGACGGAGGACCTCTTGTACTATATTGACTGTTTTTTACTTCATCCCTCTCTAGTGAGAAAGAGACATTTTTTTTTCCCCTGCTGCTGAAGTGCCACTTTCTTCTTTCCTTCCTGTCTTTTCCCTGAAATTTCTCCCTCTTTTTACCTTTCACTTGTCCTTCTGAAACTGCTCACTCTTTTTCTCTTAAGATCTCTGGAATGTATAGGTTCCTTTTCAAATGCACAATCATAAAAAGCTAAATCAATTGGTTTTTCAGTTTCTTTTAATCCCCATCCCACTCTGGCCCAAACAGTGTGGGACGGACCAGCGAGACATGATCGGCAGCCAGACATGTTTGATTTGATGCTGTGGGCCCTAAAGCAGTTGCCTGAAGACTTAGATTAGATTCAATTTTATCATTACACATGTACGAGTACAAAGCAACGAAATGCAGTCTAGTATCTAACCAGAAGTGCAATAAGCAGCAGTGCAGAAGTACAATAAATATATACAGAATGTAGGCAGAGGTGTGGACAAGATGCAAGTGAATATATTATATATGTTGTCAAGTTACTCGAAAATCTGCTCCAGCTTCTGCTTTAACTTGAAAAGAGCATTAGCCAACTACAGGGGGTTTACGGCACAACTCAATAAACCAGTTTAGATCTCCTCCTTGATTGATTTATTGAAGGATCTCTTGACATTAGGTTTGGGATTAGGTTGAAAACCTTAATAATACAAAACACAAAAACAGAAACAATACTTCAATTACAAAACATTCTTCTTTGCAATACCAATAAACAACGCCTTTTTCTTAACAATTAGATTGAATATGGCTATATTTCAAAGTGCTTTGTGTTAAACCTAATATAACATAGCTACCGCTCGCGCTAACTGCAACTCGCATGCAAGCTAACTAGCCTGCACAGTTCAACGTCTAAACTCACAAACGTTACCGTTAACTAACATCGACATTTCAAATGTAACGATTAAAGTCTTTCACCAGTGGTATCCCAGTAGATGGCCAGTAGGTGGGCTTATTCTTCTGTTACTGATTAAATTTTGATGTCCTAATCTCCCGCAGCATCTACTTATTGCTCGCACAGCACTCTCTTTGTTTTTCCGGGGCGCTTTGCGTGTGAAGCACGAGAGCTGTGAGAACCTGAGCTTAACTTCAAAATAACAGCCCCCACCCCTTTAGTATCTGGCAACACAGATGTTATGTAAGCTTTAGTAAAATATACAAGTGAATGTATTATAGATGTTTTGTAATTTTTGTAAAATATACAGGTGAATATATTATATATTTTCTAAACCTGATATAAAGAGAAAATACTGTAGACATAGGAGAATGCAGAATTTACAGAAACTATTATATATACAATTATGTACAGTGTAATAAATAATGAAAGTGCAGTCAGTGACCAGAATGTAGGTTTGAGGATTAATGGTGGACAGAGTTCAGTATGGACACAGCTCTGGGGAAAAAACTGTTCCTCGATCTGCTTGTCCTGGTCCGGAGGCATCTGAAGCGCCTGCCAGAGGGCAAAGGGGCAAAGAGACAATGAGCAGGATGATAGATGTCCTTAAGAATGCTGCAAGCTCGATGCAGGCAGCGTTTCTTCTGAATGTCCTGGAAGAGGAGTCCCTGTGATTCTCTGGGCCGTTTTCACCACTCACTGTAGTGTCTTGTGGTCTGCAACAGTGCAAGTTGCCATACCAGACTGTGATACAGCTGGACAGGATGCTCTCAATCGCACACCGGTAGTAATTCACCAGGATGGCTGAGGACAGGTGTTGTCTCTTGAAGTTGTTCTGTTAACTGACTGAAGGCAAGTAGGTGGCATGCAAAAATTATAGACTTCCACTGTGCAGGTTTGTATATTTAATGTTTACACTGCACCGGTGTCACAAGTACTGCAGGAAGCACTGCTCTGACCCAACTTAACCCCTCAGCAAAAATAGTGTAATAAAAGGGACAATATACAGCATTAGTATGCAGTGTTCATCTTATGTAGGATAATAATATTGAATGTGGATACCCTGAAGTGCATTAGTATTGAGTGCGGATATCTTGTAGTTTATTATAGTGTGGTGTAGTGTGGTATTAGTATTGAGTGTGGAGTGTGGTAATGTATTATAGTGTGGTGTGCTATTAGTATGGAGTGTGGTAGTGTATTGTGGTGTGGTGTGGTGTTGGTATGGAGTGGATATTTTGTATTGTGGTGTGGTGCTCTTGTAGTGTACTGTATTGTAGTGTGGTGTGATGTGTATTGTGGTGTGGAGTGGTGTGGTATTAGTATTGAGTATTGATATTTTGTAGTGTATTGTAGTGTGGTATGGTGTGGTTCTCTTGTAGTGTATTGTATTGTGTTGTAGTGAGTTGTAGTGTGGTATTAGTATGGAGTGTGGATATCTTGTAATGTATTGTAGTGTGGTGTGGTGTGGGGCTCTTGTAGTGTAGTGTGGTGTGGTGTGGTATTAGTATTGAGTGTGGTTCTCTTGTAGTGTAGTGTATTGTGTTGTAGTGAGGTGTGGTGTATTGTACTGTGGTGTTCGTATAGTGTGGTGTGGTGTGGTGTATTGTAGCGTAATGTATTGTAGTGAGGTGTGGTGTATTGTAGTCTGTTGTAGTGTGGTGTAGTGTATTGCAGTGTATTGTATTGAAGTGTGGTGTATTATTGTGTATTGTAGTGTGGTGCTCTGCATCTAAGAGTAGAAAAAATGCAAGTGGAGTGAAATCATGTTGTTATTCCACACTTACAAGCACCAGTCTGTTGTGATGTAAATCAATCATTGTCATTGCTGTTGTGGTGATTGCTCTGTCAGCAGTAATAATCAAGGTCACTTGTACATACAGGGATCTTTGTTCTTCAGCTTCCAGAATTTTCCCTCCAGTTTTCAGGCCCCAGTTATTCAGTTTGGGAATACATTGCAAAAATAGTAGAAATCATGTTGTAGAAATCATCCACTGATCTGCTATTATAGAGGAGGAACTCCGATGAATGCTTGCTGTCTCTACTGCAACATGTATGTCATGTTCTTTATAGACACTATCATATTTCCAAGGGGACTGGAGGGGGGAGGTGGTAAAAATAGGTAGTGTGAGAGAGAGAGAGAGGTGGAGAGAGTATGACAAGAATGTAGAAAGGATGCAAAATGTTCTTTATTAAATTCTGATGTTTGTCATTCTTGGCATTGGACATGGTATTTAATAAAGCTTCCCTGCATCGCAGCAGTACAGTGCAAGATCTCGAGTTTTTCCAGGGACTTTGTTTAAAAAAGTACATAAGTCCTGCTGAAGCACTGTAGCAACAGAAAATGAGACAGAGATTGAGAAGGAAAGTAGACAGATTTAAAGATGATGTGGTTTTGAATTGCAGAGCGTGGTTTTTAATATCAGAGTTTAATTTCTAAATCAAAGGTCAGCTCTGTAATTTATCTGCTTGGGGAGTGTAACTGGATTATTACTACAGTATATAATGATTGTGCACATGCCCATGTGACAGAGCACCACCTTACTTTATGACAGTCAGCATATAATATGGGGTAATAATGAAAAACAGGCATGAGAAGGCACTGCATCACTTAATTGTAACACTCGGAGCAAGCTATCTCATAGTCTGTAATTATAGTATGATTATAAATGTGCACCATTAATGCACATTTGTAAATTCTGTAATTTCAGTCTGCCAGAACAAAGGCATGCTGCTTTGAGCTGCTGTTGCTGTTAATCGGCCAGTACAGTGTGCAGTGCTCTGGGGTGTGTATTGATATTCAAACCTCTCAAATGTCATGTGATAATGAGTGTAAAGCCCATAATTCTGTATGTAGTCATGTTAACCCTGTAGAGCTATCATAATAATGACCCTTAGAGGGGTTGGGGCTGTATGGCATCTGCCACTGAATTCATTTTGGAGAGTGGAGAGGACCATGGTGAGAAGTCTCAGAATGCAGTGTGCAAACATTAGTACGTAACGATATGCAGTGTGCAAACATTAGTACGTAACGATATGCAGTGTGCAAACATTAGTACATAACGATATGCAGTGTGCAAACATTAGTACGAAATCTCTATGACAGTAACTTGCATACCTAACAGATGAAAGGTGTCCTAAGTAGAGTACAGGTGCTGGTCATAAAATTAGAATTTCATGAAAAAGTTTATTTATTTCAGTAATTCCATTCAAAAAGTGAAACTTATTATATTATATTCATTCATTACACACACATATTTCAGATTTCTTTTCATTTTCATGATTATAACTGAACTAATGAAAATCCCAAATTCAGTATCTCAGAAAATTAGAATATTACTTAAGACCAATACAAAAAAAGGGATTTTTAGAAATGCTGACCAACTGAAAAGTATGAGCATGTACAGCACTCAATATTTAGTCGGGGCTCCTTTGGCCTGGATTACTGCAGCAATGCGACATGGCATGGAGTTGATCAGTCTGTGGCACTGCTCAAGTGTTATGAGAGCCCAGGTTACTCTGATAGCGGATTTCAGCTGTTCTGAATTGTTGGGTCTGGCAATCGTATCTTCCTCTTCACAGTACCCAATACATTTTCTATGGGGTTAAGGTCAGGCGAGTTTGCTGGCCAATTAAGAACAGTATGAAATCTACATCTCCATAAAGTCAGCAGCAGGAAGCATGAAGTGCTCCAAAACTTCCTGGTAGACGGCTACGTGAACCTTGGACTTCAGAAAACTGTCACGGGAGAGCCCCGGAGAGCTGAAAAAAGCCGACAGGACTCACGTGTGTTTAAGTAGAAAACCATTTATTTTCGGTTTCGTTTCAACACGAATAACACGTTTCAACGTTGAGGCCGTACGTTGACATCTCAAAGGCCGACAAAGACTGCGTGACACATACACGCTTTTATACACTCACAGTTGAAATGTATAAAAGCAACAACAAGAACAATCACACGCCACACCCACAACACCCAGACGTACCCCCACACAGACACGAGACAGGGGAGGCGGCCTGACAAAAACACAATGGACCAACACCAGCGGATGACATGGCACCTCAAACCATCACTGACATCACCTCTAACCCCCTTGACTCCATACAATGGCTGACTCTGCGCTCTGACCCCAGCTCACAAAGTGCTGGGATATGCAAAGAAAACATTTTGTTGTACTGTACAATTGTACATGTATAATGACAAAATAAAGGCATTCCATCTGGCCTTGATATTAATTTAAATTTTCTGATGTAATCTTCTAGAATATTATACCAGGCTTTAAGAGATCCAGGTTCCAGGTAAGGGTAGGATACACTAAATACACACTAAACTGTGAGTTTACAGCCACTATGGCAAACTGTAATCCATCTTGGAAGCGACTCAGTATGTGAGACCTAAAACATTATGTGACACCTGAAATTAAAGTACCGTTATTATGAAGGACCTGCTGTGAAGCGGGCATTGCTGCAAATGTAGGAAGTGACATTATTGAACCTGAGCATGACCTTCCTGGCCTTCACTGTCACTCTGCTTAGTGACCCATCTCTAAGCCCTCCAGGGTTAAATTACACAAATTTTCCTAGGCATCACTGGGATAAGTGGGGAAATCAGAAGAGTGTCCAAACATCCATCTGCGCTTGTTGACATCTGTTCAGCATTGGATCCCTGCCAGGAGATTGGTGTGGACATGGGTCTGGGGCAGATGTGTAATTTCTCCTACAGGTTCCCAATAGGCAGAAAAAGCCTCTTCATGATTAGAGCACTCTGGGACTAGAAGACTAGTTTTTTGCTAATGATGGCTAGTTAAATTCTTGGAAGCTTACACAGAGACCTGGTATCTTCATTCAGTGGAACATATGAAGAATAACTGTATATGAAGGAAACCTACCAACTCAAAAAATGCAAGACACTACATAAAGCGCTGGGGGATAGACCTAGTCGACTTGACCCAGTTAATACATTAATAACAGCTATTGTTATAACAGTCATTAGTATAGTCATTGTTAATTAACTTACTAATTTAGCCGAGTAACTAACCTGTCTGAAATTGCTCATTGACAACAAATATAACAAGAAAACACAGACAAAGGACAGTGCACTAAAACAGGACATCAATCATTTTATTTAAACATCGAAACATCAGGACAAAAACTATGGCAAACAAGGAAGAACTGAAACCAATACCAATAAGGAATGAGGAATAGAAACAAAGGGGCGTAACAAACATAAACAAAACAAAGGAGCACATGGAAAAGCATCGCCGTGGGAACCTTGATGCCAGGGAGTGCGAAACTGTGACATTTTGTTAGAGTATTTGTGTACGCAGTTGTTTTTGCACTATATTATGCTTCTGGTTGGCAGCATGTCCTTGTCGGTTTGAAATGCCTCTAGGTGACAATGACTTTAGTGCCTTGTGTGATGGAGGTCCCTGGCTATGAAATCTCTTTACCTTCTTCACCTGTGCTGACCTGTGGACCTGCAGTCCAGGCATGAGTTCCCTGCAACATGCACTCCAAACTCATTAGTGTCTAATCGGAAGAAAGCTCAAAGCATTAAAAATCCATGTGAAATTTTATGAGTCAGAAGTCTATCCCTTGGGCTATTATGGCAATGAGTTGACATTGCGTAAAAACCTTATTTATCCAGCATATTTAATCTCCAGCAAAATTAGGTCTGGTTTAGTTCATTAGTCAGATGTCACGATGGCCGCCCTGGCCGTCTCCTCTGTCTCGTTTGTGTGTGGGTGTGTCCGTGTATGGGTGTGTCTGTGTTTGTTGGTGTGATGTGGGCAGAGTGCGTGTGGGTGGTGTCGTGAATTTTCGTTGGTGTTTGTGGTTGTTCGTCGATGTTCGTGAATGCTCATCAATGTTATTCGTGAGTGATTATTAGTGTTACTCGTGTCACCTGTGTCTCGTCAGGGTGTGTGTGCATGTCACTACGTCTTTGTCAGTCTATGAATGGTTTGTTGTCATTGATGGTCGTCGCTTGTGGTAAGCGTCTGTTTTCTGTTGGATGTGGATTTAAAACCGAAAATAAACGGTTTCACTCAGAACTAACGCTCTTTGGAGTAAGTGTCGCTTTTTACAACTCCCTGCATCTTCAACGTGACATCAGATCTTGTTCTTGTAATCTGTAGGAGCACTGTGTTTGGGATTGTCATGTGCATAAAGAGATTGTTTTCATGACATTGAGGTATAAATTATTCTGTACCTGTTGTCTCCAAATCAAGTTGTTAATACCATTATAAAAACCTCCTGCCATAGACTGAAGTTTTATCTTATTATTGCTTTCTAGTGTCTCAGAAGTGCTTTACTGTAGTAATAAGTGCAGTGTACAGCACCTAGGTGGAGAGGGAAGCCGTTCCAGAGGTTCATGGTAAACAACCAGATGGAGAGCAAAGCCCTTCCAGAGCTTAACTTGCAGATTCTTTATATAATTTGTTGCTAATAAGTGATTAGTAAGTCTAGCTAAGCAACTTCATTTCATCTTACACAAACAAGAGTTTGATAGTGCAGTGCCATTTTGTACAACATATGTATGACCAATGAAGACATTATAGAGCCAGATGAAGGTACAGAAGGTCCAGACATATAAACAGACATAGGCTTTTATGATCAACAGGGGGTGAACTAAAACAGCTTCTGCCCCAGATAGTCCTATAGTATCACTTACCATTTTAATGTATGTTTAAGACATATACTTTACTGCTTTGTTAATGTTTAACGATGTCTCATTAAACTTTTCCATCTATACAGGCACACACAAATGAGGGAACTATGCATACATTTAATGTGAATTAACAGCTAGCTTGGACTTGCTTTGAGATCATTTAAACCATTTCTGAGATCATTTAAACCACCTTTTTGAGATCAGTTTAACCATTTCTGTATCTTTATTTAACCATTGACTTTATACAAATGTTCTAACCTATGGTATATGTCATGGTGGCCACCCTGGCCGCCTCCCCCGTCTCGTGTCTGTGAGGGTGTGTCTGTGTGGAGGTGTGTTCTGTTGTCGTGTTGTATGAATGAGCATGTGTGTGTTCGATTGTGGTGGGCGTGGCGCGTGAATGAGCTTGTTGTGTTTGTAACACGTTGCACCTGTGTCTCGTCAGGGTGAGTGTTTAAGAGCGTGTGTGTGTCACAGTGGGTTGTGCGTCTCTGAAGGTGTCGTTGTCCTTTTCGCTGTCTGTGTAAAGACGTTTACCAAAATGAACCCGATAATAAAGCGGTTCTGTATCTTTCACACGTGAGTCCTGTCGGCTTCTTGCAACCCTCCGGGGCTCACCATCACAGAAAGACCCACCAATAACGAAGGAAGATGCCCAAGGGAAAACACGGCAAAAAGGGGAAATGTAAGGGTCCGAAAGGACACCCCCTTCCCCTTTACCACCACGCCTATCCGACTCAATCGCCAGCATTGAGTGGATTCTGGAGTGCTACCTCGTCACTCCCGAGAGTAGCTACGAGGAAGAGCCATGGCGCGGTCTAGCCCTTGGAGGTCTGAGCTGCATGCAGTTGGGCAGGTCGCTTCTGCTGGGTGGAACGGAACTCTGGGGGCCTCCCGAGGACATGGAGACAGAAGAGGAAGGAGCTCCTCTAGATCCCCAGCCGGGAGGCACTCCCGAGGATACTGAGATGGAGGAGGAAGATCCCCCTCTGGATCCCCAGCCGGAGACATTCCGCTGAGCACTGAGTCGGAGAGGGAGACGGAAGACGCGACCGCGCTGCTCCCCCGACCGTTGACCAGCCAGAACCGGCCTCACAGGGTGGAGAAGGAAACAGAGTCTACCAATAGAGTTTACCAAAACGAAACCGATAATAAAGCGGTTCTGTATCTTTCACACGTGAGTCCTGTCGGCTTCTTGCAACCCTCCGGAGCTCACTGTCACAGTATAGTATTAGAATTAAAAACAAATGTAGACCTATATAAAGAAAAGATGGTCTTAGGTATATACCACATCAATATAATATTGTCCACTAATTAACTACACAGGGTTTCAGCCTGGAAAAGAATGCTGGGTACATGCAAATGAAACAAACTCTGCTACATGTGACTTTTTTCCCGGTAGACGGCTTGAACAGAAGAAGGGTATTATGGCACCAGTTTCAAACCAGATGAACACGGAGAACCATCAGATGTTAACAGTGTGTCTTCTATACAGAAAACACCAAAGTATTCACAGGTGTGAATACTCCCAATTTAGCTCTAAGAGGAATGCAGGGGGAAGGAACTCACACCACATTATTTAATGCTTCCATTTAACCACCAGTATTGAAAACAGGATGGGACAATTTGCTATGATATGGCCGCGTTCATGACAGTAAAAACACTCCCATGTTTCAACAGAGGACACAGCAGTCGGAGACGGGGAAGGTTTCGATGCCTTTGGGGGCCGGACTGTAGAACGACTGCGAGAAACGGAATCAAACACAGTTTTATGGGTCAGTACAAATTCATCCGGCAGAGTAGCAGCGGCTGTTAAAGTCTGCTCGTTCAAATAAACCATGAATGCAGTTCTTAAATTCCTCAACCAAAATCGAAAAGTGGCAACATTACTGGCTGCACACTACTTATCAAATAAAGTCGACTTCTCTCTAGCGAATTCCACGTATGTCTGGTTGGTGCCTTTTTCGAATTGCCTAAAGTTTTGTCATTAAGCCTCCAGGACTAGTTCGTATGCCCGCAACACAGTAGCCTTCACAACATCATAATTCATGCTCAGGTCAGGTGGCAGAGAGGAGCACACCTCTTGGGCTTTCCCTACCAGTTTGCACTGCAACCAATATTCTTTAGGCCAGTTTAGAGTGGTAGCAACAGGCTCAAATAAGGGAAAATACAAATCCACATTTGTTTCCTGAAATACAGGCATTAGACCAATTTGCCTACAAACATCAAGCCGTTACATGTTGAGGCGGAGCGGACTGGAGTGGACTGGACACGCGAGGAGTGGGCGGCACAGGCACATCACTCTAAGCAAGGCTTGGTGTGGAGGGTCTCTGAGGGAAAGGTACAGGGCAATCAGGACCCGCACTTACCCTTTTTGATGCCATCTCTTTACCAGCCTATATTATCAATGTCCATACGCGCACCTCAATCTCACGTTTCTGTTTCCGTATCTCGAGCTCCAACTCCTTTAATTTAATCTCCATCAGGGGATTTGCAACAGGGGATCGAGCCGGTTCGGCATCTATGCGGAACCCAGCCACAGAGCCATCGGTGGCCTCTGCCTCGGCTTTTCGCAACACCCAGAGCAGTGCTCCTCACCGGCAGGATACCCTCCTCAACTAGGTGAGCCTCCAACACCGCCTTAATCTCCCTCTCCGGGGCAGAATGAGTCATGACAACATCAAAGAAGTCGGCGATCAACAACAGGTCTACCGACACCTTGTCAAACAGCTCAAGGGAAGGGCAAATGGTGAATTCTGTCAGGTCAAACTCAGCCATGATGTTGCTCAAAAACAGCACAACCACCCCCACCCCAAAAAACCCCACCCAACCAGACAGAGGAAAGACGAGCCCCCAAAACGTTATGCACAAAAAAAAGCCAAGGGAACGGACGAGCCCCCAATTCTGTTACGAACCAGTCTAGGTTGGGCCCGCAACAGAAAAAGGTGCTGTGTGATGGATGTGTATACGGCGAAATATCAAACAGCACAGAGTCAAGCGAAATGGAGAATGGATGAATTGTATTGTAATGGAGTATATATACAAAATGTAGCACCGGATTGACTTCGGGGTGACCACCGCTGAAACCAGAAAAGAATAAAACAAAACCCACACTAATTTCCCCCGAAAGTGCCTTTCTAACCAAATAAATATAAAACAAAAGACAAACGACTACCCTAACTCCCTTGCAACGAAACAGAGACAACCACACAAAAAGAGAACCCAAACAGCCAACCTCCCCTACTCTGGTGCAGAAACAATTACACAATAACATACAAAAAGCCAAGACAAAGGCATAAAGGGGACAATCCGAATTCACAAACCGAAAAGCAGAAACAAAGTCAAATACCATAATACACAAACAGCAAACAGCGAATCAACAATAATCAAAGCAGCGATCAGGTATAGCCTCCTTCATGGTGAGTCGGACTCCACTTTTATCTAGTAGCGCTTCCGCATTCCAGGAGGCTCTTCCGCATTCCTGGATGACGCAGCCAGTCAGGGAGTGGTCTGGCTCAGGTGTGACCGACAAGAAACAAACAAACAGACATGCGCAGAACAAATATACGACAAGGGTCGTAACACACAAACAAACAAATATACGACAAGGGTCGTAACACTCATCTTCCGAGGGGAGAGGGGAAGCCACCGGGTAGTGAGGGGATCCGGTCTTATGTCCTCTTGCACCCTTTCTCCCATGTCTTCCTCAGGGCATCGTTCCTGCGGGTAGGTCGGTCACCGTCACGTGCACGTGTGCCTCAGGAACGGACAGAAAACAAAACACGGTACTGTTTAAGAGGTTTTTATTCAACAAACAAAACCACGAGCGCAAAGGCTCGAGTGCACACTTCACTAGAATCACCCGGTGACACGAACACTGTTAAATACATGCACCCTGATGAAACACAGGTGAAACGAGTAATGCTGATAGTCGAGTGTTACTCCCCACAACAGATGAGGTTCAGACCAGGCTGGTGGAGAAGGAACGTGGGTGAGCACACAGTGGTCTGCACAGGAGCCTGGCGAGGAT
>JAOXYF010000004.1:7478045-7488546 GCA_028565775.1 Sternarchorhynchus goeldii
TCTCTAATACTATTCTATACTAACACTAACCTCTGACCTGAACTACCCTCCCTTGTCCAATCTCTAATACTATTCTATACTAACACTAACCTCTGACCTGAACTACCCTCCCTTGTCTCTAATACTATTCGAACTTAACCATTTAATTATTTTCTTATGTAAGTTGGAAGTGATATGCAGTCAGAAATAGTGTTAATAATGTCAGTTATAATTCGAAAAAAAGTTTTTTTCTTAAACATCCATTTTTGTGGACACAGCACACGCGAAGAAATAAAGCATAAGATCATAGCATAGCACAAATGTTGTTTCATTACTGTTGCAGACACACTAGTCAGGTGCAGAGTGGCACAATTTCAAAACGAAGCTGGGTCAGACTGAATACATGATCAGCAGGTGTGGTTAGGTGTGCTGCCACAGTATCCAATCAGATTAACTCTTCAAATTCCTCTGTAAAAAGTGTGAGCTGGTGACAGTGCAGGCCTAACCCTAACCATGCAGGAATGGTAGAGCCATAAAACATATCATAGACGAGGACACAGAATATATTCTTAAAATCTCCTTTTTTATTTTATTCAAGGAAAGGGAATCGCCTTTAAGTTGTCAGACTACAGGGATGTTTCTGAGACCAAATAGAGGCATTTTAAAAGTAGTTTTATACTTATTTAAAAATGTAATAATGTAATTTAATACATACTTAATGTAAAATTTAATTGGCCTGTAACTTCCATTTAAAACCATCTAATGTTTGAAACATTTAAAAAAACATGCAAATTCAGAGTAAAGTCTATTATTAAGTCATGAGATGATGATGATGATGATTATGTGATCCCTATCTTTTGTGTTGTCCTATGTTGGAGTGATGGAACATTAGGTTAGTCTCCTTCTTGTGTTGTAAGTGACGGTGTTCCCGTTGTGATAATTCCTGGATACGTGTTGTGTAACAAGTGGCCCCCAAGGCGCACTTCCTCCCGGAGTGCCAGGAGCTGACAGACAACCCCCACACCCACCCCAAGGAGCAGGACCGAATGGAACCAAGGTGGCCAGAGCAGCACCAGGGGCAACTCCACCTCACACCAACCTAAAGGTCGGTGCTGGGCTTGGCCATGCCTACGCTCCCTTCCCGGGACTGGGGGTAACAGAGATGGCACAAAAACAGGGACAGACACAGTAACATGGACAAAGACTGGCACAGTAACAGGAAGGGGTATAGACTCAAAAGGGAGCAGGGGAACAGACACAAAAACAGTAATGGGAATATAAACAGGCACTTTTATGGGCATGTAAATGAGGGATCCCCCCCGGCCGGATCCCTGTGCCTACAGGAGAGCTCTGGCCTGCAGGTCCCCTGATCCCTGGCTGCCCAGCCATAGAACCCCCGGCACGGGGGCAGTCTGGACTGCTTTATCACAGTAGGCAACCTCTAGGGACACCGGGCAATGGGCATGGGCTACTGGGCAGCTTTTGCCGGCATAATAGCGTCTTGCCCCTTGCCGTTTCCAGGAGCCTGCCTCAACCCTGCAGTGGCGTGTGATTGGGGTGAAACATTAACGGAAACTTCTCTTCACTGCCTGAAGCCGAGGTGCCCTGTGACTCCGGCGTCTCAGATTCCTGATGCCATTGGCTCTTTGGTGATATATGGGGCTCTCCTTCTCTGTCTCCAGAGGGTGCTCTTGTCCATATTCCGGGATTGCGCCCTCCCTGTTAGGCGAGAAGGCAGAGGTGGCACACAGGAAGTGGATCTTGATGGAGTATGGATGAGATGCCTCACCTCATGGGTGTATTTCACCAAGACATCCTCAGAGATTGACTCCCTCTCTTCATGTTCCTCCACTAGGCAGGTGCAGAAAAGCCCCCAGGCTGCAGACCAGGCAGGATGATGGGGCCAGCAGAGGGGCTGCCCCACTGGTCCATTCCTCTTTTTTTTCCTTCTTGGGCATCCTGGGTCAGTGTTTCTGTAACGAGCATCTGCACTAGTGGTTTTAACAATGAATCAGAACACAGTAGTTTTACTTATCAATCTGAACACAGTGGTTTTAATAATGAATCTGAACACTGGTTTTAATAATCAATCTGAACACAGTGGTTTTAATAATGAATCTGCACACAGTAGTTTAATTATCAATCTGAACACAGTGGTTTTAATAATGAAGCTGCACACAGTGTCTGAGTCTGTCCGAGAAAGTCATATAAACAGCATTCCAAGACTTTGTCCAGAGGAATGCATTCATTCATTTACTTTCCTGCAGCAGTATAGACTCAGTAGTTTTATTTGTTTCATTCGTTTACTTTCCTGCAGCAGTGTAGACTCAGTAGTTTTATTTGTTTCATTCATTTACTTTTTTTTAGTTTTGTAAAATTGCATTTTTATGTGCTACATTAATTTAAGCTTTGAAGCACTTTCTACAGCCACAGTAAGTGGAACATGTACATGGGATTGTAGATACATGTTCATTTACGGCATTTAGCTAACACTTTTAGCCAAAGCAACTTACATTTGTGACTGAATACTTCTTGAGCGGTTGAGGGTTAAGGGCTTTTGCTCAGGGGTTGCTTAGTGTTCCATTTAATATCCCTGTCAAAAGAGAATCAGCAATAACCATTCATTCATTCATCATCCGAACCGCTTAATTCAGTCAGGGTCTCGGGGGGCCCATCCAGGGAAGTGCCAGTCCATCACTGAGCACACACAGACACACACACTCACACCAGGACATTTTAGAGTAACCAATTCACTTGACCTCCATGTTTTTGGATTGTGGGAGGAAATGGAGCACATGGAGCAGCAGGTTTACAGGTTTGGGTTGATTGAGCACAGAATGCTAAGGTTTTCCTTGGAAACACAGGTCATTGTTTTCTAGGCTCTGAACCACCACAAATGTAGCTGTCACTCAGAGGTGATTCCTTTTATATTGTGCAGCAGTAACAATGCCACATAAAAACTTATGTCACATGATTGTTTAAGACACACTTATGTTTATCCATGATTGGGACTTTCAGGGTACTTAGTGTGTCACATGTGACACAGAACAGTTAAAAGATATATATATATATATATATATATATATATATATATTGAGCACTTTGCTTACACAGCTGATGAAGGACCAAAAGGTCCTGTTTCTATATATATTATTATACATACATCTGTCCAAAACATCCTGTTTCTATATATATTATTTCAAAGATCAAATAGGCCGATGATGGTGAGGTGATTGAATATTGTGAAACCTGATTATATGGTAAAATGAGCATATCTTGCTGCTTACTGTGTGTGAGGTTTCATTTTGTGATGCAGAAGAGAGAAAGGAAGTGACCACTTGTAAATTATGCATGAGGCAGGAGCTAAAAAGAGTGGTAGAAAACCTTTAGTGGTACGATGTGCATTTTTGTATAGGCTAAGGGGTTTCTGTGCAGAGAATTTTCTGGATTACCTGTCTATTATAGTAGTCCTAGATTAGTGTGTGCAGTAGAACTTTCAGTTTAACACATTGACCCAAGTTTTAATCACTACTATTTTAGATTCAGTTTTATTTTAATTGAAATTACTGTTTTTGTTTCTGTAATTGATTAGTTAAATGCCACATTAGTTGGCTGAAATTAATTTCATTTATAATTTAGCTTCTATGTCAGCCATTTTACATTCACACACAGACATATAGAGAGTGGTCATCCATTAATCAGAGAGCTCAGATGAATGAAGGGATGAAAGGACTTGTGTGTGTTTAATGCCCAATCATATTTTCAGTCATAGAATCATAGAGTGTTTTTATGCAGGTTCTGACAAATTGTCAGAGGTGTTTATGCAGTCTAATCAAGACTAATACTTTCTTTATTAAACTGTTTCAGTGTTCAACTGTTAAAATTCTTTTTCAAAAGTGTAAAGTTTTTTTTATTATTAGGGTAATAATAAATTATGTAAACAATAAATTTTTGGTATGCAGTTTAGTGTTAAAAACATGCAGGTTTATGTTCACCACAGTGAAGTAAATAAAACTTAGCACCAGTTAAGGGCTGCACCAGTCTTATAGGTCTAAAGAGAGCCATCAATCCTTTGCTTATTGATTCTTTTCCCATTGATTAGATTTTTTCCAAAATGTTTATCACTGCTTCAAGACGACTCACTCTGTCCTTAAGTGCTAGTTTGTATGTTTATTTGTAGAGAACATACACAGCAAACCTCATGGGCTAAATGATGCTGTGACTACAGAAGACTCGGTTGGTACTGTTTCTGCTGCCCAGTGTTGCTTATGAGTTTGTCTCTGTCTTGCAGATGTGAAGTGTAACCCTGGAGGATGGACAGACGGAAAAGCAGTGTGTCTCCTGGCACTTCTGAATGGATATTTTGGTGAATGAAGATCATGATGTCCTTTTTATTCTGCTGAGGTGATTCATGCCCTGATAGCCTTGGGCAGGCTAACCCCTCCCCCAATCGCTAAGAGTCATCAAAAGCCTCATGTTGCTCCAAGTCCCTTAAAAGATGTGAGCTGAGGTGAGCTCACTTCCAAGCACCCGCTCCTTTGCTTGGTACGTCTCTCAGAGATACTGCTTCTCTTGGTACGTCTCTCAGAGATACTGCTGCTCTTGGTACGTCTCTCAGAGATACTGCTGCTCTTGGCCAGGGATGGAGGTACAACCTGAAACTGGAAAACATGTTAAGAAGTCCACAAGTCAAAAGCTGGAGGACCAAAAAAAGGTAAAAACGCTCTGTTTTTTCAGAAGAAGTGTGCCGTTCTCCTCAGGACTAAGCACTTGAAGCAGCTGGGTGATCAGGGATGCACATGACCTCTGGTGTGTGCCTGCTGAGCACAGGGAGCATGGACCATGCTTAATGTCATCTTGGCTAATGATGGGCTGAGCAGCAGGTGGGGGGTTCCGTCCCCCATGGCCTGCTTCCTTTAATCTGTCTCCAGTTCTTTCCCTACCTACTGTTCTGTACAGCTCACACATGCACATACGTCATCAAACTGTGTGTATAGAAGAATAATACTGAAATGTGAGACTGTTTTATAAAACCTTCTGATGTTAGAGCAACATAGATTTTTGCAGGATATTTACTTTGGCTGTGTGAGCAGAGGTTTGTGGTACTTGTGTAATTTGGACATATATGTTCCCGAAGGGAGACCTGCTCCTGGTTTAAGAGGCAGCAGTGATATGTCTATGTCTTTTCAGCAGTACAGTCTGGACTGGTGTTTACTGCCCCAATTATCAGCTAATAAAAAGGGGATTTGTGCTGTTGTTACATTTTGTTTTATACCCTCCACTGCCTCTATTAACACATAAGGGGATCAGAGGGGTGCATGCTTCTGTACTCAATAGTATATTATTGAAACTGAATGATGGTTCTAGTCTGGATACTAATGTTGACACAGATCTCTAATAGAACAACAAAAAGAGCCCTCTGTGATGACAGCTCCTCCTGTTGGTAGCCACTGGCATTCAGCAGTAGCGGAACATGTGGACTTGTTTACGTTCTTTATTTTTGTGCACTATTGATTGTTATTCTATGCCTCCCTCAGGTCAAGTGGGGGTTTATACAGTATTATATTCTTCCTTATTTAGCTTTATTTGTTTTCAAGATGGTCATTAAAGTTACATTGTGTTTTTATGTTATAGTTTATAGTATACCTTTTAAGTTCAGTTTCGTTACCAATTCTTTCGTTATTTAAAGCATTCAGTTGGACTCTTGCTCAAGCTTCCTTTCTTTTTTATCTGTACATTCTACATCTGTGACATCCTCAAATAATGTAATGAAATGAAATTATTATTTAGTAAGAAGCAACACTATAGCTGTAATTAGAAATGAGAAAAATAAAATACATAAGTATTTGCATTTTCAGGGGTCTTTGTTTTGTAGTTATAGTTATTCACTGTCTGAAATCCTCAGCAGGTCTTTGTTATTTGAATGTAATTTTAATGAAGGGCCATCAAGTAAGTCATGTGTCTCCTTAGGACGGCATGGTGCTAGGCTGCACTGGACTTGAAAGCATCACAAAATTTGTTGCTTGTGTCTGATGTTTGGCCTCTTGGCAGTTGCAGTGTTACTGAGCTGAAAAGTTGTGAAGAGCAAGCCTAGCTTGTTTCCAAGTCAACAAATCATGACAGTATTTAGTATATTTTATTTTATTCATGGTGTGAGTCGGCTTTTATGTGTGTATTTTTATTTTGTGAGGATTTCACAAACACAGCAAAGTAGTGGAGTCCATTTCCATAGACTTTGCAAATCAAAGACTCTTGATGCAAAGGTTTAGCAAGGTTTATCTGTGCAGAGTGGATAAGTGAAGGAGTGTGGATAAGGAGTGAGAGGAGTTTGGATAAGAAATGAAGAGCGGGAAGACAAGGAGTACAGGAAGGAGTTAGGACAAGGGATGCTGGGAGTTTTTCCTTGCCACTGTCACCTTGTCTTGCTCTCTGGAGGCTTGGACTCGGACATTTATAAAGCTGCTTTGTGACTACAGCTCTTGTGTAAAAAAGTGATTTATAAATACATTTGACTTTGACTGTGCCTTTGAAATCTTCACGTTTGGGCCTTAAGACGCTCCCCTCTGTGACACTGCTGGAGAGCTCTCTTCCTTAGAGACATGTGCAGATGTTTTTTGCCTTCTTGCAGTCTATCACTACCCTATGCAATTACAATTTGAGCAGTAATTTATGACTGTGGTTAGATTTGAGTCCATACTCAAATCTTTGTAAAGCTGCTTTGTGACAATTAGTTGAAATTAATCTAAATAAATGAATGTCAGTTTTATGTGCATGGCTGCTGTATTACTTATAACAATATGTTGATAATAGACTTTTAATAGGTATTTTAACAGATTAATATCTTTATAGAACACCAGTCATAAACTGCACCAGTTCCAGTGTTGTAAACAGAGAAGACTAAATCAATACATGAAAAATATATCTAAAACCCACTGTACATTTACATAACACACACATCATTGTCAGCATTTGGAGCACACATTGCCTGGTGCAGGGAAATCATGCATGTATTGCCTGGTGCAGGGGAGTAAACATGCCTCCTTCTCCTTTCTAGATGAGCCCACAGTGATGCCAGCCAGTCAAACACTGGCAGAGAATTTAATGAGGCTTTGATAAATGCAGAAATGAAAACCCTTAGCTTTTCCAACCTGTAACTATGAGACTGCCAATCACAGCAGATGTAAGTGTACCAATGATTTATGCTGCCAGGCAGATGTGCTCAAGGGACAGGTGTTGTGTGCCCACCTAGGCCAGGTTAAACAATTAAGCTTTTTATCAACTACTATGCAAATAATAATAACAAAAAAGCCCCATTTCTATACCATTTAATATTTACAGATACTGTCTCTTGTATTGGTATAAGGGCACTTGGATCCTGCAATTTTGTGATCACTATAGTGTTAAAAAGGATGTTGACCAGAGTGAACTTCCATTCAACAATTTGCATTCCACCATTTGCACATCTTGCTGTTTTTAACAGGCTCTCACAGTCTTTATAAAGATCAGCACTAGTATGTAGCTCTATCATTTATAAACAATCTTGTTTTATCTGCATTTTAATCTCTTTCCCCATGCTACTATTTATAGAGAACTGGAATATGGTGGTTTAGATAGTGATCGAGGGCAGTCTGATGCAAAGGATATGTGAGTGTGTGAACAGTGTGTTTGAGTATTTGTAGTACTAGGTCTGTTTCACACAGCTTAGCACGACCAGGTGGGCTGTTCTGATTCCCCTGTCATCCCACCATAAGACCAAGTGGGTTGTTCTGTTTCCCCTGTCATCCCACCACAAGACCAGGTGGGTTGTTCTGATTCCCCTGTCATCCCAACACAAGACCTCCTTGCTTTTGCTTTTAAAGGTCCGGTGGAAAAAGGGACTCACCTGACCTCAGATTGTCGGCTGTGTGTGATTGTCTGGGGTATTGCCTGCCCAGAGAGGTGCTAAAATGTGTCAAATGTGTGCAGGTATGTGCAGAAGTGATGTGTTCGGGACATCCTAAGTAGGCAAGTCATGTCTGGTCAAGGGTGGTGTGGCCTTCCTTGCTCAGTGATTCAACTGGTGCTGACACAGAATGATTCTGTTTGACCCCTACAACTATGTGTGGTTGAGTATATTGAAAGGAATACTGCACACAGCTAGATGACACTCTGGCCAGCGAGCTCATGTGGTGGAAGGAGCTGGTGTTTGCTTGAGACTGGGGTACACCAGACAACTGCTTCTGTGTTCATGGTTGGTAATTTTTAATTAAATTTACCTTCTTGGGTCTCAAAATATCAATTTTCTGAAAAACCTTTCAAAAATGCATGGAACTACGATCTTGTACATTAGTACGTTGCACATTACTGTGCATGAGGACACTCCTGTTCATGATGCAGCATGCCAAGAGACAGCCAAAGATCATCTGGAGTGTAAATGCACCCCAGCCTGGCCCTCAGAAGACCTGATTGTTCCCCAGCCTGGCTCTCAGAAGACATGATTGTTCCCCAGCCTGGGCTCCATATTCTGTGATCAATCCCTAGCCTGGCCTTCAGATGCAGTTCACAGGTTTTCATGTCAACTGTTTATTAAGCCCTTTTTGAGCTGACCCAGGTGAGTTATTGCAAGGAAAATCCTAAACTGCTGAGTGTGCAGTCCCCAGGCATGGGATTAGGAACATCTTTCCCACATGGTGCTCTCTCTGCTTATCGAATACACCGCATTGAAGAGATGAGATTGCCATCTCCACCCTTTTTACAGTCCTCCCTCTAAATATGTATGCATAGGTGTATGTGTGTGTGCGCATGTGTGTGTATGTGAGTGTTTGAGCGTATATGTGTGTGTGCGCTTGCAAAACCCACTTTGGTGCACCCACAGTGACTATTAGAGTATGGTCCTAAATCACAGTGCATGTGCTTACAGTGGGAATGGAAATCTAAATGGATTGCTTGGGTGATGTGGAACGTACAGTATATGTCTGTCATTAAGCTTGATGGGGCTCTTTCTCAGCCAGCATTGACTCAGGCATACAGATCAGCTAAAATATAGTCAAGGAGAGTGATGATAGAGTGCTGTAGATAAAAGCTAATCCAAATCATCTTGTTTGACTAGTGAGACGAATGTTTGAGCAGGTTGCACTGTAAAGACAAAGAAAATAAAATAGAAAAGAAGTTTCTAATGCTGCATGTAGTATGGTAAGGATTTTGAAATGAGGCACTTACTCTCTAATAGTAATCAAAGCTCACAGGCATGAGGTTAAATTTAATTGTTTGAGAATATCTCAGAGAGAAGCAAAAGTAATGCTGGAGTACAAAGCAGAATTCACAATACGTTTCAGCACACTCCCTCTCCCTGCTAATGGGACAATTACATGGCAAATGACCTATACAAGTGCACCAATTTGTCTAGTTCTGTACAGAATTACTGGAGAGTCTTTGGATGTTGAGCTCTTGTAAGCTGATTATTAATGATTCATGATAACGCTGTGTTTGTGGTGGTATAGTGCCACTGAAGTAGAATGCACAGGTGCACTCAAAACACTACTGAAATGGCTTTAACCACTTTAACAACTATCAGCTTCACTTTAAAAACAAACACACACCATGATGTTCCACATATCTTACACAAACACACACCATGATGTTCCATGCTCATATCTTACACACAAATAGACACACAACGCAAACACACACATTAACACTTAAGGTGCAAAGACATAACACATCATCTATAAGGAGAAATACAAACATTTTGCTTTCTGCAATTGTTGGGGAACACTGAAGAGTGAGTGACATGTTATCTCTTCTGCATTCTTCACCAGGTTTCCTGGGCTTGAAGATCTGGATTAATGTATCTCACAGTGTCTTTTTAGTTTTTATTTCTAAATTGTTACAAACTTCCAGTGAGTTTAGGATAATCAGGCTGCGCCATTTTGAGATTACATGTGGATGGCCAACATAAAGAGGAAGAAGTTCTCAAAGATCCAAAAGAAAACATGTCAGGAAGAAGAAAAAATTAAAACGGAGTCAATGTGTTAAATAGTGGTTAAGGTGTGATTTCATTTAGCATGTTGGCCAGTGCTCATGTGTTATGTATTCACTGGCACTAAGCTATCCCCCATACAAGCTCCCCCCACACACAAACACAAACACACAATGTCATTTGAGACCAAGTATTCTGACCGCATCATAAGAGAAAAACAGTGACTGTAATCACCATTGCTGTTTTTGCTCTTGTGTTCAATATTTATTATTCATAATAAGTTTGACAAATCTTATATAAATGTTCATTTGTAAAGCTTATTATAGCACTTACAGACATTGATTTTCTCTCATGTTGCAGTCCGAACTGTTTATATCAAAGGACATTGTGTGTGTGTGTGTGCCTCTACTGTGCATGTGTATCTTAATGCAGGTGTCTACGCCTGTCTGCATGATTGCGCACAGAACTCTCTGACATGACTGATTAGTTGTGGACCACTTTGTGTCTTGGGAGGCTGAGAAGGGGAGGGTGTGGAGTATCTCTGTTCTGGGCACAGATCAGTGG
>JAOXYF010000004.1:7494446-7505440 GCA_028565775.1 Sternarchorhynchus goeldii
TTTGCTAGAGAGCATTTGGATGTTCCAGAAGAGTATTGGGAGAATGTCATATGGTCAGATGAAACCAAAGTAGAACTCTTTGGTCCAAACACAACTCCTCGTGTTTCTCCTCGTGTTTGGAGGAGAGTGAATGCTGAGTTGCATCCAAAGAACACCATACCTACTGTGAAGCATGGGGGTGGCAACATTATGCTTTGGGGCTGTTTCTCTGCAAAGGGACCAGAACGACTGATCCGTGTACATGAAAGAATGAATGAGGCCATGTATTGTGAGATTTTGAGTGCAAACCTCCTTCCATCAGCAAGGGCATTAAAGATGAAACGTGGCTGGGTCTTTCAGCATGGCAATGATCCCAAGCACACTGCCAGGGCAACAAAGGAGTGGCTTCGTAAAAAGCATTTCAAGGTCCTGGAGTGGCCTAGCCAGTCTCCAAATCTCAACACCATAGAAAACCGTGTTGTTTGCCGACAGCCCCAAAACATCACTGCTCTAGAGGAGATGCAGGAATGGGCCAACATACCAGCAATGGTGTGTGCCAGCCTTGTGAAGATTTACAGAAAACGTTTGATCTCTGTCATTGCCAACAAAGGATATACTGTATAACAAAGTATTAAGATGAACTTTTGTTTTGACCAAATACTTATTTTCCACCATTATTTGCAAATAAATTCTTTAAAAATCAGACAACTGTCACGTCGAGGCGGACACCCAGTCCGCTAGCCACGCCCACCAATTCGACGCTAACTAGATCCCAATCGCCTGCCTATTGAGCGCTCCTGGCGCTCATCACCACATTGACTATTTAAAGGCACAACACTGACAGATCAGTGCTGTGCATTAGCCCTGCTTGAGTGACTGCTATCAGCCTCTGTGCTTTCACACGCTGCCTCAGTTCTTTTTCAAGCTGCTTAACTACAGCCCTGCCGGTAAAGCCCAGACTTTGCCTTGTATATACGCTTGCTTTGCTATTGTATTTCTGTGTGTTTTGCACCACTGGCAACCCCTGTGCTAATAAACGTGCAAGTATGTTCCCAGTAGCGCCTGCCTCTGCTCCCTCCGACCCGCCGTCACAACAATGTGATTTTCTGAAATTTTTTTCTCATTTTGTCTCTCATAGTTGAGGTCTACCTATGATGTCAATTACAGGCCTCTCTCATCTTTTTAAGTGGGAGAACTTGCACAATTGGTGACTGACTAAATACTTTTTTTCCCCACTGTATTTTTTCAATTGCAGATTTTCAAGCTGCTCCTTTCTGAATTTTGTTTTTGACTCAAACATCAGAACAACTTGTATTGTTTTTATGCAATGTAATTATAGCTGTTTTTGTTAGAGTATTCTTTCACTTTAACATCTCCCTCTTTGACTGAACATTCAGTCTTTTCTATATGTTTTAACATTAATGCTCTTTTTCTTTTATTACAGGCTCATTAACTCTGTTGTGTTTGTGTGTCTGTTGCATTTCAGTGTTAGATAATATTTGGAAATTGTACCTGAAAAAGGGGAAATTGTAAATAAAGAAAGCAACTCAACACAATGCATCTTCTCTCAGAAAATGTTTATTAAGATTGAGGCAAAGTGATGAGCTCCATCTCCTGTGTACTTACAGGTATGGCTAATCAACATCAGGACATACTGTTCACTGCAGGCAAGAGGAGTAGATAACAAATAACAACAAAAAAGCAATAATAGATGAAACAACTGCCTTCTGCCTCCCCATAAATCTTCTTTTTGACAGCTAATAAACTATAGTCACCACACAAGCATAGAAATTTCTGTCTAATTGATGAGGAAGTGGTGTTGACAGGGAGACATTAAGCAGTAATGCCCTCTAGATTCACCAGCTGGGGTATATGGCCTAGTGATATTTGGTTTAACTCTGTGAACTTGTTATTTCATAGAGATGAAAACTCTGAACAGTATCCTGAGCCAACAGGACATTCTCCCACATGGCAGTTCTAGCAGTTGTAACATATTGTTTATTTTTTTGCTGTATAACGATCACTCAAGGCATGAGACATGATGCACAGGAGTGCATATGCAGCTTGATGACTGCTTTATTGAATGTTTTCTAGATGCTTCCCCAAACTCCCCCGAATGGTAGCCCTAAATATCTGCATCAAGCAACTCTTGACATTTAACTAGCAACTTGATATAATGTCCCGCTTTCTGAGAAACCAACTTCCACCATCATTATGATATTTTCTGGCATTAAGTATAATAAATCGGTCTTTCTGCTATTCCCATGAGAACAATACAGCATATTGCTGATGTGCTGATATAACAGATAGAACACTAGTTTGACATTTTGTCATTTTATTAAACTGGATGGTAGACCCCTGAGTGAGGGGATTGTTCTGCTCCCTTTTTTACCGCTAAGTGGATCCAATAGCACCCACTCTTCCAAGTAATAAAGTCCTTCAAGTGGTCTCTTGCTGGATACTTTCTGGAGGGTTCATACTGTGGCTGAGGCTGTTATAGAACAGTAACATCTGCTGTTGTCAGGTAGGCTGCCAGGTGAGTCTCTTGATTGTTCAGGTACTCCAGGAGCCATGAGTTGATTTCTGTTTTTCTTCATGGCACCTCTGTGTGTGTCCACAAAACAGGATCTCGGTGCATCTGCATCTCTTGCTGTTGACTTTTCCTTAAAGTCTTTCACCCATGCATGCTCACCCTGTTACAAATGAGTCAGTCTGTTGAAATTCTATTTCTGTTTTTGTCTGCCAACTCATTCTTTCTCCTGCAGCATAGTGAAGTCTGGCCAGTTGTATAATAGGATCATTGGGACAGGTGTGCAAAAGTTTCGATCCATGAGTAAATCTGCAGGGCATTTGTTAGAGGCTTCAGCTCTAGACCATTAGTGCTAAATATGGATCTCTGTTTTTCTTCCAAAGGCCTTTAACAGGTTCTGACTGCTTGCTCCACTTCTCCGTTGCTCTGAGGAAAGAGTGGGTTAGAAGTAATATGGCTAAACCCCTAGTCAGCAAATTTCCTGAAACACTCCAACACAAACTGAGATGTTTATGACTGGCTACACTCTCCAGAGCTACATTTATGACCTCAAAGTAGCCTGAGAGATCTAAGAGGAATGCAGGGGGAAAGAACTGACACCACATTCTTTAACCACCAGTATTGAAAACTCCACTTTCCCATAAAGCTATCAGATCAGGAAAGTGACCATCAGATTCCTCTCATCGAGAGGATTTCAGAGACATATGTTTTGTTGACCTCACATTCATTGGAACTCATAAAACTACACATTGGTTCCATCACCTGCTCTGAACCATGGAGCTATGGAGTATCAAATGGAGTAGAAAGAACCAGGAACATTACCAGGTTTATCACTCTGAGCTGAAGAAGTTAAACATACTTTTGAATAAAAACTGGACAAAGTACATTAACCATTAAGTTACTGTTGGATCAATTTGTTTATGAATAACCTGTCTGTAACCATGTGTTGTTTATTAACCTCACTTTAGTATTCATTATGGCTAAATCTGTACTTGACTTGTATCATACCAAGTAGCTATAGGAAGAAATGTAACCATGTGATAAAGTGTATTTTCTTCCAAGCTGAAGTCGTAGTAGTAGTAGAATAATAGTATAGAAAAGCAATGTTAATCATGTGAAATTAGTCTAGTTATTATTCCTTAGAAGTTATTAGTTAGAATGCATGCAGAATGTGTCACAGTGGCCGCCCAGGCCGCCTCCCCTGTCTCGTGTCTGTGTGGGGGTGTGTTCAGTTGTCTTGTCAATCTAGTGAAGTGCGTGTGTACGTCTGGGTGTGTTGTGAGTGTGGAGTGTGTGATTATTATTGTTGGTGTTATACGTTTCACCTGCAGAGGATATCCCATGTTTGAATTTTTAAGTCTTGTGAAATCCACACAAATACTGACTGTCATCAGGCTTTGGCACTACCACTATTCCAGCACACCAGTTTATCAGCTTCTCTACTCCTGAAATCACTCACAACTTAATCCTGATTCTAAGTGTAGCTTCGAATATCCCTTTTATAGGCAACTGTGTCAGGAATTTAACAGACTTTTGCAATGTACTAAAAGATTTTGTACTCTACATGTATTGCTATTACACATGCTCTCCTGTCAATTTTCACATTCTCTAATTTGTTTTACCATTCACGGGGCTTCAGAATCACCTGCATTGACAGCACCAAGAAACACAATGTTCTGTCGAGTTTTGCAGGCATTGTTGATCTCTCCTATTATCTTAAGCCTGCAGAGTTTTTCCAAACAGCCAGTTTCTTTGTAGAAGTTACAAACTGCATGTCGAGTGGTGCATTGTTTTCCCTTGTACAATATCTCCATTAGGTACAGATTAAAATGATTTTTTAGCATGTTTTGCTGCTTTTTGTAAGGTCAGTTCCAGGTCTGTCTGTAACTGTTCAGACAGCTTTTTGTCACTTAGCCCCTCTTACCAGTCCATCCCAAATTATTTCAATGTTGATTTTCTTCAGTGTTCCATTACTGTACTGGATTTGCTGTAATAAAAATCAGCTGTGCCACCTACATCTTTGGTTAAATTTGGTTCGTTCAAAAATTGGTTGCAGTTCCAATCCTGAAGTGACATGAAGCCTATCAAATCTTTCAACCCATTATGTCCATTCTACCAGTCTCTAGTCTTTTAAAACATGGTTCATTCCTTTCATCTCCAGTCTTTTAACCCATTATGGTTCATCCCTCCAATGTGCACAAACTGACAATTTCTACCTTTTATTTTAGTCATGACCAGGGGGCCAATAAGATATTTTGTCAAATCCAAGAGACCTAGAGACCTATAAGATCTGTGATATGGAACCTATCAAGAGCCAAGTCTGATTTCCTAAATGAATGGGAAACCAGTGATGAGAGGGTACAAAGTATGGAGAAAAACAGACTACAGTCTGTAATTGCAGTATTACAAATTGCTCACATATGGCAATTGGAGCTGATAAAATGGATAGTGAGTGTTCCTGGGGGGGGTTCCAAATAAAGTGATAGGTGAGTGTATATATGTGCAAACAAAAATGCCCAGATACAAGCTGTGAATATTAATGTGTATTAAATATAAAGATGATTTCAAGAACAAAACTGAAAACTCGCTTGTTTAAGTTCTTGAAGGATGATGAAAGCTCTGCTTGAATGAGTGTTGAAGGATGAAGTGAAACCCAACGCTCATTGCATCATCCACAAACCTGTTGGTCCAATATGGACCACTGCACACCTATGCACCGAATAAACTACCATCGATCAGTTAGCTTGTACAAAAAATTGACCAAAAATGATTGGTAACCTATACACCTTTATGAGAACTGAGTGTAGCAGCAGTCAATTTTAAAAAAGTTTTTTCCAACCCATCTGGCACATCAGGTCCAGTTAATCAGGGATTTGCAAAGGCATTAACTGGACTTCAGGTGTTTTAGATACAGACTTGAACAGAACTTAGATACAGACATGAAGCAGATCTCCAGTTTAATAATATCACAGGGAGGTTACAGAAATAACTTCAGGTATTTTTTTCTTAGTACTTACATTTTTATTGAGTTTTTAACAACAACAGAGCAGATCATACAACTATACATCAAGGGTAATTAGGACAAACCGGAGAGAACCGCACAAACATTCAATAAAATAAAAGAACATCTCCACATAGTGTTTTACAATGAGGTACAATTGCTTTCAGCATCACCTAGAATGGGAGTAAAGAAAATGATTAAATAAATAAGTGAAATATCAGCTTGAGGTGGCAAGGCCGCAGCACCCAACATTACAGCCATAAGTTTACTATCTGGGCCATCACCCGAGTAGACCTCTAGCACGGTCCCACCGTAGACTGAAAATAGGCTTTTGAAGTCTTAGTAAGTATGTTATTTTTTCCATTTGGTACAGTTCGCCTACTTTTTGGACCCAAGCATTGTAGGAGGGTGGCTCTAATTGCATCCACTTAATAGTAATACATTTCAAGGCTGCAGCAAAAAAGATATTTAGAAGATATAATTTAGCTCTACCCTGTATACCTGTTGGAATGATACCAAGTAATGCGATTGTGGGATCCTTTGGTATGTTTTCCTGAAAGATCTGGTTTATAGTCCTATACACCTTGTCCCAGAAGATTTGTAGTTTAGGGCATGACCAGTAGATGTGTGTGTGGTTAGGCACACCTGTGCCCCAGTTTCTCCAACATAGGCTTGGTACTCTAGGGTCCATCTTAGCGACAACATTTGGTGTCCTGAAGTATCTGCTGATAATTTTCCACTTAAATTCACGCCACATATTTGAATTCGTAGTTTGATGTGCCTCTGTCCGTGCCTCCACCCACATCTCATCAGTAATGGTTCTACCCGTCTCTGCCTCCCATTTTTGTTTTGTCTGAGCAGGTTTACGTCGACTCATTGATAAAAATATCTTGTATAATTTCATTATCAATTTCTTACCCCCTTCCCCCTTTTGGAATTGAGTTAAGAAGTTTTTCAATGGTGTGGGGTTCAGTACTTTTCCCCATTCTTTGTATGTAGTCAGAAAGGAGCACAACTGTAAATATCTAAAGAAATCATTTTTCTGAAGTTGAAAATGTCTACGTAGTTGTTCAAACGACATAAGGTTGTTCTTATCAGTTAATTGATTAATAAACATGAGCCCCTGATCAGCCCATTTTGCAAAGCCTTTATCCAAGACATTAGGAGTGAAGGATTTAATGTGTCCAAAGCTGGTTAAAATTGAAAGTGCTTTAGGCAACTTAAAGGCAGTTCTAACTTTATTCCAAATGTTGAGTGTGGTTCTAGTCCACAATGAAAAACCCTTTATTGAAATATCTAGGAATGGCAAAACCTTTAACGGCTCAGGTATATCGGTGAGTATCGGTTTGGATCCATGAGATTAATGGCTTTAATTGAGCTGCCCAAAAATAATATTTTAGAACTGGAAGATTGAGTCCCCCTTCTGCCTTACTTCTTTGGATTGTTTTGTATTTTACCCAGGGACACTTATTTTGCCATATAAATTTTGAGATTAATTTATCCAATTCATCAAATGTAGATTTTGGAATTCCTATTGGTAGCATTTGGAATAGATATAGTAATCTTGGAAGAATATTCATACGGATAGTTTCTATACAGCCAAAAAGGGAAAGAGGTAACGCTGCCCACCGCTCTAGATCATTTTGGATTTTGACCAGTATAGTACTGTAATTAGTATGAAACAAATCATGTAATGAAAAAAAGGATATTAATACCTAGATATCTGATGCCCCCTTTAGACCACTTAAACCGCTTTGTTGCTTTACCCCCAGTGGAACATTGCCATTGACATCCATTGCCTCTGTCTTATCAACGTTTATTTTATAGCCTGAGAAATGACCTTAAATAGAAACCATTCCCTTTAAGTGAGGTATTGATGATGCAGGCTCTGTCAAATATAATAGAACATCATCTGCGTATAGTGAGATTTTATGTTCTTCTGTGCCAATCAAAATTCCTTTAATGCCATCGTCATCCCTGATAAGTCGGGCCAGCGGTTCAATACTAATTGCAAATAAGAGGGGTGACAGAGGGCATCCTTGCCTACAGCCGCGCTCTAGGTTGAACCTTGCCGATCTAAAACCATTGACTCTGACAGCCGCCTGTGGGGATGAGTAAAATTTGTGTATCCAATCTACAAAATTGGGCCCGAATTTAAACCTCTTTAAAGGTATGAATTAGGTCCATGACACACGATCAAATGCCTTTTGGGCATCTAAAGAGACTATAGTTGTTATAGACTTGTTCTCTTTTTGGTGCAATATAATGTTCAATAGGCGGTGTAAGTTGTTTCCATAGTGCCTCCCAGTAATGAATCCAGTTTGAGGAATAACTTCAGGTATGATGTACTAAATGCTGACGCCCTTATTAGGACTGTCTGTGTGCTGCTACTCTCCCTTGCTGCCTTTCCAATCAGTCTTCTAAGCTTTTGTTTTGTCATTATGATGATAACCTCCTGAAAACCACTATGACTGCATTTTAGCTTATTAATATAGCCTTGCTACCCCTTATTAGCTTGTTCCTTTATAAAGAAGATATTTATATAGCATTTAGGTATATTTAGCATTTGTGGCTTCCCCAGCTTAATATTTATAGATATACTTATTAGTAAATAGGATGTAACTGTACTGTTTATATATGTAAACGAGTTTTGTAAGCATTTTTATTTAAATGCTTAAATACATTAATGTTATATTTAGTGAGTGTAATTTCTATGTCTACAAATGTGTAGTGCATGTGTAGTGCATTTATGAGCTGCCTTCTGAAGCTCTTGCTTTCTTGGGGGCTAATTATCATTTTCTTTCTCATCACTTGGCACCCTGTTCTTTGTGATTTAAAATACATCTTGCCTGGCTGTGCTGTGACAGATAGCAGTACCTGGTGCTGCTTAACAGCAGAGCATCAGGCTAGCAGCTCCAGTGTAGGAGGTGGCAGTACATGTATCTGGCTCTCAGGTGGCTCACAGCACAGGTGGAGCTCTGATGGAGCTCATTTCCACCAGTTTGTCTGCTTTCTGGCAGAGATGACTATTTCAGTTCACCATTGTATTGAAGTCCTTTATTTTGGTCCTGATACAGAACCTTGTTTCTCTAGGAAACTCTAGCCTTGAAACAAGGTAGCAGGACATTACCCAGCCATTTTATTGCCCCCAATTCCATCTGAAAGGAAGTGAATTAGCAATATGTTTTGACAGGAATGGTTGCTCTTACAGTAGTATAGGACGATTTAAACATTTAATATAGACTACACTAAAGCAAAAGCTCTGTGCGCACACACACACAAACACATACATGTACACTCTCTCATTTCCATCATTAAAACTACTTACTTATTGCCAGAGTTGAAAATATGTCTGTATTTTCATTTGAGTAATGTTTTTTGAGGGGCACACATTTCACATATAAAATGTTTGTCCTGTGAATACAGAATAATAAACGTGCACAGCAGAGACTGGATAGTTTATAGGGAATTGGTTTTGGCATATCAATATATAAAAATGTAGCTGGGTCAATACTTCATTCTGATTAGTAAAGTATTTAGGTATTTATGTGATGCTGTCTTGAAAAGCTGACCTTCATGTGGGTTCACAGTCACACAAGAGGGTTTAGTGATTAAGGCACACGACTATTAATCACTTACAAATTCAGGGCCCATTTTTGCCAAGTTTCCACTGTTTGGCCCATGAAGAAGGCCCTTAACCCTCAACTACTCAAGGTATATCTAGTCAGAATTTTAAGTCTCTTTGGATAAAAGTGTCAGTCAAATGCTGTAAAATGTGAAGAAAAGTTAAATGTAAGTTAAGTGTAAGTTGATTTACTGATTATTAGTCAGGCTACATACATAGTATCAGCCCAGTCATCAGGGCCCACCAGATGGTCCACAACATAAGAGCTCCCACCACACCTGCACCAGTGTAATAACAGATTTAGGTGGCTTGGATCGAATAAAAACATGAACCCACTTGTAAGTACTGGATTGTACCTGAGTATCCCTGCTCCTCTTATGTTCTTGTATTTGAGCTGTCCAAAAGGCCAGCTGAGATGGGAGAAGCATGCAGTGTGTTAATACAGCAGTGTGTGAATACGGCAGTGCGTGAATACGGCAGTGCGTGAATACAGCAGTGCGTGAATACTGCAGTGCGTGAATACAGCAGTGCGTGAATACTGCAGTGCGTGAATACAGCAGTGTGTGAACACAGCAGTGTGTGAATACAGCAGTGCGTGAACACAGCAGTGTGTTTATCAGCCCTCAAGCCTTGGAACCTTAGGAAACTTCCTGTTCACTGACCACTTCCTTTTCATCATATCATTGTTTGCATTTCTTTTCCTCTCACTGACTCTCTCAGATCCTCTCCTCGTGAGTTTTGTGCCTAAGACTTCATGTTGAATCAGGAGGCATCCTGCAAGGCAGCGGTCTGTCACTCCTGCTCTGCCTGCCAGCAGCAGCAGCCTGGGTCTAACAGTACTGTGGTTCTGGGTCTAGCAGTACTGTGGCGCTGGGTACAGCAGTACTGTGGTGCTGGGTCTAACAGTACTGTGGTTCTGGGTCTAGCAGTACTGTGGCTCTGGGTACAGCAGTACTGTGGCGCTGGGTCTAGCAATACTGTGGTGCTGGGCCGAGGCTTTCCTGAGCACTTTTGGGGAGCCACCCAGCAAAACACGCCTCATAGACACATAAACAAAATTGTAGGAACTAAGGCCGGGGAATCCTGGTGCTCAGTGTGTAACGAGCTTTGTTGGCAGTGTGCAGGAGGCATCTCTCATGAGTGCTGCACTTCTGTGGGCTGCTTGGTGCTCACAGCCAAACCACCACATTTTTTACACACTTTTACACACCTCATCCAATCATAGAAATACAGCTCAAGATCTTGAGCTGCAGCTCAAGGTTTCCACAGGTTTTTTTGAGCAGTGACAGTGACATGTTTTGGGGTTTATTTTCTTCACTAACACTCATTTACATCTTCTCCACAGCTTTTAAGATTTGCCACAATCCATCATTTCTATATCTTTTTGTCTTAACAGATTAAGTGGAGGGTGTTGGGCACAATGACACAGAATGAAAACAGAGAACCAAACAACAATGTCTGAACATATAAAAGCACATATAAAAGCTTTAACTCTCCACCATTTTCTGGAGGGATCATCCAGTGTGCCAGTGGCTAGTATCAGTCTACTGCATCGATTCCCAGTCCAGCTCTTTGGCTCCCAAAGATGGTTTCTGTATACTGAAACACAGCAATCAAGGACACTGAAGCTGGGAGCTGAGATAAAGCAGAGTTGTGGATGACTTCTTTGCGCCTGTGAGGACAGGATGTGCAGACACTGGTCTGCTCTGCTGGGATGTGGACAGATGGGGTGTGGGGTGCAGGTGTGTTAAAATCTGGAAATTTTGTACCATCTGAAGGTCTTGTGTTATATTGGTTGAGAGATGCTGTGTAATATTGATTGAGAGATACTGTGTTATATTGTATATACAGGTTTACAA
>JAOXYF010000004.1:7505540-7522227 GCA_028565775.1 Sternarchorhynchus goeldii
TGTGTTATATTGGTTGAGAGATGCTGTGTAATATTGATTGAGAGATACTGTGTTATATTGTATATACAGGTTTACAAATGTCTAGATCCAGATGCCCAGTGAACCAGCCCAGTGGCAACAGCAAGGAAAAACAGCTTTGCTGAAAATGGTCTGAGGGTGGACCAAATATTCCTTTGAGAATGCTTGATTGATAGTCCACTATCACAGACCTACAGCCTGCCATGCTATTCAGACAGAGTTGGCTATAACAAATCCAGTTTTCTAAAGGCTTAATATCTGTGTTGTAGAAAATATATCATAAAGCGTTAAACAAACAAGTCATTTTTTGAAAACTCTGAGGCAGACTCTGAATCATACTTATGAATGTCAAATGTTATATAAAGTGCGCACCTGTGGGGCCACCCAGTTTACAGCAGAATGGGAAAAATTGGGCAAAATAAACTGATAATGTATCGCATTTTGAAACACTATTCATGGGACAAATGTTCATTGCATGCCCTGAAGAACAAAAATTAACCTAATTAAAAAGATCAACTCTAAGCTAAAGTAGTTGCATATATGTGTTGTTTGAAGAAGGTTTTAGTGGTTCAGGTCTGTGGGGCATGAATGTCCAGTCTAATCGAAAACTCATTAAGGGGACACAGAGAATGATGACCTCAGATACTGTATGAAGTAACCTTTTCCCTTTTATGGATGACAATTTGGATGACAGAGTCTCACTGTGACAACGGCAATGAGGACGCGGAAGGCGAGGCTGCAGGGAACATAATTTTAATGATAACTGCAGACAAACAGTGAACCACAGAGCACTCAAACAAAAGACAGCAACAGGCTATAGTTAGCTACTACAGCCTGTTGCTGTCTTTTGCTAGCTAGCTAGAATAAAACAGAGCAAACTTGCAAAAGGCTTTCACAAAGGCTGGGCTTCAGGGCAGTCCGCAGGCTCGGTAATCATCAGGCAAGTGAATGTGCAGCAATGGTTTAGCGAGACCTGTGGGCTTGTATGCAGAGTTGAAATGATTAGTGGAAATTGTAAGCTGTATGTGATAAACGGGTGATTGGGACCGAGCCAATGAACGAAGTGAAGTGGAGGTGGGCGTGGCCTAGGTCTGCGTGCCCAGCGCGACGTGACACTCACACTCGCTATTCATACATTTTTGGCCTGTGTGTTTGCATGAAGTCTCCTATTTGGTATACTGTGCAGGAGTAATTGGCTGTGTGTGTGTGTGTTACAGTTTTTAGCTCTAGCTAGCCCGTAAAGCGTGCTGTTGAGGTGCTACAGTCTCTTCATTGATTGTATGCTGGGGCAGAATTGGGGAAGGATGGATGGATAAATGACTGCCCAACAAGGAAACATCAGTGTTTGAGGGAAGTTGAAAATTGCCTCTTTCCTCTTCTCTTTCTCTCTTTCTTTCTCTTTCTCTCTCTCTGTCTGTTTCTCTCTCTTTTTCTCTCTCCCTTCCTGTCTCTCTGTATTGTCTATATCTTTTTTGGTCTCTTCAGACCAATTTCGTATACATAGCAGGAATGTCTAAAATGATTAACACTGTTAGTGTTAACCTTGTAAGACAAGTCCCTTCAGATGATCAAATGATCAACCTTGTCAGAAGTGCGTAACACTTCTGCATACCTGCATACCCCCTCCTATATTAGTCTTCAAATTGTTGTACAAACATAAAAACAACCGGAAAAGGTTTCTAGCTAGCGATACCTCTTATAGCTCTCATAGTTACAGAAACTATGAAGTTTTCCCTTTCTGGATAAAGATTTATAGATGGAGTTGGCTCACGTTGATGAATTTGTTATTTGAAGCAAAGCCACTGCAGTCATATTAATGAGCAGTTGTGATTAGAGACAGTAGCAGCCTATAATAATCAAGATTTTTTTATTTCATTAAAAATGTTTATATTATTTTTTGCATGTCCTCACTTCTCTGAGGGGTTAAAAGATTGAGATTGTACATCATTATGGTGGACACCATTGGTAAAACCCACTGGGTGCTTTTCCAGTTTGTATGTTTCAGGGATCCAATGACACCCCCTTGTCTTTCCGAACCATTCAGACAGAAGACTGACATCTGTTGGTGGGAAATGTTTTTGCAGGTTGGTGTAATCAGTGGACCAGGTCCCTTCTGCTAGCTAACCACCTTTGTCGCTCTTTACTATACCTTTTCCTCACAGGACACATGTACACAGGCACTTGCAGGGATGTCATAGAACTCCAGAGTCTTTTCTTTTAGATCATTCTATAAAAGTTTTACTCTGAGGACTGCATGCAGAGCCTAGAATACAGTAGAGTGGACACATGCACCTGTTCTCAGAATGTAATGTGACCCTCCCCCTGACCTGTGGCCTGCCACTAACCCTCCCTCAGACCTGTGGCTGCCCCTGGAAATTTAACAGACAAGTGGCACATTTCAGCAGGGTGGGAGGAATGATGTGCTGTACAAATTATTTTGAAGTCTGTATGTGTGTGTGTGTGTGTATGCATGTGCACACTTGTGTTTATGCCATTCAAAAATAAAAAAGTAAGCATAAAATTACACAAGAAAAATGTATTCAGTAACATTTATGCCTGCATCAGTGTACCTGTTTATCAGATTAGGGACTCTCACGTGTCACATGTGTCACGTGACACAGTTGAGGAAAACTGTGTCACTCTTACAGTTTTCCTCAACACAGCAGTAGCTTTCAGACCAGGACTACTATACTAATACAAATTCAACTAATGAAAATTGAATAATAACACTGTTACAGAGGAAGAGCCCAGTTAGAGTTCTTCCTCTGCCTCAGAAGGTATAGATGTCAACCATTGTTATACTTTGTTTTTATACTTACCACACCAGAGTTGTGTTTAACTACTGATGTGCTTAACTACTAATCCAGTATGTGATGGCTGAATATTTGATAGCTAGCTTCAAAGAAGTAGGGGGAATTTTGTAATATATACTCTGGATAATATAACAGTCATATGTTCGGTAGGTTAAACTCTTTTTTGTTGATGTAGCAAAAAGATGTCATTAAGGTGCCCTAACAAAGCTAACCACACAGTCTGCCAGCATACATAATATCTGTTCATATGTTTCCCTGTTTTCCCAATGAGATAGATAGAGAAAGAGAGAGAGAGGGAGAGAGAATATGAAGGAATGAGTATGACTGAGTGAGTTTTCCATTCTGTATTCAATTCTGGCTGGGGTTTGACTGGCTTCATTTTGTTGTACTAAAACCAGGACTGACCACAAGCCCTCCAGACCCCTTCACCACCACGCCTGAAACTCTCGAGACCTGAGGAACTTATCTTAACTCATCTTAACTTTCTTCTTCCTTTCACACTCTGCTGCTTTGTTGGCCTTCCACATTTCTCTTCCACTTTTCTATTCCACATTTCTCTTGTTGCCTTTTTGCTTCTGTTGACGAGTGAAGTCTAAAATAGCTTTACTGACAGGCTCATATTCATTTAAAGTGTTTTCAGAGTTTTTTTAATACATACACACAAATACACACACTTAATAGTACACACATAATCAATTTTATCTGATTATAAATTACACTATAGAGGCCAAAATAATAGAATTGCATTATGTACTTACTGTACAACTGTATTACTGATGTACCCACATTTCCCTGTTTTCTTTTTTCTACCTCTTGTTTTCTTACTCTCTCACTTTCTCACATTTTCCAGCCCTTTATCTTCATTAAGCATAACACAATATTCAGTTTGTGTAAGCTGTGTGAATCAGAACTCATATGTGGTCATTGCAAATCTGATTATAATGAGCAGTAACATCAGCTTGATTTTGCTGTGCCTTACCTTGACCGATATCCTATTGGCAGTGTTTTCCCAGACCATGTGAGAACCATTTAGGTCTTTAACACTCCTCCAGCCTTTTACAGCAAGACATTTCACTAAGCATTTCACTATACTATTATTCTTCTGAGGCATTTCTCAGTCCTGGAGCGACCCTACACTTCATATTTTAACAATGTCTCTGGTCGCAGAACCCCCTTTTTTAACTCATGATGTAGTTCATTGAAGAAGGTGCATGACTAGTGCATGCTAGCACAAGACAAACACAATACTACTAAACAATGTAGTTCATGGGTACTCAAGGAGTTTTTAAACTTTAGTCTGAAATTATAATGTAGTGAGTAGGAGAAAGTAAATGTGAGGTTGGCCTTGACATTCCAAGCCATATCTTGTATAAAATCATCTGGATATCAGCAGAATCCACTGGACTCTCAAGGAGGAGGTCACATCCCAGTCAACCGAGTTGGACCATGAAGAAACATTTCCATTTGCCAGCAAAGATCAGAGTACTGGTGCATGCTAGCAGTTCATAGAAAAGAACTATTCAGGCAGTTTATCATGACCTTTCTGGTAAGCAAATGTTCTTTGTCCAGGTCCATTGTTGCTGCATCTCCCCCTAAGAAAAAGTATCAGTGTTGTAAATGATCAGTCCTCACTCTCACACTGCTGGTTTTCCTCCTTCTGGCCTCATTCTCAGCCACTTTGGTCTCTCTTTCTCTCTGTAGTTTCTCTCTTTCTCTCTGTGGTCTCTCTCTTTCTCTCTGTAGTTTCTCTCTTTCTCTCTGTGGTCTCTCTCTTTCTCTCTGTGTTTGGGAGTGAATCCTGCCCTCTCATCCACTGCTGAGTGAAACAGGCACTCCCTCATTCTTACACTACCATCACTCTGCTTTCATTTACAACTTCATGGCCTGTGGGAAAGAAAAATTATGAAGAAGCACTTTGTTTCCAGTGGAACAGCCTAAAACAGACAAAACCAATAAAACACTTAAAAAAAACAAATGTTTTAAAAAAAACACAAAAACACACTACCTGTCTTGACTCAAACTGTAAAGAATAAAACAACATTTTTAACAGCATTCCAATGTATCCATGGAATCAGAGAGTGTAATGTCAAGTGGAAGAGTATTCCAAAGTCTAGGAGCAAGAGCAACTGAAAATCAGTTACCCGTTGGCTTCAGTTTTGTTCTTGGAACAGCCAAAAGCCCTTTATTAGAAGTCCTCAAAGACTTGACACTTCAATAGGGAATTAATAGTTCAGGCGCTTCACCATGTAAAGCCTTATAAGGCAAGAGCTGGACTTTGTAAGAAGATGAGCAGCTGCATTTTGAACTATTTGAATCTGAGCCAGAGCTCCTTGAAGGCAAGTAAAGGCATTACATTAGTCCAAGTAAGTAAAGGCATTACATTAGTCCAAGTAAGTAAAGGCATTACATTAGTCCAAGTAAGATGACACAAATACATGAATAAGTGACCTTAATGGATAGAGCGTGTCTAATTTTAGCAATTGGTCTTACCTGGAAAATAGTATGGGACAGAGAACAAGTTTCTAGAAAAGGGTTTTAATTTTAGCAGACCAAGAGCTACCTCAGGGCCAACTGTCACGGGATGTCCCAAGGGAGTCCCAGGAAGGCAGGCAGGAGCACGGAAGAAAGACGTTTATTTAGTTTGTGTTTCAACAGTGTCGAACAGCAACATAAACTGACAAACTTACACAACTGAAGCGTTGAAGCACCGACGTGGATGCTAACATACGACACACAGACGAACAAAGACTCAGTGCCACATACACACTTTAATACACTCAACCTGATGAGAAACATGTGAAACATATAGCGACAATGAGACCAATCACACACGCCACAGCCAGACGTACACACATACACACCACGATGACACCTCAACAGAGCACACCGCCACACAGACACACGAAAGGGGAGGTGGCCAGGGCAGCCACCTTGACATTGCCCCACCACAAGGGGCGCTTTCTCCTGTAGTGACCAGTGGCTGGGGACTGCCCCCCAGCCCCTACCACTGGCTCAGGACTGGAGGACAGGTACCACAGCCACCGACACGCACCCAGGAGCAGCCTTCCCCCGCTGCAGGGCCGGTCCACGGCGTCTCGCCCTTAAGCAGCTCTCACAGAGATCAGAGATGACACTGGGGTAACAAAGACAGGCACAAACAACGTTACAGGTGCAAACACACAGGTACAAAAACGGCTCCCTCCAGGGGCATCTGTCTTCACAGTCCCCTGGCTCCCAAGGGCCAGGCCCCCAAGCCTGGCAGCCGGGACCAGAAGCGGAGGAGTCCCTGCAGTTCACCGGGTCTCTCTGGCTGGGGCCTGGGGTGCATTTGCTGGCAGCCTGGGCGTGCTCGCAGGTGACCTGGGTCCCTCTGGCTACCTCTGGGGCATGGGCTTAGGCAGGGTGAGGAGCCGGGCTGCTTCCTTGCTGGCCCCAGACGATTTAAGGTGACTCCCCTTGTACCAGGGTCTCCCCCCTAAGGCGGGGGTGAGTCCACTAGCTTCCCAGGCCCTTCCATCCCTTGGAGTCTGCCTGCGTCTGGCTTCCGCCGGCTCAGGGGAAGGAGGTTCCGGCCCTTCCTCCCCCTCTTTCATGTCGGACTCGACGTAGTACAACTCCATGGCCGACTTCCTTGCAGCTCGCTCCATAGAGGGGTGACGAGGGCGGGCCCTGAGGAGGTGTCTCGGAAGGGACCCTTCCTCCTCCGTCTTCATCCCTTCCTCTTCTGCATGGGGTGGCTCGCTGTCCATGTCGGTCTCCTCCACCAATAGCTCCTGTGAGGAAAGGGGTTCCTGGACTCAGGAGGGGTTCCTCCTCCTCATCATCAATGGACCATCCAAGGGGTCTCACAGTCCCCCGCATGACCTGTCTAGGACCCCTGAGGGCATTGCCATGCCATGTCTCCCTGAAGAAGGAGGCCTTGTCCTATTCCAGCCAGTACTGCTCCTTGGCATTGATGAACCCTGAGGGAGAGTCCCGCCCCCCACGACGAAATACGCCGCTCAACCCCAACAGAGCAGCGTCATCATCACCGACCCCTCCAGGATCCTCTCACACCACGCTGACACCACAACTGAACACCCCCCCACACAGACACGAGAAAAGTGAGCGGCCAGGGCGGCCACCCTGACACCAACCTAGTGGTCCTCCATTTTGTCTTCATTTAACTTAAGACAGTTACAAAGCATCCTTCAAAACGCTCAGCTAATTTACTATTACTATACTCCTAACTACAATACTATTATACTTCTGAAAAGAAATATTCAAAAGTTAATTGAAAAAACAAAGGAAGCATATAAAGCAAAAATCCCTAGAGTACCCCTAAAGTAAATAGAAGACATCTTCTCTCCACTGGGTGCTAAAACCATTCAGTGTTTAATAGATAAGCTGCAAACCATTTTAGAGCAGCTGCCATTTATGTCAACCTCCCCAGTTAAGGCTGTTCATCAAGATACTGAAGTTCAATCAGTACTAAAGTAGGAACCTACCTAGTCAGAATGCATTTAAAATTCATTTTAAATTCTCAAAAGTCCTTTTCAAAGTTTTGTCTCCAAAACATGCAAAGGTTGGTTAGAGACTACTGTGTCCAAAATATTTTAAATAAAAAGCAATGCTGCCTCCATTATTAATAATTTACACTTTAATTAGGAGAATGAATACAGCAAGAAATTAAATATTATGAATATAAATGAATATAAAAGAAATGAAATATTACCTCTAAGATAAGAAAGTAACTTTCAAAGCAAAATATTTCCATTTAACCAAAGAGACTTCCTGGTTAATACTTGATAGACTCCATCTGACACTGAAACTGTGCATTCAAATCAGTGACAGGCCCCAATATTTCATCATACACACAAACACGCACACTTTTTCATCAAATCTGATTAAATGTGATAGTTTACTTCATAAATCTTTCCTTAGGTTTAGGACTAAACAGGGCTGGAGTTTAAGCTCTGTCTGCTCCAGCCTTTCTATCACGTCTCCCTCTGGTGTTCAGCTTTTAACCCTCTGGTGTTCAGTTTTGTAAATCAGAGTGGCACTTCAGGAGTTTTCACAATGCCACTGTAAATCAAAGCCATCCTAGAACCCCCCTTGTAGCCTCTAGAAGAGCCACTGTTAATAGTTGCCTTTCAGGAATGAAGGAATGGAGATGATCTGCTACCTTGCAGCACAGAATCCACTGCACTGTAGCCTGACATTAGGGACTTGGCCTAAGGCCTCATATGTGCACCTGCCAACAGGTTTATAGACATGAGACCAGGTGACTAATGAAAGAGAGACAGTGTAGCATAGCTGTAGCATCTCAGTGACTCATACTGCAAAGATCTGTCCCCACATGCTATCATTAGCAAGGTCTGTATGTATGGAGTGGGAGTGTGTGACAGATAGGGTGAGACAGTTCTGTTTTGTTGCTTTTTCTCAGGCTGGGCTTTATCCAGTGTGGCATGCTGATTTGATTGGATGTGATAACATGGACATTAACATACCCCAGGGCAGAGCTGACATGGGGAGCATGGCTCAGGTTTATAAGAGTGTATTGAGAAAATGTTGAGGGCACTATTAAATGCTTGTTTGGGTTAGATTCAATTAGTCACTCATTAAGCTTGTGGGTGAGATGATTAGGTGTTAATTTAAGATGGGCTTAAAAAAGGCAGAGCATGACATTCATGTGAGAGACAAGGAGAGAGGGGTAAAGGAAAGGGGTGTGCAGACTAGTCAGTTAGATTCATACATCTAAATAAAACATGCTAAAAACATGCAATTCTGTGTGTGTGTGTGTGTGTGTGTGTGTGTGTATGTTTGTGTGTGTGTGTTCTAGGAAGTCATATGATGCCACATTTCTACAAGGTAGCCACTAGAGGGAGCTGACAGATACATACACTCCCATACATGCCACCTATTTTCACCAGTACTACAGGACATTGAAATTTCCTGTGGTAAAAGGGAGTAGCCACCTGTCACACTAGGCTACATGTTTAAATTTTACATACATATACATATTTAAATACACTAAAAGAGTAGTCAGATGAACACATTTATAGGGTCTGTTTTTAAGAAATCATCGGCAGCATCCAAATGCTACAAAAGCATAAAGAAATATAATAAAATAAGTAAAGTTAAATTGTGAAATTATAACATTTGTATTGCACTTTAACTATTAGCACTTTATCAGTTTTCATGAATATAGATTTTCTTGAGCATATCTGTAGATTTTCTTGAGTATGTCTGTATTCTGTAGACTTTCTCTTTCTCAGATATTTATACTCAGTGTCTGTTTATCCAGTTCTCCTCCAAAAAGCCTGGTTTGAGGCTACCTGTCACTCTCAGTGGCCTCAGGTCTGCATTTTCAATGTGTCATTCAAGCCGCATGGAAACGAGCCTCAGAGATGTGAGGACAACACTGGTCTCAGGGCTCTGTATTCTTGTGTTGAATAATCCAGGACTACATTCAGCTCACTGGCTTTGAGAGAGTCTCAGGTAAGATTTCTACATTTTATTGCTGCAGCGAGAATAATGTGTCTCGCAGTCGTTCAGATATGAAAGTGCTTCTTCTACAGATGGTCAGTTTGAGCTGTCCCACAGACTCGTCTGCTTTCCAGAGGGCTGTAATTAGTGTGTGTGGTTTAGTGAGCATGGCGTTTTGCAGCATGGCTCCAGGCTTCAGTTTTGGCCTCAGAAGGACTGTGTGATTGCTGACTTGGTTTTGGCAGCCCTGTCGATGTCTTCATTGAGACCGAGGAGGACAGATTTCTTCAATGAGAGAACAGGATCATCCACAGGAAAGCTAATTTCACAGTAACACATTTATGGAGGAAACGAACACTCACTCACACACACATACACACACACACACATACACACACACACACACACATACACACACACACAAACAAGCTCTCTTTATCTGTCACAAATGTCCTTGTAGTTATAAGTGATGTATAAGAAAAGTGGCATCCTCACTGTAACCAAATCTCTCTGTAATATCCTGCATAGACGCATGTGAGCAATTATTAAAAACGTTATAAATGACCATAAATGATTGTCTTTGTAATACTACATAGCCTGTTGTGTGTGTGTAGTAGTTTTGGCTGGAGGCTCTTTCCATATGCTGTGTGTTGCAGTGGGAGGGACAGGGAGATGGAGAGTATTTGGTTGTAGATGAAGAGCTGGAAACCTATGGCTTGCAAGTCAAACATGGCTCTTTTCTGCATTTGATATGCATCTCTAAAGTTATCTACATGCAGCTTCAGAAAGAAATAAGAGAATCATATAACAAAACAGTATCAACTTATGGATTTTTTCTGGGTGTATAATGTTTTTCTTTTTTGTTGTTGTTGCTCTTTTGTGTTATAGTGTCAGCATGGCTTCATTCAAAATCCTGCTCCCTACCAGGAAATATGCATCAACAATATACTGGCAGTATGGACTAATAAATATACTGGACAGTATGGAATAATAAAGCCAGTGCTGGTTAGAAGAGCACTCCCGGACTTTTGCCAGCACTCAGAATGAGAAGCTGTAAAAGGTGAACCTCTGCAGGTGAACCTCTGCAGGTGAACCTCTGTAGGTGTGGACACCTTTAAGGACTTGTGGTTAACAAATTGACAAACTAATCAAAATGAATCTCAAAAAAGTAAAAGATTTTTTTCCCCTTCATTGTGTTTGCAACAGTACAGTGTGTATAGAATTTTTACTGAACTCAGACAGGTTCTGCATGTTTTGTACTCTCTCTATCTCTCTAACACACACACACACACACACTGCAGGAGTACAGATAGGACTGCTCAAACTGCACCCTGACTTTTAGTAATTAGTAGCAATGTTAGCAATGAGTTAAATCACTCTTGTAAAGTACAGAGCAAATGCTGCCTAGATGTTGTTTTACCCCAAACTCTAAAAACACTGGTTGGATTTGTGGCTCGCTGAAAAACCTGTTTGTTAGTCTTTTTTAAATCTGACTAATTTTTATTACTTCTCATTGCAAAATGTGAGTCATGAATAAATGGTTGCCTGCACGTTAAATATTTAAATATAGTAGATTATACCTAATTAAAATTATGTAAGGCAGAGTCCTATGATCTCATTTTAATGCCTTCTTACAGAGAGAAAAATATCTGACCTCCTCAGAATCAGTGGTTTACATTGAAAATATTTTCCTGGAGGTTTTTGCTCAACTCCCAACAAAGACCTGCATTCCTTATCAAATGCCAACAAAAGCTAAATATGAAAATGTTACCAGTTGGTTTTAAAATATTCAGAAAAAGATTAAAGATGATGAGTGTGAATGAGAAGAGTGAACTATAGAAACGTCTAGAGACTTCCCTTACAGTACACCAACCCAACATTCTGTTTTGTTGATATTTGTCAGATGTTTGACTTGTGTACTTTGGCCTTTAGTTCTACTAAGCTGTTAACCTATTGCATAGTGTGTAAAACACTCATGTGAAATTCCTTTTTTTCTAACTATATGGGGTGTTTTCTAATCCTTTCTTTTTATTCTCTGTTGCTGTTCTAAACAGGCTATAAGAGCTTAAATATACCACAGAGGAAGTGCGTGCGAGCCAGAGGGTCTGAGTGTAATGAGATGGTAGGTCAGGACATGCAGCCTGTTTTCACTGCCACAAAATCACCGTAACGACCCTGAGGAGTCAGCAGTGTGTACACAGGCCAGGCAGGACATCTCCGCATGGGAGCGAGTTCAGGCCTGATGCAATAGGAAATTAAAGGAGACTCTCATTCCCCTCTTGTTTTCGTAATGCCAACCTATTTATTAGTGTTTTCTGTGACACACTCACATCTGTTTATAGCTGTGTCTTTATAGTGTAGCACTCACTTCCTGCTATCTCACAACCTAGACAACAAAACAGCACTCCAGTATGTGGTACATGTGATCCTGGTTCTCACTGGTTGCCAGTCAGGTACTTCACCCAGAAAATCTATTTTGCCTCGACTATTTTGACTAGATTTGTTCCATCTGCCTCTGGAGTCTGAATATAAAATAGATTAACTACATTAAGAGAATTTTTGAAGTGTAGTTCACATTGCCACCCAGTAATATTAAGCAGAGCTGTAACAATGACCTCCTGACAGGCTGACAGGGTGACAGGCTGACAAGGTGACTCCTGCCAGACGCAGGAGGGTCAGAGCAGGTTTCTCTAGTGTATCATCACAGAGGAGAGAGCTGCTTCATGTGTTCTCTGTTGTGGGGAATTTTTGTGGTCTGGTAAGGAAATGTCACCCATATTGGACTGATTGGGTGGTCTGGAGCAAAAAGCACACACACACACACACACACACACACACACACACACACACACACACACACACACACAGTGTGTGTGCTGTCTTCATTATTAATGGCTGTCTTCATTATTACTGTAAATAATTGACTGGGGATTTGTTCTGATGTACTATTTGCTTTACCATTTAGAAACACTAATATTTATTCACCGTCTGGCTGCCTACATTTTACATCATTTCTGAACAGGGTGACAGGCTGGTTTGGTTTTAATGCATGTTACATCTTTGTACTTTCTCTTTGGTCCTGATGGATGGTCTTGTATTTTATTCATTTAATTGTTAATCATTTAATAATTATTAGTTAATAAAAATATAATTCTTAGTCATTTGTTTAATACTTTTTATTAGTTAGTCATTAATAAATATTTTGGCATTAACAACTTCCATCATATGTTATGAGAATATGCTTAACTCATTTTACAAAGTTCATTTATGCTAAAAGAGCCTTCTTAGTCAAATGATTGTCTAGTCTAATTTATGGTTTAACCTAATAAACATGCACAGCATATTGGATACAGAGAGAAAGGGAGAGCAAGTGAGCAAGACAGAGAGTAAGAGAGAGGGGGAAGCATAGAGGGGAAGAGAGGGGAAGCCTAAGGGAAATATTTCTCCAAACCAAACTCCTCAGTCCAGCACCTCTGCCTTAGTTTCACTCTCAGTTCCAGTCCAACTTTCCTTCAAAAATGATCTTGAACACCAACAGGATTTGCCAACATTGACCACAAGTAACTACATATTGATATCCCCCCACTATAGGAAAGAGCCACAGGAACACCTGGTACAGTCCTGAATAACAATAGACCATTTCTCCTGGGGTATTGCAAAAGTGACCATTTTGACGTGGTTAGTCTTGTCTTTGTAAGACTACAGATCTCACAAAGACAGCAGTGGAGTTAGATGAGTACAAGATTTTATAGACCTATATAAAGATGAAACACATGTAGAAAGCTGTTTAACACTTCAATAGCAATATAGAATATATATTCTATAAAGTGCATTAAGATAAATTCTCCTTTAGGGAAAGTGGTTGGTTTTTTTCTCATCATACTCCTATGTGAGTGATAGTGAATGGAATATAACTGTAGACTTACATCTTTGCCCTAAAAGTTACCAAGGTGTTGAAAACACTGCTGAGAAATAATTCAGTAATGGAAGCTATACTGTCAGCCACAGTGGAGATGGAGGACTTCCTTCCTGTTTCCCGACTATGGAGATATTCCATGTTCTGAAGCTACTGTTATGTCCATAGCAATTGGCTAACTCACAGCCATTGTTGCTATAAGGTTCACCAAATGTGGCTTAAGTGTTTGTGCCAGCTGTTAGTCATACCATGGTGTGAGCAGTGGGTCTCTGAGCACTGTTATCCCATCACAGCAAAGCAAAAGCATAACAACTAAGGAAAGGTGAAAGGGCTAATACAGAGGGAGAGAGCAAGGGAGGAAGTTAGAGAGACAGAGAGGAGACTGAAACAGAGGAGAAAGAAACAGATAGGAACAAAGGAGGGAAAAAGAGAGAAGGTGAGTGAGAGAGAGAGAGAACAATATTGTGGATGTACTGGATATATCGTGTCTAATGGATAGAGTAACACAGTGTCTGTAGCACATATGAATGTGTTCAGCCTGAAAGGCTGTAACATAGACATCAAATCAGAATCATTTTATTCAGTACAGGAATTTTAGTTTTAGTATGAAGGAAACTGCTCAACAGAGTAGAACACTGACAGGGCACAAATGCATTGATATTACTGAAAACTCTGGAATAAAATACTCAAGGCATGAGGAAAATATGCAATGACACAATTTATGTGTGACGGCCGGGCGGAGGGAGTAGAGGCAGATGCTACTGGAAACATGCTGTAAGTTTATTAGCAGGGTAGTCGCCAGTGGCGCATAAGACATAAAAAGCGATAACAAATGCAAACGAGCGTATGCGCAAAGCAAAGAGCGGGCAATCCCGGGAAGGCTGTAGCTAAGCAGCGAGAGAAAGACCAAAACAGCGTGTGAGACGCACAGAGGCTGAGTATAGTCTGTTAGGCTAGCTAATGCACAGCACTGACTGAACAGTGCTGTGGTGCTTTGTAGTCCTTGGCCTGATGAGCCACAGGTGTCGTCAATTGGCCAGTAATTGGGAACGAATCAGCCCGGGATTGGTGGGCGTGGCCGGCGGGCTGGGTGTCCGCCTCGACGTGACATTATGACATGTACATGGTAGCATTTGGAATAAATGTACAAGGTGTGGAGTTAATATCACATAATGTGTAAGATTTTTGTATATAGTGAATATATAGTGAATTCAAATTTGTGGTTTAGTGTTACAGTGGGACTGTGGCATCTTCAGTGGAAGTTTAAGCAGAGATATGGCATTCTGAGAGAAGCCTTTCAGGTGCCTGAAGGTTTTGGTTTTTGGTGCTTTAATGTTTCTAGAGGGGGGTTTCTGGATAAAGTGCTGTCCTGGGTGGGTTTGTACACATTCTGGTGGCCTAGTTCACCACCTGAAACTGGTGAAGCTCTAGTGGGAGAAGGAACTCGTGCAACTGTTGACTCCCAGTGACGATGATTACCAGGTCCTGAAGTGCAGAGATACTAGGGTTAGGGGTCTAATAGTGATACTGTGCACTTGGAAACCACATGGAGCTGTGTTCTCATCCATGTCAGCAACTCTGAATGAATCACCTTATGTGAATCACAGGACCCAAATGAATGAGTCACTTTAAATTAACCACAGCACTCAAATGAATGGATCACCTTATATGAATCAGAGGATCCAGATGACATGGTACTCTGTTACTTTTTTTATCTCTGTCTGCCCCAGGCTGGGATTTCCTAATATCAGGATTGATTTTCATCAGGGATGAAATCAGAGTCCATCCCTTTAGGCTAAGGCTGCTTCTATGTACCAACAATCAATCCTCTTTTCTGTGTTTTTCATCTACTTTTAATCTACTCTTTTTCCTTTCCTGTTTTCTCTGTCACAACTCTTTTAGATGGTGGATATCTTCATTTTGTGTTGGACCAGTAGCTCCGCATTAAGCAAGTGCATACATTAGTATTCATAGTATTCACTGCCTCCTTATCTGACAAAGCAGAAAGAGTCTAAGCACCTGCTACCCTTTTAGACTAAAAAATATAATAATAATAATAATAATAATAATAAACATGATCATCACAATTTATTATAGATTATAATAATATATAAAATGGTTATTATAGAATATATTTAGTATGTGACGGCGGCAGTGAGGGAGCGGAAGGTGAGGCTGCAGTGGACATAGTGTCTTTATTACGCTGCAGACGAGCAGCAATTCACAGAGTAGAAACAGCAATGTAAACAGTGTAAAGCGATAGCTTGCTAAGTTAGCGGTTAGCAAGCTAGCAACAAAAGGCGAAGCTTGCAGAGGCTGGCGTGGCTTGGCTTTAGAAAGGGTATGTGGCTCAGTCCTTCTGGAGCAAGCAAATGTGCAGCGACGGTCTGGCGGAACCTGTGGGCTTTTATGCAGAGGGAAATGGTTAATGGTAACAGAGGACAGGAGCAACTGATAGACGGGTGATTGTGAACGCGGAAGTGATGACTGTGCCGTAGAAGGGGGAATGGCGCCAGGTCTGGGTGCCCAGACATGACATATTATAGATTAGAATAATATATAAAATGTTTGTATTAAGTTTACAAAATAGTTTACCAAAAAACCTGTCTCTGCGCTTCTCTGCAAAATAGATAAAACTAATGAGCTTACAGAATGAAAGCAATCTCAGCCTAATTATATGCAATATTAATTAAGTGTGTTTTGCAATGTGATTTTTAAAAAGCACTACCTGGGATACCTAGAAGAGTATAATTGAGATTATCATCTAAAACCTAGCGGGCAATCTCTGTCTCAAAAAACATATTATACAAGTCACACCCCAATCAGAACCTGGAATGAGACAGATAGACGTATGTTTGTGGAAGTGTTTTATGTGTGAGACGGATAGAGGTACGTTTGTGGAGGTGTTTTATGTGTTTCTGAGTCATGACGGTTTAAGCAGAACATAAGGGCAAGAGTTCAGTGGAGTCTTTTCCACTGGTCCAGTTGCAGGCTGCTTTTAACACATGAATTAGTGCAGTGTGATGAGCTAAAAGCAGGACTGTATGTGATCTGGGGTATATTTACTGAATACTTACTGAATGCATATAACAGCAGTCTGACAACAGTATAACTGTCCACACAAACATTCATACTGTGCCTAAATTGACCTCTAAAGCAGACAGTGTCGTCCACCTGCCAATCCACCTGTAACAGTGTGAGCAGAAACAGGTCTGTATGTGGCATTGAGCTTATTGTACAGAAAGAGAAATATAAATGGGACTCTGTGATGACTGTGCGCTCAGAGCCTAAACATGAGTAAAGGGAACAAATGTACAGAGGCCTCACAATGTCCTGTTTTCTTCTTATAGACATGGCCTCTCTCTTCTAAATGTACCAGGGTAGCTATTGTACCAGGGTAGCTATTGTACCAGGGTAGCTAATGTACCAGGGTAGCTATTGTACCAGGGTAGCTAATGTACCAGGGTAGCTA
>JAOXYF010000004.1:7522327-7534992 GCA_028565775.1 Sternarchorhynchus goeldii
GGGTAGCTATTGTACCAGGGTAGCTAATGTACCAGGGTAGCTATTGTACCAGGGTAGCTAATGTACCAGGGTAGCTATTGTACCAGGGTAGCTAATGTACCAGGGTAGCTAATGTACCAGGGTAGCTATTGTACCAGGGTAGCTAATGTACCAGGGTAGCTAATGTCACTGAACATGGCACCTAATTATGTTCTCACTACTGGTGTATTGACTTGGTGGTGATGGGAGGAGAGATATGGTCTTTAACCCAAACTTCACATGAGACCTGAGCAGCGGGACATGCTGGGGAATGTCCAAGATGGCTGCCAGAGCCTCAGTGCTTGGGTGTGTTTTCAGAATAGCCGCGGTTTCGAGGACACTGACTTTGGGATTGTGGTGCAGTTTTGGCAATCCTGTGTTTCCACGGTTTCAGTGCACAACACCTAAATTTAGCCCAGTGTTTTTGTTCGCTCATATCGCTCTCTCCTTTCGCAGCGAAACACACGCACGCAAGCACACACACACATGCCAAATCATATATAACACTGTTCAACAGACATATTATGTACAACTTGACAAACAGACTTTGCAATAGATCCTTCATTTAAACGGATTGCGTAAAACTGTAGGAGCAATAGACTGTTATCTAACAGCTGAATTATTTAAAAATAACTTCACATAGACGTCTATGCCAGATTTTACATGTGCCCACCCAGAGTAGTCAAACAGTGGTCACACTAACGTGTGTACCACAGCACTTCGTAGTCGGTGTTTCGGGAGTTCGTCTGGACAAGCGAACCCGTGAAGGCGTTTCCACAAACCTTCCATCCTAAATAAACAAGCGATAAATTATTACTAGAGAAACCTCCGACATTTTAAACTGGAAAATTCTCTTTCAAACATTCAACTGACTGATGCAATCCGCATGTAGATCTGCGTAATTTAGTGATGTTTTCTTTGGAGCGGCAGGTCGACAGTGACTGTGAAGATATCGTGTTAGCCTTCTAGCCTGGGCGAGGGTGAGATGGCTGTTTGCATGTGGACAGTGGGATCTAATGCTCATTTTACACCACATGCGGTAACCGCGCCGCTTGCATTGCTGTCACGTTCATGAAACCCTCTACATTAGCCGCATACAGCACCGCAGTGGAAATGAAAAATGATGCTATGAATTTGTTTTTGCCGCTTACTGTGCGCAGAAAATAGTAGTTTGTAAACAATACGGCAAAATTAAGTATTCTTCAGAACAGTTTAGGTTAAAACCACGCGGAAAGCCGCAGGTACCGATACCGAGTTATCAGATAAGTCATTATCGTTCCTACGGGGACAGGCTACTGTGAAGCTCATCACCATTACCATTGTCATCATGACGGAGTAGCTTGACTTGCCGAGTTCGCTTTGGTACATCTGCACATTTCCGTAAACAGTGAAAGTGTATATTCGTGATGAGACGTTGGCAGGGGAAAAGAGAGAGCGACGTCGACGATTTCAGTTCATTTTCTCTGCAGCAATAGCTTTGTAGGTAGTGACTTTGTAATGACCTTCCACGACGTATCGACACTGTGGAATTCAAAAGTGTGACTACGCAAAATCATACAGAGTATACGTATATAAATGTTTGTTCATTTGCGTACAGCTATAGATCTAGTCTGGATGATGGGAGTTCTGTGTTAAAGTGACGTACAGTGACTCGTGATCTGATATTTTACGTATATCAGCGTAATGGTACTGTATAAAGGGTATGTAGGCTAATACCTGATGCATTACAGAATTGTAGCTGTAACAATCATTTAAAACATTTTCTGAATAATCAGTCATTAACAATTATCACAAGTATTACAGCTTCTCCTATAAAATCTTTTTTGTTTGTGTTTGTTTACTGGCCACCTTCTGTAATGACACCCTGAATTTTTGTAAGAGTAGCAATCACAGGTGTAGTAAGTATAACTGAATAAACCTTCCAGAACGCTCTGTTGTGTCATCCTCTTTTTTTTTAAACATGAAAAATGTGAAAGATCCTTTTCCTGCTCTGCCGTCCATCTCTGCTTGCATGTGTGTGGCTGTCTCTGTCTCTGTGCTAATTTCTTTCTTATGGCCTGAACACTTTAGACACTTGATTTTTCTCCTTGGCTGCCTGGCAGCAGATGAAAGCAGGCGTCCCCAGCTGGCACTCTGCTCCCAAAGTGTGCTGAAAGCTTGTGAAAGAGAGGGAGGGGAGGGGCCAAAGCCATGACCCCAGCGCCAGAACTCTTGCCATAGGGAAAGCTTCCGCTGATGGAGAACTAGCTGGCATCTCCACTGCGGCAGAGCAGCAGAGTGCTGAGCCGGAGCTGTGAGCTAGCCGCTGTTTGCTGTTCTTGGAGCGAGCAACTACTCCTGGAGGGTGAGCTTGAGCTGGAGTTTATTTGTCCATGAAAGACAGTACTGCTGACGTCCTCTCTGTCCCTGCCTGTCAGTGAAAACATTCACATACAAATATGCAATTCTCAGTCAGTCTTGAGGAATCAGTTTTAATATTTCATCATCTTTCTTTCACAGATATATCAAGTGACAATTGCATTGTTAGGAAAACAGCATATTAAAATCAGGATTTTCATGTCCCAAATATTGGTTTTGTAGATCTTAAAGCTACTGTAATAATTTTATAGTTACTGTTCACATTCAGCTCATCTACAGCCTGTGCTCAGCTCAGCAACACTGTATCTGTGCACCAACATTGATTGCAAAGTCATCTGAGTTCAGCCCTTGTTACATTTAATCACATTAAACTTTGCAGGATCCAAATATGTAGCATATTTAGGTTATTTAAGCTAGATACATGCCTTTGTTGTTTATGTAGTGGCATGTTAGCTGGATCTAATTTACTATGGACACGAAAAAAGCTCTTAATAGTTCATAAGACATGACGATTCTTCACTGGAACTTGTTCAGAATGACCCAATGTATTTAAGGGATGGAGGTGATTTACCCACTTCTGCACTGGTTTCTTCCTTTGTATTGTCATTGAGAAGGTCATTAATATCCCTAAATTTTCAGCATCTTTCCTGCATAAATGTTGTGGTTACTCAGATTATCCTACAAGCAAAACAGCACTACTACTGTAATAGTAATACTACTATGCTGTAAGGAGTAGTGTTACAATGTTTCGGTGTTAAAATATTAGAAGTTTTGAAATGTTCCAGTGTGACTGTCCTACAGTGCTGCAGTTTTGCTGTGTGGTAGTGTTTGTCAGTGTTGTGGTAGTGTTTGTCAGTTTTGTGGTAGTGTTATGGATTGTCGGTGTTGCGGTAGTGTTAGAGTTTGTCAGTTTTGTGGTAGTGTTATGGATTGTCAGTAAAGGGGTAGTGTTAGAGTTTGTCTGTGTTGTGGTAGTGTTTTGGATTGTCAGTGTTGTGGTAATGGAGTTTGTCAGTGTTATGGACTGTGAGTGTTGTGGTAGTGTTAAGGTTTGTCAGTGTTGTGGTAGTGTTATGGATCGTCAGTTTTGCAGTAATAGAGTTTGTCAGTGTTGCGATAGTGTTAGAGTTTGTCAGTGTTGTGGTAGTGTTATGGATCGTCAGTTTTGCAGTAATAGAGTTTGTCAGTGTTGCGATAGTGTTAGAGTTTGCCAGTGTTGCGGTAGTGTTAGAGTTTGTCAGTGTTGTAGTAATGTTAGAGTTTGCCAGTGTTGCGGTAGTGTTAGAGTTTGCCAGTGTTGCGGTAGTGTTAGAGTGTTAGAGAAGAGAAGGTGTCTGCCAAACAGGTGCCTGACCATGATGTTGGGGACCTCAGAAGAGTCAGAAGACTGAGTGTAAGGAGACAGAGCATGATGGGTCAGAGGGTGAGAGGACAGAGCATGATGGGTCAGAACATGTGAGGAGAGGGTGTGAGAGGACTGAGTATGAGGATACAGAGCGTAATGAGTCAAAGCATCAGAGAACAGACCGTCAGGGGACAGTGTGAGAGGACAGAGTTTAAGAGTATTTAAGTGTAATTGGTATTCCCATGTTCAGTAGAAGCTAGTCAGGTGTTTGCTTTGTATTCTGAATTGTATCTTGGTATTCTGAGTTATATCATGTTGATGTGGTTGTTATCAGCAGATTCTGGCTGTTTCTGCTGTCCAGGATTTATGTGCAATCTGTCATGTTATATTCATAACATCTATTCTGACACCACTTCATGTTTGTCCTGCATACAGATATGCAGAGTGTATAAGAGTTGGCAGCAGTATTAGGAGTTTATTATATGCAGTATATGAATCTGGGGTTCAGTGTAATTAGTAAAATGGTTTTGGTGTGGTTATAATATTGCATTCTGCTGTTAATATCCACCAGCTGCAAAGCAACCTGAGCAAAAATAAAAAGATTGATGCTTCTGAAGGGCATAGTTAATGCATGTGATCTCTTGGATATTGTTTGGGTGAGTGCATGTGTGTGTATGTGTGAGTATAGGAAGGTATGTGGATTTTGATGATTTTGATGTCTGTGTTTGTGTTTGGCTAATCTCATGCCTAATGAAGGTCAGCCTGTGCATGTTAAATGATTGCTTTCTTGCACGGATGGCAGAGGTTTGGAGAATCAAACTTTACGCACACACACATGCACACGGGGAACTGAGTCAGGTATAAGTGGGCCTTGGGGTATTCATCAGTGTAATGACTGATAATGACACCACAAATATCCCATCAGTCCTTGCGTCAGCACACAGGACGAACACACTCCTGATCTGTGATTTATGAGCTCTTGCTGCCCGTGATAGCCTAGTTCTGCCTCCTCTTTCCATACCACACACACTTTTCCCTCACCGTTAGCCACAACACTGGATTCAATTTAACCGCGGCCGGAAAACGCACTTCTCCGTTTATTTATTCGTGGCCAAAAGTGCTGAGTCTTCACTGTTGGAGAGTCTCTCATTATGGACCCATGCCTGAGTGCTTAGAGGACGCTCTTTCTACTTGTGTGTGTGTGTGTGTGTGTGTGTGTGTGTCTGTATGTGTCTGTGTGCTGGATCAGAGGAATGGCCTACAGGGACAGAGGCTGTGCTGTCTCTGATGTTTTACAGTGTCTCAGTGGTCTGCAACACTCGCTGTGGTAGGCTAGCGGGCTGGCGCACGAACAGAGCATGTTACACTCACTCAGTGGCTTTGAGGTGGGAGGCGGAGGCTTTGGGCTGTGGAGGGTTTGGGGGAGGAGGCGGACCCCTTGGGGGGTGCTGCTGCTCCTTCAGTGGAGAAGCACGTCCACCAGTTCTTGAAGTAATTACCCAAATCACCCAGAACTAATGTTAGCATGCCTCTCTTAGACCCCAGCAAAGAAAGCAAACTACCTTCTCTGGTTTTCTCTCTTCTTCTTTTTTCTCTGTTTTTCTTGTCCTGCATAGATGTGCACATGTTCTCTCTGTCTGTCTCTGTATTCGTTTTCACTCTCTTTCTCTCCACAATTACACTTCTGTCTCTGTCATATGACATTAACAAACATGACAGTTTTCTCCTCATGCTGGAAGTTGCTAATATGTTGTAGTGCCTTTGACCCATATGACTGAATAAATATCATGCTGTTAGTGCCTTTGATGGGTTATTTCTCCCTAAATGTTAAAAGCAGTTACACAGAAAGCAGATGGTTGCACTCCAGCTAGCTTTTATGTAAGCTTTTATTTTCTATTCCTGTTAGGTGTCTCTGGTAGGCCACTGTGGTAATTTTGCAATTTTTTTACTAATATACCTTTGTGAGTATGTTATGTGTGTGTCTGTGTATGTGCATGTGATGTTTGGGTGTGGGTGTATGTGATGTATTTGTGTGTATGTGGGTGTGTATGTGATGTGTTTGTGGATGTGGGTGTGTATGTGATGTATTTGTGTGTATGTGGGTGTGTATGTGATGTGATGATGTGGGTGTGTATGTGATGTATTTGTGTGGTTGTGTATGTGATGTGTTTGTGTGGATGGGGGTGTGTATGTGATGTGATTGTGTGGATATGGGTGTATGTGATGTGTCTGTGTGGTAGTGGGTGTTTGTGATGTGTTTGTGTGGATGTGGGTGTTTGTGATGTGTTTGTGTGGTAGTGGGTGTTTGTGATGTGTTTGTGTGGATGTGGGTGTTTGTGATGTGTCTGTGTGGTAGTGGGTGTTTGTGATGTGTTTGTGTGGTAGTGGGTGTTTGTGATGTGTTTGTGTGGATATGGGTGTTTGTGATGTGTCTGTGTGGATATGGGTGTATGTGATGTGTTTGTGTGGTAGTGGGTGTTTGTGATGTGTTTGTGTGGATGTGAGTGTTTGTGATGTGTTTGTGTGGTAGTGGGTGTTTGTGATGTGTTTGTGTGGATATGGGTGTGTATGTTTTAGTTTCATTTTATCTTGCAGTCTTTCACTTTCTGTTTTGTTTTTATGATGTGTTTTGGTCTCTGTGTGTGCATCTGTGTTCCAGTCATTCTGTGCTTTGGTCTTTTTCTACACGTCACCCCACAGCCTCCATGTTGGTCTTATTTTAGTATTGTCATAGTCTCACATGCTACTTTACTCCAGTGTTCTGATTTCTATGCCTCCTCTGGCCGCTCAGGACTCTGCCTCACTTCTACTCTCTTTTTAATCCACAAACTACTCCACACAACATAACCCAGATAAGCCTTCCCACAATGCCTGGCTACAAGTTCTCTGAAACCCCCAGCTTCCTTCCAGGCTGGGAAACAATTTATATCCCACCACAAAGAGAGAGAGAAAAAAGTACGGCAGAGAGAATAAGAGTTGCTCAATATTTTAGTCTTGGGAAAGTAACTTCATACAATCACTTGAGTCTGCTGTTCATTTCACTTCTGGGCATGAGGAGTTATAATTTCCCACTACAGCTGCTTTAGTTGAGCTCTTCTCTATCTGTTTGTTTGTTGCAACCAAAGAAAGAGAGACTGCATGGGACTTCTAAATAGACTCTCAGCGCAGACTCTCACCAGTGCGGAGTCATACCATTGCATACTCTCACCAGTGCGGAGTCATACCATTGCATACTCTCACCAGTGTAGACTCTCACCAGTGCAGATTCTCACCAGTGTAGACTCTCTCCAGTACAAACTCTTACCGGTGTAGACTCTCTCCAGTGCAGATTCTCACCAGTGCAGATTCTCTCCAGTGTAGACTCTCTCCAGTGTAGACTCTCTCCAGTGTAGACTCTCTCCAGTACAAACTCTTACCGGTGTAGACTCTCTCCAGTGCAGATTCTCTCCAGTGTAGACTCTCTCCAGTGTAGACTCTCTCCAGTGTAGACTCTCCAGTGTAGACTCTCTCCAGTACAAACTCTTACCGGTGTAGACTCTCTCCAGTGCAGATTCTCTCCAGTGCAGATTTTCTCCAGTGTAGACTCTCTCCAGTGCAGACTCTCTCCAGTGCAGACTCTCTCCAGTGCAGACTCTCTCCAGTGAAGACTCTCTCCAGTGCAGATTCTCTTATTCATCAACAAAACAAAGGTGAAAGGATCCTACTGCCTGAGCGCAACATATGACGATACCATAATCAGTGAAATCCACTGTCACAAAAGGTTTGCAAAGCTACTTTATGAATGAATATGTGCCACGTGGTGATTGAAATGAATCTGACTCACACACGTGCACTCACAAACACACACACTCACTGTCTCACACTGACTCTCTTTCTCTTTGACATGAGCACACACACACATGAACAAATAGTGTGCATGCTTGAGAGAAAACTGCTTCATGTCATGTGTTCTTCTTTTAACAAACTGAAATACCCATCATCTCATTCATATTATCACATCATCCAGTTCCTGCTCTTTGGTGAAACAGTGTTACATCTTCAGGAACAGGGTTAGTTCTCAAATTTCTAGGGAAATAGACCTCCCGGAGGGGAGTTCAAATAAGCTCTGCAGTGTGGTAGGGGAGTTCAAACCAAATGCTGCAAGGCCTTCAGGAACAGAGTTGGAGGTAGGGTTAGGGCTGAGCTACTGTTAATAAGCTCTGTGTCAAAGACGAGAACCCAGTGCAAATATTGCTAATCTATTAGCTAGCATACTAAATACTGATTCTTCTGGCTGCATTCATCTAAATTAAGCAAATAGTATATTTTCTCACCTTCTAGTGACTGTACAGAAAAAAGAAGGAGAGAGAGAGTAGAATTTATTTGGTGTCGTGGGACTCGATGTAGCAGCTTAACAGGTCCGTTTGTCACAGTTCTCTAGACACTGAACTGAGCGTGTCTGAGAAACAGGACAAGCTTTGTTTGATTTCTTTTTCTGTAATTTATGAACCCAGAACTGTACATCATGCTTTAACTTGGTGTTATGATGTTAGTGTATGTACATTTGTCAGTGTGTGTACATTTTCGAATACATCTTTTCTCATTGTCCTTCAACTGGAATTACACAGCATAAACTATGGGGACTGATTACACAGCATAAACTATGGGGTCTGATTACACAGCATAACTGTGGGGTTTGATTACACAGCATAACTCTGGGGTCTGATTCCTGTAAAAGTACCACGAGTTGGGAGGGAGTTGCGATCTATACAGCAACACTTTTTCTTCTTCCATCTCAGAGTAGATGACACAGCAAAAGGCTGGAAAGCTTACTGAAAGATGCACTCTAATATACTCTTTCTGTTTCCCGCCTGCATGGTGCTTTGTGTGTGTGTGTGTGTGTGTGTGTGTGGACATTTATCTGCAGGATGAGGCATCATGTCGGGCTAAAATGAACTAAACTCTCTGGTTAAAGTCTCCTGAAGTGAGGTGTGTCCAGAGTTAACACGCCCCAACACCCCATGCAGGATTAACACAAGGGTCCTCAAGGTTTTAAAGACTTAAATAAGCAGCACCTTGCAGGTCTCCTGCAGTTTACAGTCTTCACACAGGGCTGTGAGGTCAGCAATTGCGGCCATCACAGGTGCTCTTGCCCTTAGTGAGGGCCTTCTGCTGCTTCAGGAGAGGAACAGCTGTGTGCAGAACCACGTCACCATTATGTGCCACAATTGTTCAGTCTGATACAGCTCTTGACTGGGATTAAAATATTATCCAGGCAAGTTCACATGGCAGCTTCACAAGAGGAGGGACACATCTGAGGAAATTAAATCCTCCTCAGCTGTTTCTCTCCTGACAGTTGTCGTTCTGTGATTGTTTTTGACATTTTTTGTCGTTTTAAGAAAAAAAGAAATGATTCCTACTGATCTGTGGGACTGTCAGCACAACACAATTCTAAGAGAAGATATAATGTCTTCCATATGTTCCACAAGGTCGGATGGGGACAGGGGAGTTTTGGCTCAGTGCTGGAGTGTCACATGGCCTCCCGTCAAGATCAGGGTAGTTTTGGCTCAGTGCTGGAGTGTCACATGACCTCCGTCAAGTTCCCCTTCCAGCTCACTGCAGTGGTTTGTCTTTACGTCAGCCTTCCATTGCCATAATTAGTAGGTGTAATCCCAGCCTGAGCACATGCAGTGGAGCATGGTGCCAGACCTAATCCCCACACTATTAGGTGTTATGTGCATGTACTTCTCTGGCTTACTTGGTGTCTGGTGTAGTGCTGAGCTGAAATGTGTCTCCCTCACCCGTCTCTCCTTGTGTGCAGAGAGCTGCCCTGCTCAGCACAAACTTGAGAGGTTCTGCCAGACAGAAAAGGTTGAGGGGGTGTAAGTTAAATGTGATTCATTGCATGGAGATGTCCCACCCTATTTTCTACAGCTTTCTACAGCGTACTGAGCAACATTTGTTGTTTCCTTGCTGTGGTTTCTTGAACATTCCTTCTTTATATTCACACTGTCTATGAAAGAGCCCAGAAACTGCTTTTAACTTACACTGAAAGATTTAGAAGGATAGTACCTTTATAGTCTAGTGATCAGAGAATCTTACAAAGAGGCCTCATTCATGTTGAGGTGCTGTTTTTCTACCTCAGTGAGACTGGATAGGCCTGCCTCCTTCTCTGCTGAATGTTGATGTGCTGCAACCAGTTAAATGCCACTTTATAAATAGATAGATACGTACATACATACATACATACATACATACATACATACTTTATGGATCCCACAGGGAAATTCAAGGAATTTCTTAGGATTCATTTCTTTAATCCACCTCAATTCTTTAAAACAGTATACCTGTGTTCTGAAGAAATACTGTAGTGGGGCATACCAGAAAATATGCTGTGGTTAACTCTGCTCCCCTTAGATCTTTATAATAATCGTTACCAGTGTGTTACATTAATAAAATAGCCTGTAGATACAGTGGAGAGTCAGGGCTTGGTTTTAATATTGAATATTGAATGAATCAATGTACTTTTTAATCAATTACATCCCTGTTTTGACAGGGTTAGACTCTGTTCTGTTCTGGGATTAAATTCTGTGTTCCTGATATAAACCATTAAGAAGCTCATAATCAAATCATTTTTCGTGCTCATATCTGTGTAGAGCTGCTCTGAGTCTTGCTTTCCTTTCATCTTTCTCTCTCACTTTCTATCATTCTCTCTTACTCTCCATGTACATTTGTACATTTTTGGCTCTTTTTTTGTTTTGTTTGACAGGTGCCATCATGTGTAGCTTTGTGGGCGGGGCTGGGGTCTGACTTGTAGTAGGAGTGAAGTGGAGGGGTTTGTTGGGATTTTGTCAAAGAATGGCATTTGCCCCCCAAATAACTGATATTACAGGCATATTTTTATAATTAGATAGATAGATAGATAGATAGATACATACATACATACATACATACATACAAACATACATACATAAATATATACTTTATTGATCCCAGAAGGAAATTCAAGAAATTAAATTATTTTTAAATAATAAAGAAAAGCAGTGCTTCATGTTAGCTATTTTTGTTTACTTGTTTGCAGAATAAAAAGTGCATTTGATTACGATTTTGATATTTGTTTGATTCTACATCTGCCTACATGTTGTGGTCTTATAGTGGTGTTTAATTCTTAATTATAAAGGTAACAGTCACCACTGGAATATTCATTAAAACACTAAAAACCACTGGAATATCCATTAAAACACTAAAAATCTTAACAGTCACCACTGGAAAATTCATTAAAATACTAAAAACCTTAAAGTCACCACTGGAATATTTATTAAAACACTAAAAACCACTGGAATATATCCATTTAAACACTAAAAATCTTACAGTCACTACTGGAATATTTATTAAAACACTAAAAACCACTGGAATATATCCATTTAAACACTAAAAACCTTACAGTCACCACTGGAATATTTATTAAAACACTAAAAACCACTGGAATATTCATTAAAACACTACAAACCTTAACAGTCACCACTGGAAAATTCATTAAAACACTAAAAACCTTACAGTCACCACTGGAATATTTATTAAAACACTAAAAACCACTGGAATATATCCATTAAAACACTAAAAACCTTACAGTCACAACTGGAATATATCCATTAAAACACTAAAAACCTTACAGTCACAACTGGAATATATTCATTAAAACACTAAAAACCTTACAGTCACCACTGGAATATTCATTAAAACACTAAAAACGTTATGACACTGCTGCTAAAGAAAACAAGAATATTTATTTTTTAGTAGTTTTATATAGAGTTGTAGCATGTTGAGGTTTGGAGAATGTGTTCATGTCATGGGTTTTAGTGGAACACTCCTCACACACAGAAGCAAGCTGCCATCTGCACTCTCACTCTAGGATTTGCCCCAGACTCAAACTGCTGTATCCTCCGCCAGAGGCTGTGGAGCCTCGCGATGCTTAATTAACATCCTTATCAAGAGAACAGTCTAATATCTCTGTCTTTGAAAAACAGCCGTGGAAAGTTTCCATTGCATTTAATTTACTTAAAAGGTTTTTTAAGCTGAAGAAGAGGATGGGACTCTGATCTATGGGTGCAGTTGCACTATTTTGTCTAAACTCACTGAATCAGTTTGGACCTGCCGACAGCCTGACTCTCCTCACCAAAGCACTTTGCAAATTGCAAACCAGGCCTGACAAGGCCCGGAAAAATACATGCATCAACCCTTTTGAAGGCTCGTGGAGAACAGACTGCATGATTTCATTATTTAGCATTTTTATAGTGTTTTTCTCAAAAAACGCTTCACAGGTTCAGCTTTATGGTGTCATTTCTGCTCAATTACACAAAAGTTTTCAATTAATCAGCAAATGTCTGTCCAACTATTATCACTATTATTGGTTCAGTACTCCTGACACTGATGAGATGAATGAAGTGTGGTAGAGTTGGGGAAACTCTAACATCTTTATGTCTGCAGTTTTTCAGAGCTGGGCCCACTTCTGCAGCCACTAAGCACATCTGGCATGACCAGGGTTCTCCACCAGCCTGCCTCTCAGAGCATGAATTAATGAGCCCTGGGGCTCCACCAAGCCTTTTATAGGCCTGTGCCCACGTACCAGCGGCCAGGCAGTTGCTCTGCCATCCTCGTACCAGATCCCGGCTTATTGCTCACACCCTTATTTGGCCACTGCCTGCTCGGGAGGTGCCAGGCTCCCGATAACCTTGTTTTAGTTGGCTGAGATGACAAGGGAAGGAGTGTGTGTGTTCACCTCCAGCAGTGTGTGTGGACCCATGGACAGATTTCTGGAGCCTTCCCAGGCCTCAGCATGCCTACCGTCTTCCTCTCTGTAAAAGGGGCAGCAGGGTAATGGGGCATATGTGGGGTCAATAGGGCATGTGTGGGGGCACTGGGGTGGTGGGTTAGTGGAGCAACAGGAGAGAGGGGCAGCGGGGGC
>JAOXYF010000004.1:7546907-7565606 GCA_028565775.1 Sternarchorhynchus goeldii
GGTTAGCGTGAGTGTGGAGGTCAGCTGGTCGCTCAGGTTAGCGTGAGTGTGGAGGTCAGCTGGTCGCTCAGGTTAGCGTGAGTGTGGAGGTCAGCTGGTCGCTCAGGTTAGCATGAGTGTGGAGGTCAGCTGGTCACTTAGGTTAGTGTGACTGGATGCAGGTCTGAGGGACATGTGTCTTATCATTAACGTCTCACTCCGTGACCTCGTGCAGGGTTCACACATGTGTCACAGTTCTTTTGTGAATTATAAAAGAACAAAGGCTCCAGGCTTTGGGTCTCAACCACAGTGCTCTGCTCATGTTCAGCTCTAGTTAATCTAGTTGGACTGAAGCTGTCAGGTTGCTTCTAGGTGAAAACCGATCAGATTTACCCTGATCCAGCAGTCTTAGTCAACATTTTAAACATTTTGGGTTTTTTGTTCAACATTTTTAACACTCTTCAATTTGAAGTTGACCTAAAATTGTTGATTTTCTGATAAAATGCAATAGCAAAATATATTTAGTTTTCAATTCATGAATGGAATAATATTTGGTTTAAATTCATGAACAGATAATTTTTTGGTCAAAAAGCCAATTTCAACCAAACTTTGATATATCAAGCACATGCCAAGAAAATATTTATAGTGCATATAATGTGACCCTGCATATTGAATAATGCCAGATTATTACTGTATTTATGTATTACATTTGTCTTATATACTGATCCATGTTGAAATTCCTGTGTTTGATGCATTTACACACCATGACACCAACAAATAAACTGGGATTCTGCAGAATACCTGCATATTGGTGTTTCAGCAATAATCTTTGATTGGTTTAAACTAGTTCTGATGGGAGTGAAAACTTCACTTGTTCCAGCGTATATTTGTGGAGGGGTGTGTGTGTGTGTGAAAGGTGTGTATGGGGAAAGGCTATGTGGAGGGGTGTGTGTGGATGAGGTGTGTGTGGACGATTATTTGTGGATTGGTGTGTGTGTGTGTGTGTGTGTGGAGTGCTATTTGTGGAACATTGTGTGTGTGGAAGGGTGTGTTTGGAACTGTTTGTGTGTGTGTGGGGGTGTATGTGTGGAACGGTGTGTGCTTCCAGCTTGACTGACAGTTGGAAGATGACAGTGATGGAAATGATGCCAGTGAGGTGCTAAGATGGGACGTGTGTGTGTAGATGTGAGGTGCTAGGGTGGAACGTGTGTGTATATGTGTGTGTCTGTAAGCATGTTCGGGTGTATTTACACAGTATTTATTCACACTTGTATGGACATGTTTTGACTCATTCTCACTGAGGACAGCATGCTTACACTGTTTAGTGTTTGAAGACGCACATACTCACACACAGATACACACACATACTCACACACAGATACACACATACTCACACACAGATACACACGTGTGCTCACACACATGCTGTTTTTTCCAGCAGTGTGTCAAGAGTTTTTTTGATAAACTACATGTTTGTTGTAGCTATCAGTCGCTCCTGCAGCAAGCAGGGTAAAACATGACCCTCTACTGTTTAACAACCCCCAAACAAACCCAGGGTAAAACGTGACCCTCTACTGTTTAACAACCCCCAAACAAACCCAGGGTAAAACGTGACCCTCTACTGTTGAACAACCCCCAAACAATCCCAGGGTAAAACGTGACCCTCTACTGTTGAACAACCTGTTGAACAGGAAAGTCATTTTTTCAATATTTGATTGTTTATCCACTTGTTTTGTTGTTGTATCTCTTTTTGATAAGTCCTTATATCTTTGTATATGTGAAGAGATGAATCTGTATGTATCTGTAGATGTGTGGCCTTAGAAGACTGAGGAACCATGACCAAAGCACTGGTATTAATTCCTAAACAAATGCCATTGAGTTCACAGAACACTAAGTTATGATTTTTGGGTGTATATAGTACAAATGAATGAAGAGTCTCTACAAGCCACTGTCTCCTTGGGATCAGGATGGAAGAGTACAGGGGCTGATGTGAAGCAGACAATTCCTCCTCAACACCCACAGACCAAATAGCCAGTGTGCACCTTAAACTCCTCCATGTATACACCATTAAATGATAGGATAGAAACTAGAAAAGAGACAGTAGTTAGGCTAGTTAGTAGTAGTTAGTGGTATTCTAGCAAAGGCCAGTTGTACACACTCTTTGCCAGATACACGATACCATTAGATACCACAGTGGCGGATGCTGTAGAGTAGTATTCTGCTTATTTTGTTTCTGTATGTGAAAAAGATCATGCTCACTGTGCAAGTCTAGGTTGGTGAGCACACTTGCTCAACACAGTTGATACTGAGAGCAGAAGATATCGATACTCAATAGTGACATTGTTAAGACCCATATAGATGATTCAAGGATGCAGACTGACCGTTTTTCTCTGAGAAAAAGAAGAAATCTGCAGATTTGGTTCACATCTCCTGGTAAAGAGGATCTGGATATAACAATATAAAAAAAGTTCACACTGACATAGTCTTTTTTGTGCTGTGACCCTTCGTATATTCCTTTTCATAAAAATGAAAGTTCTAGCTGGCAGTGATCTGGCACAAAGTAGTACTTCTCATTTTGGTAAATGCCATCGATATCTCTCTCGTTCTCTCTGTATCTCTCTCTCTGACTTTCACTCTCTCTCTCTCTCTCATACACATAGACACGCACACAAACACACACAAACACACACACACACTTTTAAGAGATAAGAAATCTTTCACAATGGTAGAAGAGAGTGCGATCCCTCAGGCAACAACACTCAAGTCCATGTAAAGTGCTTATGACAGAGAGAAAGTGAGGAATGTAAACAGATTGCTGGGGGTTCCAGAAGAACATGCAGGGAGTGTATAAGGACAGCAGTAGAATTTCCCATCAGCAGGAACAGGAGTGGAGGTGCTGGAAATGGGGTAGATGGGGCGACTTGTGGATGTGTGATCACCGGCAATGGGTGGCCTATCTTATGTGTAAGAGCCCAGATGTGTGATGACTATCCTTTTCAGCAGACAGAGCTGATATTGACAGGCCTGCACTCCCGATAACCTTTTAGGCTTCAAACAGGTACTGGGATCTCATCAAACCAGCCTCTATCAGGGAGTCATTCATATTTTGTTCTTGATGCACTGTCTGACAGAACGTTTTATTTGCATTGCAGAGGCAGATTTCAGTACTGGAGTGTGGAAGAGGATTTACGCTAAAAGATTGGCAGGACTTATAGATTGAAGTGTGAATATGAATGAATGAACCAGGTGAGAAAAGACTGCAGAGACAAGCCTATAGCAGTTATTTCACGAGGATCATATTTCCTATTGGCTGATATTCCTGAGAGTATTTCCTAATGCTGCTAGTGTGCAGCAGAGCTTTGGATGATCGTGTTCAAGCCCCGGGGACTTAGAGAGTCGCTGGGAAAAACAAACCAGCCGTGCAGCTTCATATTTGACCAAAATTCTGTCATGCCTTTGTTAAAAAAAGAAAGAAAACAGAATGGTCTGTAAAACAGAAACATGGAGAAACATGGAATAACAATTTTTCCTGGGGTCAGTAGTGCAGAAAAGGGGATGCACAATCAAGACAGCTGAAAAAATGCTGAAAAAAGGTCAGTTTGGAGGATCTAATTTCCTCTTCCTCTTTGTACTCTATCAGAAGGGTTCATGCAGGCAAGAACATAAAACATATGACATCCTGACTTCTGCTGAAAGATGGTTAGATAAAGTGCTCCTCTGTATTTATTATGGTCTAGGGTTTAAAATACTGCTGTTGAAGTATGTTCACATTTTATTGTACTATACTGAAAGTAATGTACTACACTGAACTGTTAAATTACTAAGGAATGGGAGATGGAATGAGCTGTTTTTCAAAATACAGGATGTTTGTTGTCTACTACCACAAAAGAACAGAAATAGGACTTTGGCCAACAAAATGTGGCCTCCATTCCAGGAGAGTCACATCAGTAAAGACAGGACCAATCAGATCAATAAGACCATTTAAAGAGCACACAGTGTGTTTGTGCGTCTATGCGTGTCTGTGTGCGTTTACTTCATTTTGTTTTTGATGCTTCTCACTCTTTTTTCTTCAACATTACCTCCCACATCAGCTTCCATTTCATGTATGATAACAGCTTCCACTCCCCCCCCCCCTCTCTTTGGCTGAAGTAGTGCATGCACCTGGCGTTGTCTGTAGCCCTGGCCCTGATTAAGAGCTCGACCACAGGGCCGCATGTGCGTGCACACATACACATACACACACACAAAGATCCCCCACACACACACACAAAGATCCACATACACACACAGACACACAGTGGGTTCTCTTTTGGCTCACTGAGGGGAGAAACATCTGTGAAAGCACAACATGAGATTCATTAGCAGTCAGAACAGCTTTGGGCAGAGATGGACAAATCAGCATGAGAGGAGAGGAGAATAGAAGAGAGGACAGGAGATGGGAAAGTAGGAGAGGAGAGGAGAGGAGAAGGTATGGAATAGGAGAACAGGATAATAGGAGGTAGGAGGAGAGAATAGACAGATGCTGTACCGGACATCCCGAAGGAATGGAGTTTGTTTATGGCAGGTTGACTCATTTGGTTAGTCAGTAATTCACTGAGTCATACAGGGTGCACCATTCTCTCTCCAGATATATCATCATTATTATCATCATCACATTTCCTTCTCCTTAGTCCCTTGTTTGTGTGTGTGCATGTGTGTGTGTGTGTGGGGGGGTTAGTTTGTGTATCAGAGTGTGAGTGTTTTGGGTTTCTGCAAGTTAAGATAAAACTGTGTCTGGTTAGAGCCAACTCATTTTTTGTTCTGGTGGTAAGGTGCTCTTGAAGAATATTCTAACTGTATTATAGTTTCAGTTTAATCCAGACTGTAGTGCTAATCCTGCCCTTAAACATCTACTGCAGCTCCTGATGGAGGTCTTCTCAAGTAAATGTTAATAATCACAATGACAACAACAGCAATAATAATAATAATCTTTGTTTATATCTACAGTGTAATTTGATATAAGGTAGCAAGACTGTCCCTGTCCCCAGCAACACTGTAATGGTGAGAAACTGCTTTGGCATCTGTACTGGTTGTTGATCAGTCATTAACTGAGTTCATTACTGGACTCCCAGTGTGGTTCTATCAGTAACACATGAGCTTCCACTTGGGTCTTTGCAAGGTCTTCATGTCCAAGCTTCTGAACAGGCTGCATGCACAATGTGTGACCCATATGCCTTCCTCTGCTTCCTCACACTCAAATGGAGTGCAAATGTACATTGAGGGCATGTGTGCTTTTCTGTGTGTGAGCATATATGTGTTTATGTGAATGTGTGTGTGTGTGTTTATGTGAATATGTGCGTGTGTGTGCATATATGTGTTTATGTGAGTGTGTGTGTGTATGTGTTTATGTTAATATGTGCGTGTGTGTGTGCATATATGTTTATGTGAATGTGTGTGTGTGTGTGTATGTGCATATATGTGTGTGTATGCATGTATGTGTGTGTGTATGGGCATATATGTGTGTGTGTGCATGTATGTGTGTGTGTATGGGCATATATGTGTGTGTGCATGTATGTGTGTGTGTGCATGTATGTGTGTGTGTATGGGTATATATGTGTGTGTGCATGTATGTATGTGTATGGGCATATATGTGTGTGTGCATGTATGTGTGTGTGTGCATATATGTGTGTGTGTGCATGTATGTGTGTGTGTGCATGTATGTGTGTGTGTGCATATATGTGTGTGTGTGCATTTCCTGCGTTTGTCTTTTATGTTGGCTGTGCAGTTACCGTTCTTGCTCAGTTTGATTTGTTTTGGATTTGGAATGATGAAAAATGACTTAACACAAAATAAAGATTGTCCATCTTGACATTTTCATTGGGAATACCTGTACTGTATCTCTTACAACTGGCGACTTCAGTTTAGTTCAGTTTAACTAAACGCAGCTTTGATCTCAGTGCTAACTGAACACATTAGACTTTTGGTCTGGTCTGTGTCACTTGCTTTGTGCATATGATGCTCCATTACAGCTTATGAGACTGCGTTTGTTAAGTCGAAATTAAATAATTTCTCTACACCCATTACAGGGGTCAACTTAGCCACTCAAAGAATTCTGTTTTGTGAGGGTTTTTTTTTAATGGGATTCAGGATATTTTAGTTTCCTTATCCTCCACCACTATCCTTCTGTGCCTAACCACAGGTGGAGGCTCTGCTCTTCTGTGCCTAACCACAGGTGGAGGCTCTGCTCTTCTGTGCCTAACCACAGGTGGAGGCTCTGCTCTTCTGTGCCTAACCACAGGTGGAGGCTCTGCTCTCCTCTCAGCTGGTTTTGATTTTATTAGGGTAAGGTATTACATCTTATTAAGTGGTGGTAATCATTAACATCTGCCTCAGTGCTGCCCTCTGCAAGGCTTAGCTAAAACTGCAGGACCTTTAGAATGGGGAGTTTAGGATGGTCAGTACAAAAGCAAGACACTTTGTACATTTGCACATGTCCCACATGTGAACACATACAGACACAAATACACACCCACACACAAGTTCCTCTTATCAAAAACCAATAGCCCCTGAAGACATAGTTCCAGCACAATCATCTTAATAGCTCACTAACCCTAACCTGTCTTAAGCAGAGTTGGTTCTGATGGAGGGAGAATCAAGGCCTTTGTCTCAGTCATGGGACTGGATGGTGGGTCATGTGAGGTTCAGATCAGCTGTTAGGCAGTAAGATGATGTTAGATGGGCCTGAAGGCTCACAGCAGACACAGTATGATAGTGTGCTACTGGTTAGGGTTCATGGAGAAGTCTGCCCTCACTAACAAGCTCATTGGTGCTGGTATGAGAGTAAGACAGGAGTTCTTTGTGCAGGACACACTGCAATACTCAAAGACTCAGTCAACTTGGCTCACAGACCTCTCTCAGTGCACTCAACTCACAAACCTCAATCAATTCATACACTTCTCTCAACTCACACACCTCTCCCAGCTCACACATTTTTTCCTGCACCTCTTCTTTTAGTTCTTTGTGTGTTTTTTGTCTTTTTTCTTGTCTCACTGTCCTGCATGTCAAGTGTCTATTGCACACAAACCATGGGAGTTTGGTTATTTTCTGCTGCTGCAAGTTTGGCTGTAATAAAAAAAGTTGACTTTCAGTCTGCATCAAAGAAACTTTCTGCAAGTGTGTATGTATTGTGCATATGTATGTGTGTGTGTGTGTGTGTGTGTGTGTGTGTGTGTGTGTGCGTGAACTTACCTGGTTCAGGCCTTGAACAGCCACTGTAGCTGCATACTGCATTTATTACCCCTCCCTTCTTCTGCTTAACTGGGGCATCTGAGGAAAAAAGACGATGAAGCCTGGAGAGGAGGAAGAGTGTTAGAGAAATGATGAGGGTCAGGCTACCAACATGAATCACATGCTTGTGCTCTCTCTCTCTGTCTCTCTCTCTCTGTCTCTCTCTCTCTCTCTCTCACTCTCTCTCTCCCTCCCTCTACCATACAGTATAGTGTTTGTTAATAAATGGAATCGGCAGGTGTAATGAACCTGCAGTAGATGGTGTGGGTCAGTTAGTTTACAGTGGATGATTAGAAGCACATTGTTTAGAGTGTGCTCTTCTTAAATTGTGTATGTCCATTATGGCTGTGTGTGTCTGTGGGCATGTGTGATCCTAGATTGAAAATGATGCATCACAATCACTGACAGAATACGAGTGTGTGTGTGTGTGTGTGTGTGTGTGTGTGTGCGCACGTGTGTTTGTGAGCTTAGTTTTTGTTTATTTGCTGCTCCTGAAACTCTGTTCTGATGTAGTGCTTGCTGGTGTTTATGTTTATGAGAATTGATGTTTCCCTGCCACCATACTGTTAGTGAAGAGTGGGAGGTGCTAAATGCGGTTCTGTCTTCCTGCCTGACTTTACCGACCTGCCTCAACGGTCCTGCTAGTCAGCTAGTGAGCCATGCAACCAAGATCAAGGGAAACTGGAACAAGGGAAAGTTTTTCTTGAACTCCCCCCGGTTTTGTTCAACTTGGACAGGTTGCTCTGATTGTCTGAGCATCATGTTCTGGTCTAGAAGATATGTGAGAATAGGTGGGTATTCAGAGCCATAAACATTTCCTCATTCCTGTATCCATCTGAGACTTTACCAGCTTGAGTGTGGAACTCAGACAGGCTACTGGCCTCTAACCCTCGTCATGAAAAACAGAAACACTGGTGAGATTAGTGGCACAAGCAAGTAATGCATGATATCCTGAGAGAGCTGTGGCTGGTCCAGCCTTACCTGCACACTGGACCCACTAAAGCTGCCTGGGAAGTCCTGGGCCTGTCGTCCTGGAAAGAACAGCACCTCAAACTGGAACGTTGGCTTCAGTGCTTGCCAGGAACCTCCCAGTGGAATGTTTGCATTGGAAGCATTTGGCGTGAGGGCCACTTCCACATGGTGGTGTAGACTCTTACGCAGGGTGGAGATGTCGTCTGAGGGCTTAAGAGCAGGATTAGGCCTGCTGCTCCTTACTTGATGCCCTGTTGATGGCTCCAACAGTTGTTGTGTGCCCACTGCCCCGAAGCCTGTAATTTGGGCAATGCGTTTGAATATCTGAGTGCATATTTGAGTTGACGGTCGGTGACATGTGGAATTATGGGTCCGGTGTCTGGCATGAAACAGGCATGGCACCCGCTTGAGTCAGGGCTCAAAAACCAACTCCTGGCTGCGGTTTGGTGAGCTGCTGCTGGTGAGCTGAACTGAGCATTCTTCACTTAGAGTTTAGTAGTAATTACTGTCTCCATGTGTTTCTGGTGGATTCCTTCCCTTGGACTTGATAACCTGAACACTCTGAGCATCTCAAATGTATTTGACCTGTCTTATTACTTTCCCTATAAAATCCACTACAATACTGTATGTACAGAGAGACTGGACAGAAAGGAAGCAATCTTCAACCAGCATGTTATCATTAAAATGCTGAATATTTGTGTTTCATTCCAGTCTGAGATCCTCTTTTGACTTACTTATCAAGTGAAATCAGTTGATGTGTGTGGATGTTCAGGAGGTGGTGTATGGATGTGTGTGGATGTTCAGGAGGTGGTGTATGGATGTGTGTGGATGTTCAGGAGGTGGTACTTGATGGTCGTATGGAATTTCCATATTAACTGAAAAACTTCCCAGTGTCCTCAAATAAACGCTGCAGCCCCACGATGAATCATTTAAAGGGTTTGTGTGAGGACATGCAGTTGTAGGTGAAGAGAGTGTCTGATTCCTCATTGGATGCTTTTGATCAGATCTCTTTTGCAGTCCAGTCAGGCTTGTCTGGATGGTCTGAGCGCTGGCTGCAGTTAAAACAGATCTCAGTTAATGAACAGATAATGAACACAGATAATGAACAGAGCAGTAAACAGCAGTACATACAGTAAATATTCTGTGCAGTGTATACCCAGTGTAATGTATGTCCTGTGCAGTGTATACCCAGTGTAGTGTATGTCCTGTGCAGTGTATATTCTATCACTCTCTCTTTCTTTCTCTATCACACACACTAGTGGGTTTTTAGGAAGGGGAGTTTAAAGCATGTGAATCTGTATAAACAAACTGCGTCAGTGTAAGGCCCTGGGTGAAGACATGGGTCGTATTAGTCATGAGATGGAATTTGCCCCTTCAATCTTTATCATATCATAGAAACAATCACTAACAGCTGGCTTGTAGAAGTCATTGTACAGGACCTGAGTGAGAGCACACACCTTACCGTGCCCGCTTTATGACCCCTCTGAAGCAGAGCAACCCAGGAATGTGGGAATGTGGTTTCACTCTGTCAGGGTGATGGTTCATGGAACTGAAAGGTAATTATTATCCACTGGCTTGTTTATATACTAATACACATTCAGTGTATGTTTGTGTGTGTGTGTGTGTGCGCGCGCAAGGTCAGAGCTGTTGTCCTGCTGCAGCTTTCATTCCAAACATTCTCTTTCATGTCCTGAGAGGAGTGTCATGGCCACGTGCTTTATGATGATAACACTTAAACACACACACACACGCATGCACACACACACGCATGCACTTATGTTCTCACATCAACACATGCTGTTCATGTTGAGTTCTCTTACACTAGGAACCATCACTCACTATAACACAAACATCCTATTTGATTTATGACATTTACTCCATTGGTAATTTCACTATGGAGTTTCATCTTAATGTTCTTTTGCACAAGCTATATAAGGTTCAATTTCTTGTTGTATTATTGTTTAATACTTTCATTCTCTGAAAACCCAAAGCAATAGCACTAAAGTGAGATGTGAAATTAAAGAGTGAAATTATAGTGAAATTGAATTGAGAGAGAGAGAGAGAGAGAGAGAGAGAGAGAGAGAGAGGATGTGGTGGGGTGCAGAGTTGGCGCTTAGTTCCCGTCCCTATACTTGGTGGACTGTCTGGACCAAAGCCTTCACTTTATCTGCTTCACAGTGACTGAAGGTCAGTGATTAAGAGAAGAGGGAGAGGATATTTAGCAGGATTTGTTCTTCCTCCAAGGTGCAGCACACAGCAGGAGGATCTCTGCACCTGCATGGGGTGCAAACAGGCTCGGTCTGACAGGCTCCTGGAGGAGACAGAACCACTTGCAGATGCTGTTATGAAGGCTGAGGCTTTTGTGCAAAGCAGCTTTTGCTATGGTAGAAGAACAGGCACTGAGAGCTGCCCGTGTCGTGTGATGTGCTTGAGGGCACATGGTGGCAGGCAGCACCTGGGATTGTATCCCCTGACCAATCACTTTTGAATAACAGCCAGTTCTCTGTCTGTGGTTGCCAAGCTACTAACATTGCAGTAGACTGGAAAAATGATAGGCACATGAAAATGAAAAGGTATTTTCATTGTAATTATTTGGAGGTTTAATACTGTAGAAAGTTTTTCTGTTTACCTTCAGTGGATAAAGGGCCCAATCATCATTCTGTGTCTTGTTTTTTTCTTCTCCTTCTTGCCTGATTGGCTACAGTTCTCCTGTGGTAACCACTGGTAAAGATCCAGTCACATGATCATGCTGTGTCCATTCTGGAAATATTCATAAAAGGCTTCGTGATTTAAAGAATCATTTTAGTATTGTGTATTTGTGTATTTGTGAGTGTGTATCTAGTTCAGTTTGTGTATCTAGTTTAGCACTCGGCATGAGATACGTGGCAAAAGAGCTTTCAACACTGAAGGTTAGAGGTGTACCAGTGTGGATAGGTTTGACTGTGTGTATATTTATGTCCTTTGTGTATGTGTGTGTGTGTGTGTGAGAGAGAGAAACTGTTGTGGGGAAGAAGAATGACGTACAGCCTCTTAGATCACTCACTTCACACTGCTGATAAGAGTGTAGGCTTTCATCTTACTGCCCAAGGACACACACACACACACACACACACACACACACACTAACACACAGGACAAACTCCCAGCTACAGTTGAAGATATTCCCATGCTGAGCACACAAGCTTTTACATCATTATGCAACAACTACTGTGCGTTTATGTGTGTGAGTTGGGAGTTGGGGGTAAATGCTTCCTCTTGCAGTTCACTTTGCTCTTCTCGTCTCTTTGTTCCCACAGTCCTGTTTACAGGAAATCACAAATCAGTCCAACCACGCAGAATCAAAAGATTTAAATGTGAGAACTTCTGTCTGTCCTGTTCTATTCTTTAAATATGCCTTAGTTTTTCAAACTGCTTACCAGTTCTCCAGTCAAGGTGCTAGTTCTGCTGTGAGAAGCCACGTGCATCCAGGTGTGGACAAAAACACTCCAACCACAGCCAGGTGTGGACAAAAGCACTCCAACCTCTTTGGGTGATTTCACTTCAAAGATTCTGTTGGGCCTTTGATAAAACACGAACTGTTTGAGCTGAAAAGTTGTCAGAAGACTGGAGGTACATGCTGGCATTTTTCCTACTCCCAGAGCTGTGTTCCCTCTCCCACTTCTGATGTGTGTGTGTGTGAGGGCTAAGCTTGTTCCTCTAACCTTTCCACAGCAGATTAGCTGATCTTTTCCCTGTGGATTGCACAGCACATGAACCTCATAGTCAGTGTCACTCACACCAGTGTGCGTATGTGTGTGTGCACCTGTGTGTGTGTGTATGCATATATATTTCTCCCATGCTGACTGTGTTTTACCAAAACTATGTATTGTCACGCTTTTGTTAAGATATCTTTTGGGGTGTGTGTGTGTGTGCACTACCCTCATCTGTGAGTTGACATGGACCCTCTCCTACATCAGAAGTGTTCCAGGAAACTGTCATGGGAGGAGGAGTCCCAGAGAGCTGCAAAAAAACGAAACAGTACGACTGCCGAGCACAGGACAAAAAAGACAAGCACCGCACATAAACAAACCGACAGCAAAGACCGACAATGACTCAGTGACACATACATGCTTTAATACATTCACCCTAACGAGACACAGGTGAAAAGTATAACGACAATGAGGCCAATCACACACGCCACACCCACAACACAGCCAGACGTACACACAGGTACACACACCACGCTGACCCCGCAACAAAGCACACTCCTACACAGACACACCCACACAGACACGATACAGGGGAGGCGGCCAGGGTTGCTAAATCCACCTGTTAGACTAGAATTTAAACCCCTGTTAGACCAGAATCTAAACCCCTGCTAGACCAGAACCTAAACCCCTGTTAGACCAGAACCTAATCCCCTGTTAGACCAGAATCTAAACCCCTGCTAGACCAGAATCTAAACCCCTGCTAGACCAGAATCTAAACCCCTGGCCACATCTTACTTTTTTTTCTTTCTTCAAATACAAATACAAATGCTGTGCAATAATTTATTCTATTGAGTACTGAATATATAATGTATAGCATTATACTGTTTACATTATAATGTAATATAATGTACATATTACTGTAAATATAGATTCTCTCTATATAGTCTATTCATAATGTCACTATGTGTAGTCTAATGTGCACTTGTCTAATATAATATTTGCACATTGGAGTCCTGAGCAGTGTAATTTCATTCAGCTGTGCTCTCCTTGCTGTACAGTCTGATTGACAATAAAGTTCACTTTGACTTTTGACTGTTTGACTGTTTGCTTCTCTCCAGATGCACAGCAGATACGTCTCTCAGTCTCTCCGTGAATGACAGACTTATTTAAGCAGGCTGCCTTTCATGGGTTCATCTTCTGCATGCACTGCAGACCCTGTAAATGCACCTTCTCTTTGATTGTTCGCTCGTTCAAATGAACACGGTCCTTACAACCCTCGCCAGGGTTTAGAGAGTGGCTTCTGTCCTGCACTGAAAGTATTTTTTGAGCTGAAGGAGTGTGGAGTGTTTGTGGAGCCCATGGAGGCCTCCTGTGAGGTGATGCTGGCTACAGATTCCCTGGAGCTCCAACCCTCTGGTTAGAGGGACTTGTATGTCCAGTCACTACTGAAGGTGGATATACGCAGACACCCTCTCTCTCTCTCTCTCTCTCCTCCTTGACTGTTATCCTTTCCTCTGTTTCTGGTTCTGCCCCTCCCCATCCCTTGTTTGCCCCCTGATCCTGGCAGACCTTTGCACCCTGTGCAGTACTGATGCTGGTTCTTTATGGTACTAGTTCTGTTTGAGTTTAGTCCTGGTTCTACATGGGTGTAGAAGTCTAATTTGCTTGTTTATGTGGAATATGCTTGATCAATCTGGTTGCCATGGCAATTTTTCCACCTATCAAGCTCTGGTACAGTCAGACAGCCAGGCCCATCTAGGGTTTTAGATATGTATTAAGAAAATGGACAAGAAATAAACTGTGTGTCTATATATGCAGAATATGTGCAGTTCAGCCCGAGCACAAAAATCATAGTCATCAGTCTTGCAAGTCACCAGATGTCCCTCCACTGTTTCTTCTCATTTCCTTTGGTGAAACAAAAACTCTGTCTGTCTCTCTCTCTCTCTCTCTCTCTCTCTCTCTCTCTCTCTCTCTCTCTCGCTCTCTCTCTCTATCGATCTCTCTGTCTAGCATTCTATCTGCCATTATCTGATGATTCACAGCACCAATGCTGTCCACAAATCAGGGAGGAAGTTCGGCCTTCAGTTACCATAGTAACCAGCAACAAGGCCCTACTAATCCAGTGACACACTGAACTGATTACATCTGCTCCTGTGAATTCAGTTAGTCAAGTCTGACGCATGGAGATAAGAAAGTCTGTCACAGCCTGATAAAACAAAGGACTTAAAGAGACAGATAGAGATATACTGTGTGTATGTGTGTGTTTGTGTGTGTGTGTGTGTGTGCTCGCATGCGTGCGCCTGCACATTTGCATGTGTGTGTGTAAGAAGGTCATTGATAAGCCTCTCAGTAACCATCGACTAATTTAGTGTTGCAGTGCCCGGTTTCCTGAGGGGAGTCTGGGCTGTGTTCACACTCAGTGTTAATGTCTCTTCACATTCTCACATGCATGTTCTGCTCACTTTGTTACACTTATTTTATAGTGTTGACTTCTCTCTCTCCTCTTCACTGTGTGTCGGGGATGGTAAGTGAGCACAGTGCAGCACAGTGCAGATCTCCTCTCCTCTCCTCTCCTCTCCTCTCCTCTCATCTTAGTCTTTGTCCTATGATTCATTCCTGCATTCTCAGTGATATAGTTGTAGCAAACATCCCTGGATTCTCTGAACCACACCTTCCCCCAGGCCTGTGACTGATGAACAGGTATTTGAACTGTGTGAGAGAGGGAGCCCACTGGGGTCAGAGGTGGTGTGGTGTAAAGATAAGATGTGTGTTTGCAATGGAGGTCTGATCCAAGGACACAGGCTTCCTGACTGATCTCAGTGGTGCCTGCTGGGAGTGTGGGAAACAGCTAAGAGGAGAAGTTGAGTACAGACACACACACACACACACACACACACACACACACAAAGAAGCCAGCAATAGTTTTATTCTCTGTGTAGACTCATAAAAGTGTATTTTCTTTCTGTTGTTCATGGTGAGCAGATCTGGATGCAAGGAGAGAAGATCTCAGCTGTAAGCTGCAGAGGTCCTCTATATTGGGACAAACACACTTTTTTCTGTTCATGCGAGACCCATACTTTGAACAGGGGATTATTGGGTTATCCAATTAGACCAGGATTAATGACTCTCAATTCTTATTCACACACTGTTTTCTGAGCTCCTTTCAGCTTCAGAAATCTTCATACACAAATTTGTGAGCCTTTGTTTTACAGAATGTTCTAACACATTGACACACACACACACACACACATTCACACACACACATATATACAAGATCAAGTGTAATAGATGGCAAGAACAGGACTTGTTGACTTTCATGTAATCCTTTCTGTATCAGTTGTGTGATATGGATCTACTGAGAGCTTGTGTGTGTGTGTGTGTGTGTGTGTGTGTGTGTGTGTGTATGTGTGTGTGTGTCTAGGTGTGTGTGTGTGTGTGTGTGTGTGTCAATGTGGTAGAACATTCTGTAAAACAAAGGTTCACAACTCTATGTATGAAGATTACTGTAGCTGAAAGGAGCTCAGAGAACAGTGTGTGAATAAGAATTGAGAGTCATTAATCCTGGTGTTGGAGGTGTTCTGCATGTTGGGTGCCTGTAGGAGACAATAGAGGCCCAGGTCCTGTTTGCCTGTCAGAGCCTTTGAGAGTTGAAGTGGGGAGGATCAGCTTACTGCAGCCTCAGGGATGGTGTGTGCAGCGACAGGAGCCTGGGAGAGGAGAACAGAGAGGGATGGGAGCCAGGGAGCCCCTGGGCCACCTCCTACTACTGAGCCTATTGCACTCTGGGAGTTGGGAGGAACAGTTTTGGGGTCAAAACAAGGGCCTTTTTAGAAAGATGTTTATGTTTCTCACTGGAGTGTTGGTCCTGTGTGCATATGTGTGTTTAGGGACCTCAGTGCCATTTTGTGTATTTGTCATTCTTTCTCTAGTCTCTTTCTCTCTCTAACTTTGTGTGTGAGTTTGCATGTGTGGATGTGTGTGTGTACACGCACGTATGTTGGGTTTGTGGTGACTGGGGCATTCCCCTACGGCAGCAGAATATCACTTTTCTGTCCTTTGGGAAGAATTACTGACATGAACCACAGTACCCTGCTGTACGTTTTTGGTTTCAGACTGCAGATCTCAAGCCTTTATTTGAGATGGCTGTATCATTTACAAAGCATTCCCCACGATTGCATTTTTATCGGTCAATATGACTCACGGCTTGGGTCACAGAGCCGCGCTTCACAGAGCTGCCGGCTCTGCTCGCTTTTTGGAGATTTAGCTGCCTTTAACAGAGGGAAAAAACTGCTGTCCACACTAGTTTACATGGCCAGAGAGAATCATTTTTGGTTTTGGCTGTAATTAGTGGTTTCTCTCTCTTCGAAAAATCATCACGCTCTTAAAAGTTCCTCTTTTTCCTCTTTTTGCTTTAAAAGCAGCCAGAGGCTCTGATGAATGAGTGTGGAGTAACCAAAATACATGCAAGCAAAACCTCCAACAAAGCTACAGGGGAGGATAGAGCAGGGGGAAGAAAGAAAGAACTGGTCATAGTAAAAAAAACTTGTTATAAATCTTTACATCTAACCTTGTCTGCTTAATACTGAACCAATTCTATCTGTCTCTTTGTCTCTCTGTCTCTATCTGTCTCTCTCTGTCAAGTCAAGTTGGCTTTATTGTCATGACTGTACAAAATAAAATACTGCCAAATACAATACTGTACAAAATACAATACTGCAAAACATACAATACTGCCAAATACAATACTGTACAAAATACAATACTGTACAACATACAATACTGCCAAAGCACTGAAAAAGATTTGTAACTTCAAATAATAGTAATATTAAGAATAATAACAATAAGACTAAGAATAATAAACAGCTATAATGATATCTAACACATTACAGGATATTATAACTACTTATATTATAACTAGGATATTATAACTACTATGGTGTGTGTGTGTGTGTGTGTGTGTGTGTGTGTAGGGGTGATTTAGCTGTGTGAATATGAATGAGTAGAGGGGAGGTTGTCTCTCTGTGCTGTTTGGCTGCTACCTGGTTTCTCACTTCTACAGTACATTGTCCGCTTGCCCATCTCATATCACAGTTGTTAGGATTAAGTCATGTCTGCAATAACTGCTGTTTGAACTTTCTCTTCCTCACATGGTGAAACATCTCCAGTCTTAGTGGCTATCTCCACTTCACGAGCACGTTGAAGCTCCAGGCTTGTGCGGTGGATGAGAAATCAGGCAGCAACAGCTTGCACTGCACAGTGTGAGGTGTCTTAAGTGCCTCATGTAAGTTATTACTGCTGCAGACAACGATGATTCTTTGCATTGGAATTAGGCTGGGCTCTCTCAGGTAGAGTTACTGATAGAGACATGTGGGTAGTGTAGTCTCTACTCTCCTTTGAGAGAGAGAGAGAGAGAGAGAGAAAAGTAATCTGGAAAATCAATTGCTTTATCACCTTGTGTTGCCAGTCCTATCAGCAGAGAAAGTGAGAGGTTTGAGATCTTTTTATATCAGTGCATGATCACTGCCACGTTACGGCTCATTTAAAAGGTTGATTTTTTCTTATAAAAACTAAGGACAGATAGGGAAAGAAAGAAAGAAAGAAAGAAAGAAAGAAAGAAGAGGAGAGAGGGAGAGAGAGAGGAGAGGATGAGAGGGGTGGGGAGAGAGAGAAACAGGGAGAATAGAGAGAGGTAGACAAACCAGCCAGTGGATGAGACAGCTTTAGTATCACATTATGTCACCAGACAGATTCACCACCTGATTCTCTCATCAACTTTCGCAGACAGACAACCCGATCCCTCCCTCCTCTCTCTCTCTGGGGGGAAGGATCATTGGTTCATAGACTCCCTGACTTTGTGAAATCCAGCATAACTGATTTAAGCTCAGTGCTGATTTATATTGTGTTGGTCGCATTAGAAGGGCAGGGTGGACTCGCTCACTGATGCATTTGAACAGTGATGAAGTCATCAGGCAGTGCCACCGTGCAGTTACTTGGTCTGCAAGCTTCTTTCCTCATGTGACAGAAGCCCTGCCTGTGTTCTGTGTTATGTGTGTTGTGTGTGTGTGTGTGTGTAGCAGAACTGTTGTACCTCATCTCTTCAACATTGTCTTGATTGTCACATGGCTTTTAGCCTTTATCCGTCTATGGTGTGGCATGTGAGTGTGGTTAAGACAGGGGTTGTCCTCTTTCTCTCTCTCTTTCCTTATCTCTCTTTCTCTTTTCTTGCTATGCAATTGCTAAGCAAAACGGATTTGCTAAACAAAACATTATGAGAATGTATTAGTGAAAGTATTAGTGTTTCCTCTTCAAGAGGTCTTTGTTTCAGTTATCAAATGATAATTTGAACAATAATATAGTTTTAGTCAATAAAGCTAAATGTATTATATTTTTAATAATGGATTTGTGCTTACAAAAATGTTACCTGTGTCCGAGATAAATACAGTTAAACTGACAATTTGTAAAAGTAAATAAAAAAAATTAAACCATAATGCTAATACTATATACACACACACACACACACACACACACACACACACACACACACACACACACACACAGGAGATCAAAATTAAAGAACAATGTATGAACACTTGATTTTTTCAGACATAATGGAATTTACATTGATCAACATTTGAAGGATTTTGTAAGGGGTACACCAAACCTAGAACAGTGTTTTAAAAAATAACCAAAGTATACCAACCTGAAACCTTTATTTAGCAAAAAACATGATCATAATTAGAGAACAGCAATGACTGTAGCACAGAGAAAGATTACAACTAAATTTTCTGAAGGT
>JAOXYF010000004.1:7570894-7581418 GCA_028565775.1 Sternarchorhynchus goeldii
TGGAGGTGATTGTGATTCAGTGAGTGGAGGTGATTGTTATTCAGTGAGTGGAGGTGAGTGTGATTCAGTGAGTGGAGATGATTGTGATTCAGTGAGTGGAGGTGATTGTGATTCAGTGAGTGGAGGTGATTGTTATTCAGTGAGTGGAGGTGAGTGTGATTCAGTGAGTGGAGGTGATTGTGATTCAGTGAGTGGAGGTGAGTGTGATTCAGTGAGTGGAGGTGAGTGTGATTCAGTGAGTGGAGGTGATTGTGAGGCTGGTGGCCAGTTTCACCTTCCTTTCACCAGAAGCTATAACTGCAGTGAGGTGATAAATGTTCACAGAATGTACACTGATACCCAAGGATCAACACACTTTTTTTTCTTTTTCTTTTAATTGAACAAAAGCAGGTAGCATTTTCCAAATGCAGAAAATATCAATGCAAAGATAAAAAGAGCAGCCCATTATATCAAATAACAATTAATTTTAACAAAATAAAATACAAATAAAATACAATTAATTTAATTATTAATTAATACACATTAACATTTTCTTTACACTCCTCATTCAGCATATATTTCAGCATATTTTAGGACAAATTATGCTCAGATCAGTATTATTGACAGTCACTGATATGAACATGAAATCAAGTGCTGTATAACACCGGCGGTTGTATACATCACTGTATAACCACTTTCTTTGAAAACTGAAGTCTAAAAAAGTCAGCTGACATTGGAACAGTTATAGACTATTTATAAGACAATTAATGTTAAATGGGATTTTATATTTCTGTGAGGTTACAAGAAAAAACAATATGTTTATTTCATGGGCTAAATAGTGCCTCCTGATATTGAACACACTTTCATGCTTTCTTTGTCTGATCTCTGTTTAGAAACTATGTGTGTAAATGTAAGGGACTCTAATTGCTAGTTTGATGTTTACTTTTCTGGCCTGGATGATTTATTTGTCAGAGGTGGCCCTTACAGGTCAGCTAGCAGGCTGCTAATTACAGAGCAACACAGGCGCTAGAATACCATCATGCCACTTAGAGACACAAAAACTTTGAGGCAGCAGGAAGGAATACAGACATGAATACAGACATGAATACAGACATGTCTGCATAGGTTACACAAAGAAACAGCACATTTTCATTAAATATACTCAATATACTAATATAATATTTTGCAAAAGAAACTAGCTAACAAATTATTAATGATGTGAGATTCTTCAAGGCGCTGTGCTAAGCTCAGTTTTTTTCTCATTCCTGTAATTGTCCTTTATTAATTCCCTCCCATTTCAGTACTGCCACCTTTGAATTTAAAGTCAAAAGTCACCTAATATGGTTATCAGTGTTTGGAAGCTGGTCAAATATGAAAACACATTAGCTGCCAGGTTCCATTCATTCTTACTTTTGTTAGCATTTTTAGGCAACCTACGCATTTAATTTTGCCCTCATGTGTCAGAACAAATTTGGACACTCAGCCAAAACTGTTTTTTTGAGTGTGGAGTAGTTTGAGGATGTGCTGTGTGCTTGGGTGAAACCCTGGCTGTGTGCTAGATCATTCTTGTCCCAGCCTGCCTGAACAACCAGTACAGTTGGTCTCCCTATACATGTTTACTATCATGCTGCTCAGTCTGGTCCCTAGTGACCACAATTGTCTCTCAGGAATTGGATGTGACCCCAGTGCAGATGGTGCAGTGATGCTGGAAGTGAATGTGTCTTCAATATTTTAAGTATTTAGCATGTGTTGTCAGGTGGTTATTAAAGTTATTTAATATTTAATAGTTCATATAGTAACATCTTTCATATAGTAAGACTGGCCATATAGTAAGACAGTCAAGAAGACTGACCCTGTAAAATTTAGTTGGAGATGGTATGACTTTTGCCTAAAAGGTGAATAATTGCATAATCCCTTAAAGGGTTTTTGAAACTTTCAGATATCAAGCTGATTTATGTTGGGATACTCAGTAATTTTCAGGATTAAATATTGATGGGATGATGGGGATGATGGGAGATAATATACCAGGTAATACCAGATAATATACCTTCCTGGATAGGTAGGTGGTTCAGGTATTTGATTGGTTCTTGGTATTTGATGCATTCATACACATCATCAGTGATGTTTTCCAGAGTCATCAGGTATTTTGAGAAGTACTTTTTGTTTTCCTCTGTGATACCCATTTGATTGAGGACCTTTTTAAGGAGCTGAACAGCAACCAACTACAGCCCTTTTGCCATCCCCTCCTGCATCTCTACTGTACCAAGGCATAATTTCAGCCTTATTCTGTTCATAGACCTTCACCATTCAGTCTTTCCAGGGAACTGTCACCTCACTAGCCTGTGCTCTTGCTACTGACTGCACCACTCTGTCTGGCCTCGGTGTTGTTGTGAAGATCAACCTCAGGGAATTTATGCTGCCAAAGTCTACCTCTCCTGCCTTAACAAAAATAATAATCTAGGGTTTGTTGGATCAGCTATTGGCCATGTGGATGGAGTAAGTCATGGATGTCAGCACCTGGTTGTTTGCCGTTCTTCAGAGTTCTTGAACAGCAGTTCAGGATGTGCTCCAATGATCCACCTCCAAGGTACAATGAGTAAGATGGAACTGCCTCTCATATCTTTCTCATATCTGCCTTTCTAAAGTATAAAATCCCAAGCAGAAATGTGTTCTGCATGTATTTTGCAGGGCTGCATATTAAAGTATCATTAACCTATTTTGTCTATAGCCTTATACTGCTTGTGCATCACTTCCTCTGCGCACATTAATCCAGTAGTGTAAAAGTTGTCTGTATAAACATGTTTCTTCACCTACTGCAGAAGAGTAATCAGTGTATTTCAGCAAAGCACTACAGGTTTGGTATGCAGAACTTTGTTATTTCCCTATACCTGCCATTCTATATCCTACCTGGGATTTACAGTGGTGAAACCAACCAGTTGGATAGGATTGTAGGGATGTAATGATTGGACATTCAGTAGTAAACTGCCTTCCCAGCAGTGCTGGACTCCTGGAGAAGAAACATGGACAACTTTTACACTGCTGGATTCATGAGGAAATACATTAGGGAAGCAATACAGACCTTTCCAGAGTTTCTGCTGTATAGTCTATAGCCTTTGCTGATAAAGAGAGAAGGTTTCTCTTGGTGTATGACACACAGGCAGCTTTCTGGACTGTTAAATAGTACAAGATATGTGGTTACCAAGAAAAAACAATCTATGAGCATATGAACATGGGCACAAAAATGTTTACAGAACTTTCAAAAATAATGTTCCCATAACTTTAAAGGTACACCAGGGGAATTTCTTGGAACATAAATCTGTTTACTGGGTTTATTTACTGTGTGTGTGTGTGTGTGTGTGTGGTGAGAATCTTTGTGCGTGCATGCATGTGAGCACATGCGGGTGTGTGAATACTTATTTACTGGACTCCCTGCAAGTGTTTGCTTTTTGGAACAGTTACAAGGGATTTCAGCTTCTGTCTTATGCAGGGATTCTTATTTTCCAGTTGCAGCTGTATTTTCCTTTCCAGTGTTCCTGAGGCGAGGACTGTGACTCCTCTCATTTCTGTGGAGTTTGTTTCATTTGCTGGTAAATGGCAGGGGTTATTATAGGGAGATTAAGTGGACTTGTGGCCTACTGTCTCAGACAAGATAATGACAATTTCTCAAGAAAAAGACAGAAAGGGAGAGTGAATAACAGTTGAAATGTGTGATGTTTCATTATCAAGCACCAGCATTCCTACACTAAAATTAACATTCTGATGCTGGCTGCTGGATTAACAATATTCATGTACAGAACTGATAAGCCTAATGGACCAGTGTGAACTGATAAGTCTAATGGACCAGTGTGAATGCAGGAGAAAATTCAAACGAAAGGACTGTCCAAAAATCACCCACAGGTACCAAGCGCCTGTGAGCTTACTGCTATGGACCTAGACAGTGTCCATTTAAAAGAACACCTCATCATCCTTCATTGTTTTATAGGTTTTGTGGCACTAAGGACTTTGCCGTATGAGAACTTTAATTACAGTAAAGTGCAGCTGGAGAGTAGCCCAGCGTGACTGTGTGTACCCTGCTGGAGAGTAGCCCAGCGTGACTGTGTGTACCCTGCTGCCGACACCAGAGGGAGTCACACTGCAGGACTGGAAGGCGGATGGTTCAGCACTGGGACGTGTGGCCAACCTTTCAGCAAACTCATTTAACTTTATTGGTGACAGTGGGCAGTGATTAATTCAGCTTTCAAAAGGAATTACACCCTTGGTTATGAATGACTTCACTTACTGAATGCACGGTGTACAAATAACACCACACCATTAACCTCTAACAGGAAGCTGTGTTCGTTCTGTGAGCCATTCATATTGGCACTGATAGTTCTTTGGCTTTTATGTATACTGCTGATGCATTTGGCCAGTATAGGGAAGGGTATAAAGTTCCTTATGAGGGTGTGCAGAAGTCCATGGGGTGTGAGGGTGTGTGTGAGGGTATGAGGTGGTCTGTGAGTGTGTGTGTGTGAGGGTATGGTGTAGTGTTTCTAGGCTGTGTGTGAGGGTATGGGGTAGTGTGTGAGGATATTGGGGGAGTGGGTGAGAGTATGTGTGAGGGTATGGAATAATGTGTCAGGGTGTGTGTGAGGGTATGGGGTAGTGTGTAAGGGTATTGGGGTAGTGGGTGAGGGTGTGTGTGAGGGTATGGGGTAGTGTGTGAAGGTGTGTGTAAGTGTGTGAGGGTTTGGCGGAGGCCAGTTGTCTTGTGGGTTCTCCTCATAAATTTCTCATCAGTCAGTACAGGGCTGCCTGTAAATGTCAGTTATATGGTACATCAGCAATGATAATGTCAAACCCAGGCAGAGAGAGAGTGTTTGTTATGGTCTTTCTAGTGGTTGAGAGAATGCGTGTGTGGACTCCACATAAGTTATGAATGTCCTTGCGTCACTGTACTGAGGGTCCTGTTGTAGGACAATGTCTGATAAACACACACACACAGACTGACCTCAATGAACTATGTAGCCCTGAGCTGAGATCACACCTGCTTGCACAGCTGTCATTTGGGTTATTTATTCAGTAATGCAGAATGTATGTCACAATGTAATTCTGCAGAGAGCTTGTGTTTGCCAGAACAATTTTAGTAAGCATCTCTGTTTAACAACACATTTTTTAAGCTGATTTCTGTTATTAATTAATTCTCATATTAAGAAACAGACAGTTTTACAGTCCCCTTGAGTGGCATATTAACACTGCACACATTTAAATCTTCTATGTATTGGAAGAGTTGCTTGGCCTTAAAATTCAAGCCCAGTAAATTTTTCCCACTAATCACAGTACCATATTCCTGCCTACCCTATTCCTGGGTCAGCTACTGAGAGAGTAAACCCACAGACCCCATGCGGCTCTTAGCTCTCCTGGCTCTGGGTTTCCACCTGCTGGCAGTGAGCTGTAAGCACAAGTTAGCAGTACCTGCGCAGCAGGAGATGCTGCAGAGCGATCGGGCTGAAGGCAGAGCTCTCGGCTTCCGGCTTAATGCTGACAGACACATGCGCGCACGCACACATCAGTGTTTACCAGCAGGACAGAGACGACAGGGACGACAGGCTCACACACGCCACACAACAGGTACACACACATACACACTGAGATAAATGTTGCTTCAGCAAGAGCACAGATGTGTTGCTGAGAGTGTGTGGGAGTTATGTGCATAGACCGAGGATTTGTGTGTGCCTATGTATGTGCTTTTTTATGTGTGCTCAGGACAAGGTGAGTGTGTGTGTGTGTGTGTGTGTGTGCGTGTGTGTGTGTGTTCGTATACAATTAATGATTTCTTAACACTGAGTGTCACAGCTGAGGTTTTTGCTGTTGTGATATATCTGCCAAGCAAGGACCAGTACCAGAGCGCAAGACTGTGTGTGCATGTGTGTGTGTAAGACTGTGTATGTGCATATGCATGTGTGTGTGTGTATGTGTGTGTATGTGGTGTGTGTGTGTCTGTATGTGGTGTGTGTGTGTGTGTATGTGTGTGTGTATGTGGTGTGTGTGTGTGTATGTGTGTGTGTGTGTGTGTCATGTCCATGAGAAGTTTGTATTTTTTGTTGTGTATTTTTGTGCCTTTATATGTTTGTGTGTATATGTGTGTGTGTATGTTATCGTGTATGGGTATATATGTGTGTGTTTGTGTGTATATGTGTGTGTGTATGTTATGGTGTATGGGTATATATGTGTGTGTTTGTGTGTATATGTGTGTGTGTATGTTATCGTGTATGGGTATATATGTGTGTGTTTGTGTGTATATGTGTGTGTGTATGTTATGGTGTATGGGTATATATATATCCCATACGCGTATATGGGTATGTGTGTGTTTGCGTGTATTTGTATGTTTGAGTGATTGTGGATGGGTGTGTGTTTGTGTGTGTATTTGTATGTTTGTGTGAATGTGGATGTTTATATATATGACACATATGACTTCAGCATCTTTCAGTCAATTTGTCATGCCACATAATCAAAAGAGTAGAGGCTAAGTGTCTCTTCTCTCTTTTTTCAGGCAAAATCACATCGGATCGAGACAAAGCTTCGCTTTTACACTGCCTTTAAGTTTATTTAATTCTAATTCATCTGTGTCTAATTCATCACACAGATGTACACACACACACATACCCTGTGATTCGATACCCATCCTGTGATATCATCACACACCCTTTGTGGTTACATTCACTGTGATTCCCTACACTTCCTGTGATTAAGTCACATCTACAGCACAATCCCTGCTCATCCTGTGCTCTTGTGCCCTTAGTTTTTTTTTTAATGAAGCTTTATTATTATTTGTTGATTCATCTATAAAAACAGCTTAGTTAGTTGGTGCTGTTTTGCTATTGGCAGGCTCATGCAGTTCTTTATGTGGAAGAGGTCCTGAAATGGCTGCTGGGTTGGTGGGGTGTGGATAACAGGGCAGGTATTTTCTAATTCCTCTCTTAGTCTGTCTGTCTTATTCTGTCTTTCTCCCACTCTGTGTTTGTTTAGGGGTCTCTGTTTTTCTCTCTCTGTCTTTTGCTCTCTCCATTTCTCCCTCCCTCTGTCGCCCCACCCTCTCTCACTCTATCTCCACCCTCTACTGCTCTCCCACTGCAGTACTCCTAATTTGGATGGAGCAGCCAGGCGTGGTAGTGTGTAGCGGAACAGCCTCTCACTCCTGTCTATCAGTCCTAAACGCTGGTACTAGTCCAGCCCACTGTTAAGCGCCCTAACCCCAGTTCTGACCATGCCTGGCACGAAGGATATTCTGGTAGTTTCTAGAATTATTGTGACTTCCTTAGTGTTTCCTTGTGTGTGTGTGTGTGTGTTTGAGTTCTGTGGGGGCTGGCATGTGGAAGAGGTGTGTTGAGGTGTCTGTGGTTAAAAGCCCAAAAGCCCAATGCATTCCTTCCTGAGTGTTTTGAGAGAGAGGATGACTAATGAGTTCTTCATCACCCAACTCTCTTTAAAGGCTCCCCGTCATGGGCGACAACCACAACAGAGGAAGCATTTGAAAGACGGCGGTTGTCTTGGAATGAAAGCTCCCTAATTGGATGTGACGTGGGAGGCTGAGCTAAAGGACGTAACTCAGTCTTTGTACTGTTATGAGGACATTTGTTTTTGGTGAATAGCCATCATAGGCTGGTTTTACAGAGGAAACTTTGCATTTACGAGCATTAGCTTGTCTTTAAAATTTTCCTTTGTTAAAATCTGTCCTTGGGTGGAGCTGAAGCTGTTTTGCATATGGCATATGAGTTTGAGCTCTGAGGGAAACTTTAGGAGCAGGTTTGAAGTGCCTGGCGAATCCTCCCAGCTGAGAAGAGTGTGTGGTGCTGAGGGGGTTTGGCCAGGGAGTTCCATGACGCCTCTCATACTTTCTCTCTCTCTCTTTATGCTGCTCGAAGCTGAACAACGCTTTTCCCTTTGCAGTGAAAATGATTCCCGTCATCACAGAGTTTTGAGGGTTGAGAGAGCCCCCTGAGGAACTCCACACGTGAATAATGATAAGAGCCCAAAGAGAAAGGCCTAGGAGAAGAGAGAGAGCATGTCCTCAGATACACCCACCTCCCTGTGAAGCTCATGCAGCTCCATCTCCTCTCCACTCCCCTCCACCCCTGCCAATGGTGCTTCCCTGCAAGGGATATGATATCCTGTGATGTGAGACACACGGCAGCAGTCCTTACCCAACAAGCAGATGTTCCATTTTGAAAGATTTCGAACCACGTTTAGCAAACATAAACACTGACTTGTGTGAAACAACACAACTTCATCTGACACAACTGTGTCCTTGTGTGAACTGACTGATAAATCACCCCTCAAAAAATAATTTTTTTGTTGTTTATCTACCTGTTCATTAATCCATTTTGATCTCTTAGAAGAGCAAGCCCTTTAATTGATACGTTTTGAGTAAGCTCATTAAGTTTGAGGGCTAGTGTTTCTGTGGAAAATATAGATGATGATCATCTTATTTGATTAACATTCCCCTACATGCTTCCTTCTGCTCATGTGACTCTCGGCCCTGTCAGAGTAGTGTGTGTGTGTGTGTGCATCCCCCCTTTCTGAGAGACTGACGTTAGCACTGACCATGGACTTTGACTCAAATGTGACTCAGTTCCCAAATGGAGATGTCATCCTTGCTGGTTCTTCATGCATGCGAGTCTTCGTCCCATGTCCCATCACCATGCACACAGTTCATATTTCAGCCCCTTACTGAGTTCTTGTCCCTCTGCCTCTTTTAGATCTACACTGACTGGGCGAACCACTACCTAGCCAAGGCAGGCTGTTCTCGGCTCATAAAAGATCTGACCCAGGACATTCCCAACGGGGTTCTGTTGGCACAAATCATCCAGATCATAGGTAAGAGCTTTGTCATTTTATATTCTGTTATGCATTATGTTTGCAGAGTGTGTAATAGTCATGCCCAGCCTATTGTACAAAAACAAATGGACTTTGCTGAAGTTTTCCCTTCAATGCCCCCCAGTGGCCTGGAGGCTCTCAAAGTGTGAAATTAAAATTCTTTCATTCAGCAGAAAAGTCATGCTTGTGTTACACATCCTGCCCAGCTGCTGTCCAACTGCACGCATGTGTGTGTGTGTGCACAGATTAAGAACAGTACAGTGATGCTTTTCTTTAGTATGTAGATTGACACACACTGTAGCATATAGCTGCTTCACAAACACAATCTCAGTGGTGTTTCTCTCAGCTTTATTGTGTCGTGTGTGTTCCATGTGTGAGGGGTTCAGTATGTATGTGTGTGTGTGCTGTGTGTTTGTGTGTGTGTGTGTTGCTGTGTCTATATTTGTGTGCTTTCCTGTTCTCTTTTCTTCAGTCATTATTTCACTCTGTTCCTCGTTTCCACTCTGCTGGTCTGGTGTGGAACTTTAGCCATGACCCCTGGCTTTCCGCTGGTCTGGTGTGGAACTTTAGCCATGACCCCTGGCTTTCTGCCTCTAGATCTTTGTGCAGAAACTCTCAGCAAGCAATGATGAATTAACAGTCATGCTTTTTCTTCTCCTAGAACTCCAGACAGAAGTCAGTATCACACTCTTTCACACACACAAACACACACACACACACACACACACACACACATGCTCTAATTTCAGTTCTGCTTCCCTTATGACAATAAATCTTGGACAGAGGAGCTGGGAATATGTATGTGTGTGTGGGTCTATATGCATTTTAACAGCCAATGTATTGTACACCTTGATTCACCTCTGTGTCTCTTTTGCAGCTAATGAGAAGGTGGAGAATATTACCGACTGCCCAAGGAGTCACTCTCAAATGGTGAGCTTCAGTTCTTCTTTTCCTTGGCAGGGGACAGAGGCTATAGGCTACAGCTCTTCAAGAGACAGCCTTCAAGGGTTAGGGTACAGCCCTTCAGGGGTTAGGGTACAGCCCTTCAAGGGTTAGGGTACAGCCCTTCAGGGGTTAGGGTACAGCCCTTCAGGAGTTAGGGTACAGCCCTTCAGGGGTTGGGGTACAGCCCTTCAGGGGTTAGGGTACAGCCTTCAAGGATTAGGGTACATGCCCTTCAGGCATTAGAGTACAAGCCATTCATGGATTAGGGTACCATCCTTCAGGGTTTAGTTGTTAAGATCAGAGATTCAAAAGATCAGAACACTGGCTCTTGGTCCCCATGCTGTGAAGCTTCTGTCCTGTGTTATTCCTCTTCTGGGGAATAGTGTGTTCCCACCTAGATTTAATGGTGACATTCTGCAACATGGACATTCTGCAAGTCCACACAAGAAAAAGTTTTTCCCTCAAAACAATTACTCCTGCTGCATTTCTTCGTGTTGCGTTGTTGTAGTATTAAGGTGTTGTTGCATTAAGGTGTTGTGGTATTAAGGTGTTGTGGCATTAAGGTGTTGTAGTATTAAGGTGTTGTGGCATTAAGGTGTTGTAGTATTAAGGTGTTGTGGCATTAAGTTGTTGTAGTATTAAGGTGTTGTGGCATTAAGGTGTTGTAGTATTAAGGTGTTGTGGCATTAAGGTGTTGTAGCGTTAAGGTGTTGTGGCATTAAGGTGTTGTAGCGTTAAGGTGTTGTG
>JAOXYF010000004.1:7611234-7621295 GCA_028565775.1 Sternarchorhynchus goeldii
TCCCTAAGGCATGAGGAAGAAACCTTGAGAGGAACCAAGACTCAAGGGGGGGGCCCATCCTCTTCTGGCCGACACCAAATGAACATTTGAAATATCAGTCTGTGTGTAATGAATGAATATAGTATACAAGTTTTACTATAAGTTTTTGAATGGAATTACTGAAATAAATCTTTTTCATGATATTTTAATTTTATGACCAGCACCTGTGTACAGTATATATAGGAAACTGAGAAACAAAGAGAAAAATATGAAATCTGAGAAAAAGTAGAGAAAAAGTTAGGTAGTTTATGTACGGTTGAGGTCATCACATTTACAGATCACAGTTCTGTCAGCATTAAGCATTGGCACTGAGCTGTGTGTGTGTGTGTGTGTGTCTTTGTGTGTAGGGATCTGCCACCACCCTTTAAGTGACATTTCATTTCTGGCCAAGAGTAAGTAGTGAGAAATAAGGCGGGTTGCTATGGCAACTGTAAGCTGACAGAAGTGACCTTTGCATTTGTGTGTCTAAGAATGAAAAGGATCGAGATCTCTAGCCTGCTCTTCTCTAGCCTTCTCTTCTCTAGCCTGCTCTTCTCTAGCCTGTTCTTCTCTAGCCTGTTCTTCTCTAGCCTGCTCTTCTCTAGCCTGCTCTTCTCTAGCCTGTTCTTCTCTAGCCTGTTCTTCTCTAGCCTGTTCTTCTCTAGCCTGCTCTTCTCTAGCCTGCTCTTCTCTAGCCTGCTCTTCTCTAGCCTGCTCTTCTCTAGCCTTCTCTTCTCTAGCCTGCTCTTCTCTAGCCTGCTCTTCTCTAGCCTGGTCTTACCTATGGGAATATGTGGTTGATGCAGCTTCCACATATTAAATAGTATTAAAGAGTTTTTAATTGTGGAAAAGAGATCTGTGGAGGAGTGGATGGATGGGTGGAGGGGCGGATGTGTGGAGGGGTGGTAAAATGGTGGAGGGACAGATGGGTGGAGCGGCAGATGGATGGTCAGATGGGTGGAGGGGCGGATGGGTGATTTGTGGGAATGAACTTTCAACATGTTTGACATACTCAGCATTGACATCATTGTTCTGATACAGAGAAGCAAATCCATCCTCTAGCATGTTTCATTCCTGGAGTTTATCATTTTCTTGCTGTGGCTGTACTGCTCAATGGTTTAACAGAACATTTCCACATAACATATTTCCCAAATGCGCACATTAGAAGAAGCCTTTGTAAGGTGCTGGTGAACTCTGATTTGATGTGAGTTGTAATAAATGGGTCTGCCAGTAGAGGGCCGCGCCACCTGTTTGATATTCCACCAGATTGTTCAGAGAACCAATTTTCTGCCTCACTGCTTCTCAGCATTTGGCTGTGGACAGGGACCGCAGAGCAGAAAACAATGCTGTGTACCATTACTTAAACGACTCCTTGTGTATGTATATGTGTATATATAAATATATATGCTCTTATAGTCCTAAACAGGGTGTATCTCCAGTGTATCTTTTTATTCAATCTGACATCTTCACATTACATTAAAAAGCAGTCTCTGGTTGTCAGAGCAGCTATCTTTGGGGTCGTCCCTCTCTGTGTGTCTCTACATGACTGTTCCAGCATGACTGTGTGTGTATTACAGAGTCGTTGAAGTCCATACCCCTGGTGGGCAGCATGAATGGCAGCAGTAGTGGTCAGCTGGCCTCAGCCATCCCCTCCCCGACATCCAGCAAAGCCTGGCGCAGCAAGTCCATGAACATGAAGCACAGCGCCACCTCCTCCATGCTGGCCACCAGCCCCACGTCCTCCCCCCCACTTTCATCTGAGCGCCCGCGCCCGGCACAAGCCGACGCCTCCAAATCGGCGCCGGGCAACCAGCGCTCCTCCCTGGACAAGTTTCGCCTCGTTAACCCGCGCTCGGCGTCCCGCGCCTCACCCTCCATGGCTGAGATGGCTCTCCAGGAGGAGGACGACCTGTCTGAATACGGCGATGAGGTCTCCTGCAGCGCCGCGCCGCCCAGCGGCTCGTCCAGGCCGCAGGGCAAGACGGCCACGCCCACCCTCTCGCCTCCGAGCAAGAGCGCGGCCGCCGTCACCGTCGCTGCTAGTGGCCACAGTAGCCATGGTAACGGCACTGGGAAAAATGCCAGTGGCAAGTCCCTGTCGCACCCCAGAGACAGAGAAGAAAAGGGCAAAAACAAGAACAAAGCCAGTACACCACCTAAAGAGGACCAGGCGCCTGCTGACGCCACCAAGAAAGGCTCAAAAATCGCCAGCCTCATCCCAAAAGGAGGCAAAGCATCTGCTGCAGCAGCTAAAAAAGACAACGCCCTGCCAGCCTCCAGCGGCATCCCCAAGCCAGGCCTGAAGACACCGGGCACTTCGGCCAAGTCTGCGGGACCACAGGCGAAAGAGGGGGGCGAGAAGCCAAAGGGGAGTAAAGGAGGACAAGCCTACTATGTGCAGCGCTCCCTTGGGGGTCTGGAGAGCAGGAAGAGCAGCATGGTGTCCTCCACCAGTACCTCTGCCCTCTCTGCTGCCTCCAACTCTCTGGGGGGAGGAGGAGGAGGAGGAGGAGGAGGAGTGACAGGAAGCAACGGGGCAGTGCAGCTACCCCAACAGCAGCAGCACAACCACCCCAACACGGCAACTGTCGCCCCTTTTATCTGCAGGTGAGTAAACATTGTCTGTTTTCCCTGCATTGACACAACTGACTCATCTCAGAAAGTCATTATCAAGCCCATAATGATCTCAGTCAGGTGAGGTAAATGAGGGATACTGCAGTGTAGGGATTCCAAGAACTGAAAGCCACTAAAACATGAAGTGAGTAGCTTTTACTGGAGACAATGTCAAGCAAAGACACCAACACTGTCCACCAAACACCATTATCATTCTGTCAGAATGTTGACAGTTGGCTTTTGAATATTCAGTAAAAGAAAGGTTAAGCAAATTGAACCAGTATGATTGTGGGAGAGGCTTTCTGAAGCTTCTGGATTGTTTTAAGCTAATTCATTAGTGAAATTATTGTTTTACTATGTTAGACATCAGCGCACAGTCTCTGTAATTGTGCTCAACATGCAGGCCAAGAGGAGTCCTGTAGGAGGTCTGCAGTAATTAGCTCATCTCTCAGTGAAGCTCATGTCGCTGTTCAAGTCACCAATATTACACCAGTATGACACACCAGAACCATCACCAACATTACACACTTCTGTGTGTTTTTACATACTGCTGGTTCACGAACAGCTTAAAAAGTCTTGGAGTTTTTTTATGTGGAGATTCAGGTTACTTCTAGTAGGTGATGTTTTTTACTGCTTTTTTGAAACTTTCCTTTTGATCTGAGTGAGAGTAAAGGAAACATTTCACTGAAATATTCCCCTACTGAAGCCCCCAGCTTCAGGTGCCCTCATGGGACTTCACTTCCTCCTGCTGGAGAAGAGAAGTACCATTAAACATAACTGTAGGTAGATCTACTCTTCACTCCTGAAGGAGGGAGAATCCCACTGGAACACAGAGTACAGTCCAGTGAATCAGTTCAACATGCAGAAGCCGCTGATCACCTGGCTCTGGTTAGCTTGTCCAGTTACAAGGTCTGTGGCAGGAAGGATTCATGTTCTGTGGTTATTAATAGTGTGTGTGTGTGTGTGTGTGTGATGGGACAGTAAGGGGTCAGATACTCAATCACAATTTCCTTTCCTGAAGTCATCAAAGAATAAAAATATTTACATAGCCTTGTTTACATGGTAATATTGATTTTGCAACAGCGTCATCTTAAAACACTTCTGTTGCACTGATCGAACCAAAATCACTATTAGAAAATGTAGCAGCGTAGCGAGTGCATGGTGCACCAGGCTTGTAGGCAGTTGTCTTTTTGGTTCTGGTCAGTTGTCTTTTTGGTTCTGGGTAGCATCCTTGCTAGAAATATCAAGGCTAAAGACAATGAAAGTGACAGGGTACAGACCTCCCCAGTATTGTTCAACTTCTCTAGATGTCCCTAACAAAGGCCATATGGATAGATTGCTTCAGACAAGTTGTAGGGAGAGAAGAGGGAGCTGAGTGTGCAAGCACCAAAGTTTCTTGTCACATCTTAACAGACAACTTGCTATTCTTTGTTACTTGGTCGGTATTGTTGTTTAATGATTATTGATTCATTGTCTTTAATGTACTTTCTTTTGTTTTATCCCTGAGAGTGGGTTTCTTTTGAGTGTGTGTGCGTATTGGGAGTGTGTTGAATGAAAGTGTGTGTCATGAGTGTGTTTATGGAGTGTGTGTGTGTTCTTGTTCTTTCAGTAAACCTTTGTTTTCATTATAAAATCCAATCCCACTCTAGATTAAACATCTCTCACACCTGCATAAATTTAGTTTTGCACACAAAGACATGCAAGGTTTAAAAGCTTAGTTCCTCAGCAACACTCATCTGTAGACACCAAACACACACCTACAAACCACAGACACACACAAACCCTGTCTTTGCCCTGTCTTTGGCCCAGTGCTAATCTTATTATTCACAGGTACCTAATGCTGTAGCCCTTCCTTCAACACTCTTGCAGCTGTGTGTAGTGAATTCTAATTTAAAGTGCTCTATTTTCTTTTTTATCACACTCTTCTCTACTTGAATATGCGGCATTGCAAATCTAAACATTTGAGTGTAGCACATCTAAAAGGTGTCTGTGTTTAGTCATAGCACTGCCCATCACTGGGCTAATCTGGCCTAGCCTCATCACAGCACCATCCAGCACAGCTAATCTGGACTACTTTCATCACAGCACTGTCCATCACTGGGCTAATCTTGGCTAGACTCATAACAGCACTGAGATCACAATGTAGTGACATGAAGCGATATCTACCAACAGATTTACCAATAACCAATGGGATATCAGCTGCACACACTAATGGGGACCTCACTCGTATGCAGGGAAACATCTTATGGCTGGACACCCAGGAAATGAATCAGATTAATGAATAAACGAAGTTTACAAAGAATAATGAGATTAATAGTTCACAGCAACAAAGGAGAAGAAAAATGGAAATTTAAGTATGTGAAAGTAAAATAACCGGCTACTAGTGCAGCGTACTAGTACAACTGTAAAAGAAAGAAAAAGGAAAAATAATAAAAAAAAAATATGCAGGGAGAATAACTTGATTATACGGGGCGTGACAGTAAACAAAGTATCACGTGGCACCCTAACCGGGATAGTACCACTTTACTGGAGATGGAATTTAAACTCATATTATCGATTACAAATTTAATAGGAAATAGAAACCTCAAAGTTTAAACTGACCCAGCAACCACATCAGAAATAGACTCGAGATGTATTAAGCCTTACTGTGACGTCGCCAGGAGGTTGGGACCCAAATTGTTGTCCGTGCGTGCGCGCGTGTGAGACCGCGTTGGTCTGTTGGATCGAAGTCGCTTCAGATTCTCGCGGCACCGCCACCGGACCAACTGGTCACAATACTGAGCATTTGATGCCTGCTGCAATTGCATCGCGAACCAGTCCCGATCGGAATCGCTCCAGTAGAGAACCGAGGTTCACTGCCTTTGATGTAATCTCGAAGGTATTTCGGAGATGCAGGAGTCAGCCTAGGCCGAATTAGACGTTATGTCGCTTTCTCCGATGTAGACTTGAAAATTCGCCGCCGAGTGGCTCAAACAGCACTAATTTCAGCTCGATCAAAGGCGAAAGACGACTACAATATGATACTGCACGGTGCGCACTATTAGATTGGTACAAGCGTGTAACACGAACGAACTAACGAAAAACACTGAACAAATTAAGAATACTTAGACATGACATAACTAGCGTAGTTATCCCGGCACAAACTTATTTTCTCGGTCCATTGAGTAACGGCAGAACCAAGAAGTCCTTTTGCTTTGTTCTAAGAATTTTATACTAAGTTTTGGAGGTGGATGACTCGGCTTTTCTTGTCCACCAACTGACACAGAGTAGCGCCCCACTATTAACAGAAAAAACTTTGCTCAGCAACATTGTAATAACAACCTATAGAGCAAATTTCATCACAATTGGAAATACCTCAATCCTGCATAATAAAAAACAAAAGAATACACAAACCATACTGCATGCATTATAAACTAATAACTTCTAAGGAATAATAACTAGACTAATTTTCACATTGCTTTTTTATACTATTATTCTACTACTACTGCGACTTCAACTTGAAAGAAAATACGCTTTATCACATGGTTACATTTGTTCCCCTAACTACTTGGTATGGCAATATATATATAATAAGTGAAGTACAGATTTAACTGTAATGAATACAAAAGTGAGGTTAATACACAACACATGGTTACAGACAATTTATTCATAAACAAATTGACCCAACAGTAACATAATGGTTAATATAATTTGTCCAGTTTTTATTTGTCCAGTTTTTATTCAAAAGTATGTTTAACTTCTTGGTTCATGAACAGGTGATGGAAGTGAAGTTTTAATGAACATGAGGTCAACAAAACGCATTTCTCTAAAATCCTCTCAATGAGAGAAATCTGATGGTCACTTTCCTGATCTGATAGCATTATGGGAAAGTGGAGTTTTCAATACTGGTGTTTAAATGGAAGCATTAAAGAATGTGGTATCAGTTCCTTTCCCCATGCATTTCTCTTATATCTCTCAGGCTACTTTGAGGTCATAAAAGTAGCTCTGGGGAGTGTAGCCAGTCATAAACTTCTCGCCCTGAGATCCTGAGAAAGGGTTAGGTGCTGATAAGCTGGGTCCATGTAACAGTGGTGACTCTTGAGTGTCTGGAATTGGGTCAAAGTTAAGGGGAAAAGTCATTTTGGAGTGCATTATCCACTACAACAAGAAGCTCACTTCAGAGCGTCTGTGCTGTGCTGTAATGTAAGGACTGCCCACCATGTTGAACACGTTATTACTGGAGGTAGCAGGGATTAGAGAACACTCTAAAGGCTATGTGTGTGTAAAGTGTTACATCATGGGTACTCTGTAAAAACGTATGCAGCGCATTGAAATTAAACATACTAATCTGTGTGTTTTCAGGACATACTCTGAGAATGACTGCACCACAGTGGTGGTCTCTGAACCATGTCTCAGTCCCACTAAAGACCTGCTTTACTGCAAGACAGCTAAACAGTGCCTAGAGGAGATCTCGGGTAAGACTTCCAGTTTTTCCTTTCTCTCTCTCTCTCTCTCTCTCTCTCTCTCACACACACACACACACACACTGCAACAGCACATTTTGGACAGCCTTACAAACAAGGCCTGCCTTTCTCCACCTGTCATTTGTGACCTTTTCCTTGCTGTTATGGCAACATAAGACCTAAGATTCAGAGAGAAGAATTTGTGTGTGTGTGTTCAGTTCTTTCCTGCTTACACATACCTGAGTGAGTTCATCCTAATTAACAAAAGCCCTTCAGGAGATGAGGCAGGGAGGCTGTGTATCTGTGCAGTGCTGTGTCTCTTACTGGTCATTTTTGGTGAAGCACCCAGTGTCAAACTCGGATGTCTTATCTAGATTCCATATAATAATGGAAAAATCCCTCCAGCAGCTTGACTTGGTTTGAAAAAAATCAAGATTTTCTTTCTTGGCAGCAGCTCATGTTCTCATATAATTTTTTTCTTTATTTGCTGTTCCTCTGTGTGACAAGAAATGGAGTCAAGACTCACCTTCACAGATGTGATGTTTGTTGTACAAAGGCAAACACAATTCAAAGCAGACCAAATCTATACACTGTTCTTAAACCTCACACAAACTGATCTTAAACCTCACACAAACTAACAGGGAATGTTGTTTGCTCATACACACCCATGCGCGCACACACTCACACATAGACCAACACACAGCCACTTTATGAAGAATTACATGTTACATTTCAGACATTGGTTTAAATGCCAGAGCTTGGTCACTACTGTGGTTGGGGAAAGCCTTTCACTGAATTACATATATGGAAGCCAAGACTAGGTCTGACTTCCTGTTGCATTGTGGGTTTCATCCCACTGTAAAAGTCTCTGGACAAAACATCACACCAGACCAACAATAAATCTGCATTCATTCAGATAAACTTGAACCTGGTGAATAGGACAAAAAACAGACCACAAATGTGTGGTATGTGGTTTCCTTCTTAGAAGGGTACCAGGTGGTAAGAAAATAAAATCTTCTTTAAATCCTTAAATAACCAAAGATATCTTTTCAGACACCAATCATTAAAACAATTAAAATACTGAATTCAACCAGAACCTACTTTTTGCCCAGAACTTACTTATTTTTAGCAGTGGACTGGCCTCCCTTGGTGCTATAAACACATTTGATAGTGTATGATGATCAGTGTCTGTCGTTATGTGTGGACTCCAGCAGAGCAAAGTTTTTGTGGAAAAATCACATTGCTTATATGTTCTTTACATTGTCTGGTAGCTCGCAAACATTCATTTTCCGGAATCCCAAAATGAACATAGCTAATTTTAACATAGTTAACTTTAACATAGCTAACTTTAACATAGTTAACTTTAACATAGCTAACTTTAACAGCGGGTATTTTGTGTTTCTTCTGGCAGGGATAAGGATTCAACCCATAGGCTCGCATGTATGCTATTAATAACCTGAAGATTGGCAGCTCTGCTAGCTGAGGTTTTAGTTACAGATCACATCATTATAAAACATAATAGAACTTCGGTTCCTTCAGATGGGTTTGCTATAATTAATTTACTTATTTTTTATAATACTGTAGCGTCAGCAAGAAGACAGAATTGAAAAACATCATATCTCCAGGAACAGAATAAACTTAGTCACAACACAAGCAGAACTGGAACTAACTAGCGGAACTAACTAAAATTCTAATAAACTAAAGGAGATAGACCAAGCTCAGTAGTACAGGCATATTAAAGGCCCCACCAACACACGCAAGCATGCATGCACACACACACACACACACACACACACACACACACACACACAAAATAACCAACTCTTTTAAACACCATTAAACATTCAATTTTCATGCTGTTGGAAGCACACATACAACTAAAGACAACTTAACCAATGCTCTAGTGAGTAATGTCTTTGCTATAGTACTATAATGTGTTTTTGGTATGTTAAGTGGTTATAAATAGCTAGCATTAAAATATATGCATTATCAGTCACTTGTCTTTTGATTTTAAATATTAGCGAAGGCCAATTTCTACTGCTAGTTTCATATAATGAACAACAGAGAAATGGAAAGAAACTGGTTCTAATTACAGACTTGTATATACCGTTGATGACTCTTACTGAAAGCTTTAATCGCTGAAACATATCTCTTTCGGAAATGTAGAGACTTAGCTGTAGTGAATTTGCGTGGTGCTAATGTTTGTGTGATAGAGTTCTGCTCAACATTTCAGGTTAAAACACACAGTATTACGGCTTTCGTATTGCCTCTTTACTCCCATAATTACAGTGGGGCATGGAAACATTTTACATTTGTCCCATTAAATTGGGTCTAGTGATGCCCCCTAGTGTTTACTAATTGTTTTGCAGTGAACCTCTCTTTCAGTTTTGTAGGGTTTTAGTGAAGCCAAGGTTATCTCATAAAAATTTGTTTAAATCCATGTTAACATGTTTAAGATCCAGCTATCAGTTTTTTGTGGTATAGATTGAGTGGTATAAATCCAGATGGCAGATGCAGTTGGCTAATTGACTCCAAAAAGTCCAACATTCTCTGATTTAAATACAGGTTGTACCTCTTTGAAATGAAAGGAAATGTTATATTAAGGATATGTGTAATATATATCTTATCATACATTTGCTTCTTATGTGGTTAAATCCTCACTATGTGTATCTTCAGTTAGTGTGGATTATCTGGTGAATCATGTTTATCTAAGGCCTGTACTTGTTCATAGATTAGTGAACTAGCTATATTGGATTGTTGACATTTTGACATATTCCAACATTTGTCCATTTTTAGTGCTATTATAAGTGTTGCTATTATCAGTGTTGCCTAAGTCCTTAGTCTTAAACCCACTCAGGAGCAGATTTGCTCCACAGATCACAGGGTTCAGTCACAGATTTGTTCCACAGATCACAGGGTTCAGTCACAGATTTGTTCCACAGATCACAGGGTTCAGTCACAGATTTGTTCCACAGATCACAGGGTTCA
>JAOXYF010000004.1:7624594-7657459 GCA_028565775.1 Sternarchorhynchus goeldii
CTGTAGTGTGGGACACAGCGAGTCCTCAGTATCTGTGTAGTGGATCTTGGGTGTGTTGCTGTAGTGTGGGACACAGCGAGTCCTCAGTATCTGTGTAGTGGATCTTGGGTGTGTTGCTGTAGTGTAGGACACAGCGAGTCCTCAGTATCTAGGAGGCTGCATGCGTCCTGCTGTAAGTGTTTCATTAGACTGAGCGGACAGGAAGCTCCTGGCAGCACCATCACTAGACACCCGAAGAGCCTCTCCCTCGTGGAGCTTACCTAGGAGTGCTCTGTCATACCGTACACACTTACCTAGGAGTGCTCTGTCATACCGTACACACTTACCTAGGAGTGCTCTGTCATACCGTACACACTTACCTAGGAGTGCTCCGTCATACCGTACACACTTACCTAGGAGTGCTCTGTCATACCGTACACACTTTCTGCGTATGGCAACATTCAGTTTAAATGGAGTGTTTTCATTCTGCAGTCTCTTTCATACTGCTCCTCACCTGAGAGCCTGTGGGTCAAAGAGCTGTTCTTCAAAGTGATTCTTCTGAGGCAGCATGGAGGGTGGGGTGGGGGGATTCTGTGGGTGCTGAGGTGTTCAGGGGATCAGTCAGCTGAAAGCAGATATAACTGGTATGTTATTTGCATGTGTGTTTGTATGTGTGTGTGTTCTGCTCTCTTGTCATTATGCAGTAGTAAAGTAGGAAGAAATTGTTCTCAGTGCTTTATCCAGTTCAGCTGAACGTGCCAGTCTGTTCCACGTCCAAAGTCTGTAGTACAACACACACACATACAGAGCAAGAGAGAGAGAGAAAGAGAATATGTGCCAATAGCACCATCATTTGTGTTTGTATGGTGTTACATGGGACAGATCCTGTATCCTGTATTGTCTTCTAATTGGTCTATAATCGCATGTTTTGAGGGCCTGGTTGCAGTATGTGCCTGTGTTTCTGTGAGTACTGGGATTTTGGGCTGTCTAGTCATTTTAGCCACCATGTTTGCACCCTAAATCATCTCTGCTTTTGTTCTGAAACCTTTGAACGTCCATCTCACCCCTCTTCATCCACTCCTGTGGGGTACATGAGATTCCCATCCAAACGGACCAAGAGGAGGATATTATTATGTGGTAATAATGAAGGGACTTCATAACCATGTCAGGGTAACACACGCGCGCACGCACGAACGAACACACACACACACACACACACACACACACACACACACAAACATTTGCATCAGTGCTGACCACTGCTGGTCTGCTTGTTCATGTGGTGTGTGTGTATGTGAGACAGAGTGTGAACACAATTGCACAGACGTGCTAACAGACAATCTGATTTGTCATTTCATGGCTTTAGCCCGGAGCAGTGTGGTGAGGAGAGGACAACTTGGTGTGTGTGTGTGTGTGTGTGTGTGTGTGTGTGTGTGTGTAAGGGTGAGGGTGTGTGTGTGAGTTACTGAGTGAATCCACTGCCATGTTTCTCCTAATGAAATTCAGTATTTATTTATTTCTGCTTTATATTGCCACTTGTTTGTGTTCTTATTGTTTGTGTTCTTATTGGTCATTCTCCTCTTTATTAGTTCACACTCTTTACACTTACACAGTTTAGACAGTTTGTTTCTGATCTTTCTCTCTCTCTGTAGGGATGTGTCCTCCCTGATCTCTGTAGGGATGTGTCCTCCCTGATCTCTGTAGGGATGTGTCCTCTCTGATCTCTGTAGGGATGTGTCCTGTCTGATCTCTGTAGGGGTGTGTCCTCTCTGATCTCTGTAGGGGTGTGTCCTCCCTGATCTCTGTAGGGATGTGTCCTGTCTGATCTCTGTACGGGTGTGTCCTCTCTGATCTCTGTAGGGGTGTGTCCTCTCTGATCTCTGTAGGGGTGTGTCCTCTCTGATCTCTGTAGGGGTGTGTCCTCCCTGATCTCTGTAGGGGTGTGTCCTCCCTGGCCTCTACTTTAGGTGTGTCCAACCTGTTTTGTGCCCGAAATGCCCTCTGCAGACTGTGCTCCATGGACTGTGACTCAAAGTCACCAGCCAGTCAAATTCAAAACGAGTGTTGTGTCAAATCCCCTGTGTGCTTCTCCCTGAGCTGAGAGGAGCTGAAACGTGCTGAGGGGCAGGAACACTGGGAACGGAGTGATCAACTCTGACAGATAAACGCTTCGCAGACACTGTCAGCCAAAGCTGGAGCTGTGTGTACATGTCACAGCTCAGTCGCTCTGCCCTGCTGTGAAAGAGTGATGACAGCAGAGCCTGAATCTGCCCCATCTGTGCTGATACATGCCGTTGTCTCAGCATATTCAGTGGTGTGACAGAGATCTGAAGCCCTGCTAAGATGCACATGCGCTCCAGTGGTTAGACTGGGACAGTGTGTCCAATGGTCAAGCTGTCTCAGTGTGTCCAGTGATCAGACTGGAGTAGTCTGATGGTGTGCTCAGTGGGATAGTATGAGAGTGTGTCCAGTGATCAGACAGAAATATTGTGTCCAGTGATCAGACTGTGATAATGTGTCCAGAATAATATGACTTGAAATGGATGGAACGAGTCCTGATTTGTGTGCTCCTTGGAAAGGGCAAGAGACAGAAAGTTCTGCCTCTTCCGACTCCTGCTACACTGAGTGATTCACTAAATGAAACTGACTTAACTGTACTAGTGTTTTCTGCATGATCAGACCAGAACTGTGTATCTGTGTATCAGACCAGAACTGTGTATCTGTGTATTTTGCTGCCCACAGGGGAAGACCCAGAGACGAGACGCATGCGAACTGTGAAGAATATCGCCGACCTTAGACAGAACCTAGAAGAGACCATGTCAAGTTTACGGGGAACGCAGATCAGTCATAGGTAAGTAACAAAACAGTGAGCATTCACATCAGATTATCGCATATTGAATGATGTAGAACTTTTGTTTATGCTTAGCAAATATCATGGTGAGGGTGGAAACATTGCTACAGTGAAAAGAAATAAATTTCGGTTAGTTCAGTTTGATTTACTGAGTTGCAGTGTGTTTAGACATATTTGTGTGATGTTGTAGCATTAAGCAATATCAAAACTGACAGATGGATTGTGAAGATATTGACTGTCAAAGTTGTTTTAAACTGATTGAGGACAGTGATGTGTTGCACTCAGACTCTATCCCCTCTAACCCGCTACTCCCCACCCCACCAGCCCCCTCTCCTGGTCATTTATGGTATGTCATTTACCCAGTTCCTAGGATCTTGTAAGGGTTGGGAAGAGAGATAATCTACACACATGGTCACCACCTTTAGAAGAACAGCTTCATGTACAAGCAGAAACAAACTAGAGAACGAGCAGAAGCTGAAACGCAAACTAGAGAACGAGCAGAAGCAGAAACACAAACTAGAGAACGAGCAGAAGCAGAAACACAAACTAGAGAACGAGCAGAAGCTGAAACACAAACTAGAGAACGAGCAGAAGCAGAAACACAAACTAGAGAACGAGCAGAAGCAGAAACACAAACTAGAGAACGAGCAGAAGCTGAAACACAAACTAGAGAACGAGCAGAAGCTGAAACACAAACTAGAGAATGAACAGAAGCTGAAACACAAACTAGAGAATGAGCAGAAGCAGAAACAAACTAGAGAACGAGCAGAAGCAGAAACACAAACTAGAGAACGAGCAGAAGCAGAAGCATGCCGTCAGCTTGCGAATGTGCAGTTGTTGGAATTGTGTGTGCACTCACGCTGTGGTCGAAAGCCATATGGATCTGCACCTTTATCTGGATTTTTTTGGTAGGGTCACAGAGTCCACAAACATTGGGAATGGTATTGATTGAAAGCAAAGAACAGCAAAGAAAAGAACATCAGCTAAGCTCCTTTTGCTGTTCTTGAGTTTGTGTGTGTGTGTATGTGTATATGTGTATATGTGTATATGTGTATATGTGTATATGTGTGTATGTGTGTATGTGTGTGTGTGTGTGTGTGTGTGTGTGTGTGTGTGCGCGTGTGCGCTCACCATAGCCAAACTCATTACCAGCTCTTCTATATTCCAGAAGTCCAATCGATTCCTCCATTTCGGTGGAGTGTTTTCTATTACATTCACTGGACTTCAAGCCATCTTTAGTCAGAGCTGCACCATTAACCCCAGCTACTGTGTTCTTTCTGTCACTTGCAGAGGTGGAAGCATCACTCTCTACAGTGAGGTCTGGTCTGCATCTCCTCACTCTCTTGCCATTTTTCTCTCTCTCCTCCTCTTGCCATTTTCCTCTCTCTCATCTCTCATATCACAGAAGAGTGACATTAATGTCAGCGCTCTGCCTCTCTGCTGTTGCAGCTTGGCATCTGCTTCATCCAAGCCTCTTGCTTTAAAAGAGAGAGAGGAAGAGAGAGATAGATAGATAGAGGAAGAGAGAGAGAGAGGAAGAGAGAAGGACTCTCACTCAGCTTCATGTGTATAGAGCCTGACCAAAACAACCTCAAGGCTACATGAATAAACACCCAGTCTGGGGGATCACATACATGCACATACATGAATAAACACCCAGTCTGAGAATCAAGACATCTACCTCCAGTAGAGATAATGTACATTACACAAAGTGTCATTCTAACCCAAATGTACTCTTAACACAGTTAAAATAAGCTTTCGTAAGCATCTGAATATGTTTTGAAGCTTATTGTGCATTGAGGTAAATTGCCAACCCCAGAAAAAGGAAAGAATTGTTTGCCTGTGCAATGCAGTTCTTCTATCTTAACACAGGTGGCAGTAGTGAGGCACATATGACTTTAGGGACTATCCATCATACATGAGTCAGAACAGATATGTGTGCAAATCAGTCAGTCTCATGCCTGCACAGCGAGGACACACACGCGCACGTACACACACACTCACACAAACACAAACATACACACATACACACACTGTGGAGGAATTGGGGCCAATTGTTCCTGTGTCTCTGTAGCTCTGCCAGCAGTTTCTGGCAGGCTGTGGTGTAGTGCACCATCTGGATTACCCAACCACATCCCCTTTTGTCTGGAACCGTCTCACTGTGAATGTGTGTGTGCGTATGTGTTTGTATATGACCCATGAATAAACCAATGATGAGTCATGTGTATAAAACAGAGGAACACATGTTGTCTGTTCGTGCTTAGTCATGGCCCACTATACCTGTGTTACAAGAACTCAAAGCAGAGCATTTACATACCTGTCACTCATACTGCTGTAGCTATGGAGACACACAACTCTGCCCTGCTGCCTGTATCCCTGATACTGCAGTGAAACAGTGGAGAGTGTTTAAACTCCATCACGAGTAGAAGGATCCAGGCACTCTACATACAGAGTGGACCTGAACCTCATTACTGTCAGCTTTTTCACGTTATGTAATATCTTTACCGTAATAACAGTAATAATAATTCACAGTGGAGTAAACATGCACACACACACGCACGCGCAGTCACACACACGGACATACACACACTGGTATGACCTTGCATTTACTCTGTATCTTCTGAAGAAACCCTGGCTACCGATGTATCAGCATGTGTAGTACTCAGTAGGTGTTGACTGTGAGGATTGTGATACACTGAGACTGTAACCATGACAACAGTGTTTCTGGCAAAGTATAGCCGGAGCAGCAGTCTGACCCCCAGCTGGGCTATGCTTCACACCTCACCCTCCCTCACACCTCTCCCTCCATCACACCTCTCCCTCCATCACACCTCTTCCTCCCTCAAATCTCTCCCTCCCTCACACCTCACCCTCCCTCATACCTCTCCCTCCCTCACACCTCACCCTCCCTCACATCTCTCCCTCCCTCATACCTCTCCCTCCCTCACACCTCACCCTCCCTCACACCTCACCCTCACACCTCACCCTCACACCTCACCCTCCCTGTCCCTTCCCTACTTCCTCATTTTTTTTCACCCCCTATCCCTCTCTCATGCTGTCTTTTCTTTTTTCCCTTCTTCTCTCATTCCCTTTGTTGTCGCCTTTCTCTTTCTTTACCTTCCTCTCTCTCTGTATATCTTATTCCCATCCCCCATCCTAACTGTATGAGACTCGAGCACTATCTGTTGTTAGCTTAAAATAAAAGATTCAAATAAAGATCCTTAAAAATATACATAGTAAAAAATCTCATAAATTTTCATACATTTTGCAGCTAATACAGTTGTAGCTAATACAGATAAAAGATGTTGAGACTATCAAGGGGTGTTTCTACAGGTCTGGTCTCCTCATGACCACGTGGGTGCGGCTTGAGCCAGTGAGGGGCCGCTCATGTCTCAGAGGCAGGGCTCACCATCTGGGCCGTCTCTGGCAGGATGGGGGGGGGAGAAAGAGAGAGAAAGGCCTGACTGGTTTTTAAAGCTTAAACCTTCTCTGACAGTAAGCTCTTGGACGTGGGCTTTCTGCCGTCACAGATGCACCATCCCCCAATGACTCACTGTGCCCCAGCAGCCAGGCCACATTCCGCTGCGTTATGTGTCGTCGTGTAGTTGGTGAGCAGGGCGCTGTCCGTGGTGCTGGAGCCTGGCTGCAGCAGCAGTTTGTAGAGCTCCTCACCTTGGCATTGCAGCAACAGTGATTAATCAGCCATGGGAGGCTTATATTGATCTGACTGCTCAAATTCTGTCCCCAGACTTACCAATCAAACCCCTCCTTCTTCTTCTCTCATTTTCTGTCTCACTGCCTCTCTCAGCACCCTAGAGACAACGTTTGACACCACAGTAACTACAGAGGTGAACGGGCGTGGCCTCCCTGCCCTCTCCAGCCGCTCCTCTCCAATGGCCTGGCGACTCGGCCAGTCTCCGAGCCCTCGTCTGCAGGCTGGCGATGCCCCCTCCATGCCCAGCAGCTATGCCCCTCCCAGGTCCAGCGCTGGAGCGCCCAATCGTTATGGTGACTCCTCACGGTTTGTGTACACAGCACCACTGAGGAGGGCAGTGACTTCAGGAGGCAGAGGGGTGGAGCAAGGAGAAAAGGGTGTGGCCTCTGAGGTGGTTCCGGATGGGGATGTTGGAGGGTACATGAGTGATGGAGACATACTGGCCAAGAATGTACGAGCTGATGACATCACAAGCGGGTGAGATACACAAACAAATCACAATTTTCCAGTGAGAGAATGATGATCAACATCCAAAAACATGATTGTGATGCAAGGCAAACTGATGAGTCTTTAAAATACTGAGAAAATCTACACTAATACTGTCTTTGATGTGGACTGATTATGTCGGTCATTAGCGATATAAAATAATGGAAAATACTGATTGGACAATAATGAGCTGCTAGAACTTTGTCATTCCAGAGAGTGAGTGGTGACTGTGGTGATGATCTACAGTCTCCATGGGAACTAAATCCCGAATGATTAGAAAGCAGCTGAGGAAACATTCATGATGACTGGCATCCAGTCTTATAAAATAACTGCAAACTGAAACAAAGAAAGTTCTTTTAGTACTTGGCACAGCTTGAATATATGTATTTTTGAAGTGCAAACACACACACACACACACACATCTATAAATGAGGAGGAATAGCTCAGGCTCAGCTCTGCCTTACATGCCTTGATCTTCCTTCCTTCTTTGGTGTGGATGGATAGACTATAAGACGCATGCAGTAGCAGAAATGTTGTGTGTAACAGATTAGTTACATTCACTCTGGCAAAGCCATGTTTACTGAGCAGATTTGGAGTGAAACCTGATTGATACACAGACACACACAAGCGCACACAAACACATGAACACACATACATGGCCAAACATACATTCACATACACATACAAGCACAAATGAACCTTACATGCCTAGCATATTAGTATATATAATCCATCAGGTATTTAACAGACCAGTATAACTTGTATGTATTATTATGTATGTTAGTATGATTAGAATGTATTAGTATGATTCATATTTATTAGCATGTAGGTTAGTATAATTAGTATGTATTAATATGATTCATATGTATTAGCATGTATGTTAGTATGATGGTATACACGATCCACCAGGTATCTAACAGATGGGGGTCTTCACCTGTACTCCCGAAATGTTGGCCGGGCTCCTGAGCTGGCATCAGCTCGAGAGGTCATCCAGAGAGGGGTCAAAGATGCACAGGGCGAAGCCGACAGGTAAGTCACACCTCCCATTCCCCTTTGGGGATGGTGTTTTTCTTATTTTACACCCCCTCATTCATACCCACAACTGAGAAATTCACTTTCTCAGTAATTACCAGCTATCAGTCTAACTATAGTTTGACTGCTATTGTAGAACATAAAATGTGGATTGAGAAACTTTTGAAAGAGAAACTGACAAGTTCATAGTGAATACATGGTGTTGGGGTCAGGGTCAGAGTTAGGGATAGTGGTGCGGTGTTTCGGAAATGGATGTCATTATTGCACTGGCCAGCCATAATACTCCATTACAAATAGTTCATAAATTCAGTGCAGAAACTTAGGAGAGAAGAGAGAACACATATTCCTTCACTTCTATGTATGTATGTCTAAATTTGGCCTTCCTATGGGAAATCCTATGGTCCTCTTGCAAGTGAACATTTAGGCCTTTTGTGGGAGCAGGAGAGGAGAGTTGGATGAGGGGGGATGATGGTGGCAGGTTGAAAGCAGTTGGTCAGACGCATCCATGCCTCGTCCTGATGGTTGTCTGATGAGTGAAAACTCTGTGCATTGCAGAGAGCAACAAGATGTGGGATTCTTTCATTGACACAAGCACTTTCTCAGTGACTAATGAGTCATCAGAATGTGGAGTGGAGTTTGACATGATCTGTGTTAGTGATTCTCGAAAGTTTGAATGTATTTTGACGTTTGCACATACATGCTTGTAACTTGTAGAGCGTGCGGTGCGGTGAGATTATGCTGTCTGCCCGAGGTCCAGCTGATCCTCGCTGTTCCCATGAGCCGCAACATGGCCAGCCAACAGCAAACAGGCCGTACTTAGCAGAGAGATCAGGGAATCGGTTCTGTTATATTTATATTCAAATGTGGTGTTAATGTTTTTTGGTTAGATAATTCAATTATTTAATTCATTGTTTTGAGACATGTTGTGTTAATAATAATAATCATCATCATCATTATCGGCATACATTTTTAAAGCACATTTTATGTCCAAAATCTCAAAGTACTTAAATAAGGCAGATTCAGAATTCAGCACCAACAGAAATAAAGTGGAAATACTGCAATATGAATGTCGTATTTCAGACACGTCCATTAAGCTGGATCACTGCCATCTAGTAGTAGTGGGCTTGGTTGAACAGAACCTTCAAAACCTGATAGGTAACAGTGAACAAGGGCTGATGGGTAACAGTGAACAAGGGCTGATGAGTAACAGTGGACAAGGGCTGATGGGTAACAGTGAACAGGGGCTGGAGTCGGGAGATGGTGATGAATCCATTGGCTGCTGCATGCTTTTCTCTATAAATACTCCCATCATGCAACATAGATGAGAGAGAGCTGCTGATGGAGACTCATGGCGTGGGTGGGGGCGGTGCTTCGTGTGCGAGGCAGATGTGGAGCTGGACGGTGAAGATATACACACACACATACACCCCCCCCCACACACACACACAGTGAAGCTATACAAGTAACACACTCCACTTTCAGAGAGAGAGGGAGAGAGAGCAGAAAGGCTAGTAATTTAGAAATTTAAATTTAAATAATTTAGTAATTTAAAATTTAGTTTGCTTGAAAAAGAAAACCTTGTGGATAGGTTAGTGTTTGTGTGTGAAAAAGGAGGAGTACTAAACACCGTGCGTGTGTGTGCACGTGTGCGTGTGTGTGCACGTGTGCGTGTGCGTGCACGTGTGTGCGTGCACGTGTGTGCGTGCACGTGTGTGCGTGCACGTGTGTGTGTGCGTGCATGTGTATGCACGCCCATTTCAGAGACTCAGCTAAGCTGACGCGCTTCTGTTGTCGTGTGTGGTAGCGTGGGTGTAGCAGTGGACGTCCACACACTTGGACATGCGCTGCTGGGTTATAAGAAGCCAGCAGTGCTGTTCTGGGTCATCTGTTTTGAGAATGTCTGGGAGGAGTGCAGGCCAGTGACATTCATACAGAGAGTGGCCTGAAAGTTCCTCGTTCAGTGAGTTAGTCCTACATTCATACAGAGAGTGGCCTGAGTGTTCCTCCTGTAGCTTCTAGTTCTAATCTTCCCCACTTCACGAGCACTGAGCTCACCTTTACCATTCATTTGCAGTTGCCAATTGACTCTGGAAGGACGCTGCTTCTGTCAGATTGAGGGCCAGCCTCCATTCTTAGCCCTCATGCTCCCTACTTCTTCTCTTCCTGCTAAGTGTGAACCATAAAACTGATCTCCTAAATACACGTCAATTAATGAGTTCTTTGAAAGTGGTCTTTAAAGGGGTGGGGGGATTTCTCTGTAAATTTATAGTTCTCATTTCTCATAGATTTCTCTGTGACTTTAGATTTCTCATTTTGTATTCATTGTTGTCCACATGATTATGGCATGAGTCTCTTTAGCTGTGCTGAATTTTGGCCTTAATAACAGAAAACTGGCGTCTTGGGGGCAGCATAGTGAGTTCTACCACACATCCCACACACATTGAGTTCTGAGGTTGGCTTCACACAAAGCCAAGAAAGCTCATTTGATTTCTTGTCTTTCTTTTCTGCTGGTCTTTGTACATACCGCACTTTGCGGAGAAACTAAGTGGTTCTCCAGTCTCTGCTCTAATGTGTATTTTAGGAACATTTGTTTCATAATAAGTCCCTGGGGACAGGCTTCATAGCGAGTCCCTGGGGACAGGCTTCATAGCGAGTCCCTGAGGACAGGCTTCATAGCGAGTCCCTGAGGACAGGCTTCATAGCGAGTCCCTGAGGACAGGCTTCATAGCGAGTCCCTGAAGACAGGCTTCATAGCGAGTCCCTGAGGACAGGTTTTTCCACGTTGCGGTTTTGTTGCGTCTGATGGGGATCTATTGAAAAGCAAAAATTTCAGTACTAGTAGATTATAAAGCAGTTAACATTCATGCACTTTAAGACTATTGATGATTTTGTCTCTCTCTTTTACAAACAGCTATAAACATTATGTTGCTTCCATTTTAAACACCTCCAAACACACATTCAAATACACAATTGCACACACCCACAAAAGCCCCATTTCCCTGCTTTTCCCCGAATGCTATTTCCATGCCAGAAAATACACACTGGTACTGCTCTCTGACTCCCCAACTCTCTGAAGACTCTCTCTAGCCTTATTACATCATCTCTCTTTAGCCTTATTACAGACACACTACCTCCATACACATTGACAGCTTTCAGGAAAGCTAACAGTCTGTAACAGTTGCTAACAGTCTGTAACAGTTGCTAAGTCTGTAACAGTTGCTAACAGTTTGTAACAGTCTTCCACTGAACACTCTCACCAGACCCCGTTGTGCAGGAGACTCAGTGACTGAGTGCTGTAGATGTTTAGTAATGGCCTGAGGCCTGAGTGTAGTTGTCTTCTCTGTTTATGTCAAACACTACCAGCTGGAGGATTTTACAGATGTGGTGAGGGAAGATGGGAGAATGATGTGGTGTTTGTTCCTGGTGGACCACCTTGGGCTGTGAGAATGGCAGAGAGAAAAACAAACTTGCATTTTCCTCTCTCTCTCTCTCTCTCTCTCTCTCTCTCGCTCACTCTTTGTTTCCAAATATAATAATCCCCACCCACATGGTTTTTTGTTACTTTAAAGACATACTCCATATCTCACAATGCTTGGCAACCAGGCCTTAAGTAGATGTAGTAGCGTGTTGAGTGAATACAGGGATGAGTTGAAGGAGCGTGTTGCATGAATACAGTGATTTGCGTTTAAGTGTTGATGAAACTAAAGAGATAACCGTAGACTTCGGGAGGACTTGTTTCCACAGCCCAGCCCAACAGTAGCTTCCCATCCTGCGTAGGATGAGAAGGGCAAACATGCCTCCCCCTGTACTCACCACATTCTATCAGGGGTAACAGGAAGTGTCCTGACCAGCTGCTGCACTGCTGTGGGAGGCGCACTGTCTCTGACTGCCCTTGACACACAGCGGAACAGCTGAGGAGATAAAACCAGGAGTGTGGGTTAGTTATATATTTAATTGATATTGTGGGTTTTATTGTATTTAGTTTTTGTATTATATTTATGTTTTTGTAATTTTCATGTTTACCTGCCTTTGGACTGCAGATGGTTCCTAGCTTTTTATCTAACTCTGGTGCAAAGCATCTTCTCTTTTGAGAGTAATGTGTTTTCTGCAGGGTCCCTGTCAAAAGAAACAAACTTACAAAAAAAGAAACAAGCTGAACTAAAGTCTCTTTACCCGCCATCAACACGTGATGGTACACGTGGTGTCGGATTACACGTGACTGTTTCATTGTTTTTGAAGTGTGCCATGGGGAAATGGGTGTAACACTTGGAAATTTCGTGTCTCTCTAATGGCACTACCTAGTGTAGGAGTTTCACAAACATCCAAACTCATCTTTCTATGTATATGTATCTCTTTTCCAGGTTTGATAGTATTGTACTGTGTACAAGCAACATGCTTGGATTTGTTTAGGACAGTAATTTCAGAAATAATCTTCCGGTTGAAAAAGTGGCTTGTACTTTAGTAAAGTAATGAGAGATTTGTACTATACTGATGTCACGTTGCGAGGGCAGGGAGCTGAAAAAAGCGACTGAACTCCAACGTGCATTAATGTCAACGAACCGTTTATTTTCGGTTTCGTTTATTCACACAGGTAACAAAAGACAACGCTCACCACAGACGAATTCACCATATAACGACATCCATAGACCAACAAGGACCCAGTGACATGAACACGCTTATATACACTCACCCTAACGAGACAAAGGTGATGCGAGTAACACTGACGAACATACAGGAACACCGACAAGCATCCACGAACTCCGACGAACATTCACGAAACCAACAAAACAGACATAACCTCACTCAGAAGACACAGACAGACACACACACACGGACACGCCCACACAGAAACGAGACAGGGGAGGCGGGCAGGGCGGCCACCGTGACAACTGAGCTGCTAATGTGTGTTTTTCTACTGTACTGAGCTAATGTGTGTTTTTCTGAATTGTACTGTACACATGACTTTGGTGGAAGAGACATTACATGCATGAATTAATGGACTAGACAACTGCTCAAATTAAGGCAACCCTGTGTTCAATTGAATAAGGAATAATTAGTGGTGCAATCTCCTGTGTTTGTCTCAGATATTGAGTGTATATTCATGTGGTCTTTATTGGCAGTTATCTTACATGATTCAGTTGCATTGCCCTGATGAGTCAATTCATGTTATTTCACATGTAATTTGATTGTCGTTCTCCAGTCTTCCTCTTTTTGATTGTGAATGTTATTCAATTACATTTTCAGAAGGTTAAGTGCATACAGCATGATTGCTAATGGGTCCTCAGACATGGCAGTTTTGCACTATTCAGTTAAGTGAACCAAAACAACAGGTGTGAATGGAAAGAATATTCTACAGATGTCCCAACAGTCACACCTAGGTGCAGCAGACCACCCTTCAGTCGGTGCTCTCTGGGCTTTAGATTATTGCTTTTTGTTTTGTGCGTGTAATTACATTCTTCTCTATATGACCTGTTTGTGTTGTTTGCCCCTTTCATTTTAGCAGACTGTGTTGTAAATCTAATGATATTCGTTGAGTCATGCTTAGCTGTTGCCCGTGTGGTACCAGTGTTTTGCAGCTGAGTTCTTTAGAGTCTGCCCTGTGCCGAGGGCCAGATGGTAGGGTGGGGCATCACCAAGGATCACCAGATTGTAGGGTGGGGCCACCAGCCAGGCTATTTTTTACCAGTCTCTGGGTGTGCATTGTATGCTCCACAGAGGGAGGAAGCACATGTGTTTCATGTGTGAGAGGGTTAATTGGTCTTCCTCAGATTAAAACCCAAATCTTTCCTCTCTCTTACCCCAGTGTCAGTTTCAAGTGAATATCTGCATTGCAGCAGCCAAACCTGTCCTTCTTTCTCTCTCTCCTTCACATTCTCTTTCTCTCCCTCATATTTTCTTTCTCTCTCTCCCTCACATTCTCTTTCTCTCTCTTGGGGTCCTTGTCTCTGCTCCCCCACACCCACAGAGAGCTCATGAACACTGTCTGAGGGTCTAGAAAGAGAGACAGAGAAAGTATTATGTTGTCATATTGTGCCTCTGCAAGGTCACCTCTATTTGCAGTTCCACCACAGACATGTAAAGTGGCTTCCTCTAAAGTTTATACATCTCAACCAATGACTCCTGTGACTCACAGGTACTAATGTGGTCAGGAACATTAAGTATGCATGAGCATATCTAAATATACTTCACTGATGTGAAGGCAATGACTTGCGCTCTTCTCTGTGCTGAGTTGAGATGAGTTCAGTTCAGCATCACTTTCTCCTTTCGGCTGTGGTGCTGATATGGATTGGATAGTGACATCTCCAGCTCAGCTCTGATAGGCTAAGAGGGTTTGTTAAGGGCCAGGGGGAGCGTGTGAGGGCTCATGAGGTATAGAAGCTAGGATAGGATGAGGATGGGGGAGGAGAAGAGGAGTGGTGAGCTCAGTCTCTGTCAGCCTTTACTGAGCAGGTAGGCTGCACTCTTTCCCCTTTCCCTCCTTCTCTCTCTCTTGCTCTTCTCTGGGTGCAACAGCGTGATCAAACATTCCCAGACATTCAGACAGCATCAGTCACGCCATGGTGAGTCCAGCTCCACTGTGACCCTTAATGCATTCCCTGTTTCTTATGGTTCCTCAGAATTCAGGGTGGGCTCTAGTTTTTACCCAGAGGAGTGAGACAGCTGTTGAGCAGTGATTAAGGTAATTAGAAAGGACTTTGACTCCAATTCTGATCTGTAATTGCAAGGAAATGAGGGTTTGGTGGTTACTGACGGATTATGTAGCTGACAGATTGGGTTGAGTGCTCAACAGCTTTTCTTAGTGGCAGCCAGTTATGTAGGATTCATGTTAGTGTTAGACCTAATAGGAAGGAGGACTAATCCCTTGTTGTGTGCTGAATTGTACAGTCTTCTTAGTGCAATGGAAAGAGTTCTGTATGCTTCTCCTCTGATGATGCTTTGAAAGAGTATTTCTAAAAGAGTTTTGAATGTGTATTTCTCTTAATGTGTATCCTCTGATTTATTGAAGGAGGATGGGCAGAATTAAGGACTGTACAAATGTGTATGAGAATAAACCTGTTTTTAATCAGTACATTAAACTCTTATCAGTCATGTCATGTATCACATATGACATTTGCTGCTTTAAAATGTCTATCAGCTTTTCATATGCCGCATCTTGTTGCAGTGTTGGGCAGAGAAATCACTACTTTTCTGTCTCATAGATGTGTCCAGCAAATATCACATACAGGCAAACTGTGTGCTGTACTTGTTCTCATCAACATGAATCATTAAACACATTCCAGACACTGTAAACAGGTCTAGCACCCTTCCATCACTCTAATCTCTATTCCTGCAGTTCTGAGTGCTGCTGTCCCAGAGCTGAATGTTGCATTAAAGTATTAGTACATGGCCGAGAGGAGACGGCACTCAATGCATGTTCTTCTGCCTTCTTCCTGAAAGTACTTTCATGCCCAGCCAAGCACACTTAAGAGCCATTGTATTTTAAATGAAAACATAAGAAACCATAATGACATGCAGAAGCACAGATGTGTCAGGAATCCATGTAGCAATATATAACAAGTTTTGATAGTTCTGTCAGCAACTGTCAGTTCATACGACTCATTAAAGGTATGCTTTGTTCAACTCTCAGTTCATATGACTCATTAAAGGTATGCTGTGTTCAACTCTCAGTTCATATGAATCATTAAAAGGTATGCTGTGTTCATATGAATCATTAAAGGCATGTGATATTAAGATGTGAGTAAGGAGTGAGCTTTCTGAGCTTTCCTGTATGTGTTGAGAGATTGAAATAGCTGAGAGCAAGTTCTGTGGGTGCAGAGAGAGAAAACCAAACAAAACTACAGAGAACGGGCGGTATACGGTTAGAGAGAAAGTCCAAGAGATTAAGATAGAGATTAAATCAGAGAGCTGTGGAAAAACATATGGAGAGAGAGAGGAGAAATAGAAGGAAAGAAAAAGACCTACCCCTCAGGGACTCCAATCAGACCCAAGCAGGCCAGATGCAAAGAGATGCAATCTAATTATAGTGCTTAAAAAGCACTATATTGTTATCTCGTTTTTTGTTTTTCAACACATTTCTGCAATTAATACAGCTTGAACCGCTTAACACACAGACTCTGTTCAAACTGCATTTTGAAGGTCTTGAGACCTGTGCTATGTCTTTTTGGAGTCGATCGGATATATAGAATTTAATAAAATTAGGATTAAAACTTTTATCCCCTGCCCAATGAAATGAATGGCGGAATGTTCAGAATTTCAAATCTCAACTGTGATTTTAGAGCAGAAGTATTTCTTGATTTTTTTCCTCTGAATAAACACTTTCACCTAGAAACTCCATTTAAATTTCACATGATAGAGAAACATGTACTTTCTGACATATCAAAATATCTCATCATTTTATCAATTAGTTTAGAGTTATTAGCATTTGTTTAGCACTAGGCACTGAAAACTGAGTCCCATGTTTCTCAACATCAGAATTGGCTTTTCCCCAATTTTTCTGTGTTTAACAATTTTTATGTGTCGTAAATCATACATTTTTGTTTTTGTCCACACAAAATTAGACATCTTCAAGGGGTCCTCTCTCTCACCATCTCTTCAGATAAGCCATAACTTATATAATTTCCGAATTATATAATTATGACACATTGTTTGTAGGGTGCGAATTGGGCTCAAACAAGCCTTGTCAACTAAGAGCTGCATATTAAGACTAACAGTTAATTTGAATGACTCCTCCGCAAATCTAGTTTCAACCTAATATACCACTGTGTTTAAAAAAGAAGCTCCCAACTGTGATCAATGTGAACAAAAAGAAAAAGTAAAAGTTAATTATACATTCATTGATAGTGTGAGATGACAGTTGGGAAGAGCAGAATGTATAGTTTTGAATCACTATAAGAAGAATGAGTATAAAGTTACAAGTCCTCCAAAAAGGAGAAAGGCTTTATCTGTACAGACCAACCAAGCACCACCAAATACTTGCTGTGTTTACATGCAGAGATTTTCCTCACCATGAATTAGTTAATTTGATTGAAACTTCTCACTGAGCCGTTTATATGGCACCTAAATGCAACAATACTCTGAATATAACCATGATAACAAAATGATACATGACTGTTGTTCTCTGAGACATTGGGTGGAGAGATGCACCTACGTGATGTACACCTTTACGTGATGTACACCTGTACGTGATGTACACCTGTATCTGACATGTACAGGCATCCAGCTACATCAAGTCTGGTCTGGCAGACAGGAGCACACATCCAATGATGAGGGAGGCTTTGCCCTGCAAGCCTATAGGATACGGCCGTGCTACAGTCCCTGATGAAAGTGTTGACTTCTCAGATACTAAACAGGGCATGCTTTGTGATTCTTCGGTTACTTAAATATCGCATTAGTAAGCTTAATGATAAACTGATACAGAAACTTGGTTTGTTTCCCAATGCACAGCAGGAAAATGCCTATGGAAGCAACCTTCTTTTCTGTTCTTGATTATGGTGATATGATGTATAGAAATACCTCAGCTAGCATTTTAAGGCTCTGAACTTCATGTATTAATCCACTCTGAGATTCATTACTTGATATCTGTATAGCACTTATCTTTATCTGTAACTCTTTTTATCTGTATTTTATCAAACAGATTCAAATGTATATTCCATCCATGCTCACTGGAAATAATGGATTTTACCAAACCTGTTCAAGTGAATTTACTGCAGTGCAGTTCTCCTGAGCTTTTAGTGAGTGGGTAAATCTGATTTAACTCTAATTCACTAGTGCACTGGCATGTGATACAGGAAACACTTGTTCATCCCCACTGCATTTTTAAAAAATTACATCTTAAAAATGTTTGTGATTCTTTTAGCCTTGTTTGCAACTCTACATTATTGTAGTTTTTTACAGCTCTTTGTTTTATTTTCTTATACATTTGTTAGTTTTTTGTTTTATTTTACTCTTCCACCACCCTGTGTTTTAAACACATCTCTAGGAGGTTTGGTTAACTACTCGTCTGCCCTACTATTCATGGCTAGATACTGTACCCAGAAGGATGCGCTCTTGCAGAAGTGGTGCCCAGCAGACTGTGTATGTAGCCCAGCGCAGGGCTCCTAACCAACATAGTAAGGAAGGTAGTAAGAAAGCATGTCATTACACCTGGGTTTGAATTGTGGCAAAGGTCTTGGGTCCCCTGGTGGAGGGACTGACTATGAGGTGGCCAGCAGCAAATGTGTTGTACAGGTATATGTTACACAATGTAAACACTCGAGCTTGCAACAGAGGAATGTATTTTCACCACTGATATATGACTCCTAGACACAAATATTTATAAAAAAAATTAAACAAAAAATACAAATTTACATAACTTACAAATAATAATTAAATAAATAGTTGTTTTAGTAATAAACAATGTGCAGTACTATGATTTATTTTTGACTTCCCATCTCACCCATTGATTCTTTTCTAAATCTGTTCTATATAATTATCACTTGCCCAAAACTAATATAACTTGTAATAAGCATGATTGGATTTGTTCATCAATTATGACTTTACGATTAAGGATAAAGTACTGTAACGTAGCTAGCTAATGTTGCCTAGTTTGTGGCTAGCTAATATTGCCTAATGTTGTGCCACCAAGTATGTCAGCTAAATAATCCTGAATGATTCCAGCTGGTTTGCTACCTTATGCTAGCTAAGTAGGTAGTAAAGCTAGCAAACTTGATAATGTTAAAAGTTCTACCAAAAAGTTTAGCGGTTCTTCAGCAAACTACATAACCGAATAGCTTTATAAAATAAAGAGAAATCCGGCCTTCATTTTGCGTTTTCTGGGAAGGAAGCAGGTTGTTTTTTTAAATCCAGGGTAAGCAATCTAATGCTGAAGAAGAAAACAGAAAATAACATTCACGTCATGTTTTGTTATAAAATCTTAATGAAGAAAACCGAATGGAATCCCTCAATTAATTTTTTTTCCACTTATGAGGTGACCCTTTGCTCTAGTAGCAACCACCTGAAGGGAAGGCCCTGGTACACTGGAGTTTGTCCTCTCATGGGCCCAGAAAGTCATTTGGCCCAAGTGAGGGAGAGCATTTCTGAGAGCTAACAAAACAGCTCAAGATCACATATGTGAACTGAACATACCTGTTATGGTCAGTCCTGTTGACAGTCTTTCTCTCTTGGGGAGCCACCCATCTTGGTAGTGATTAGTCATTAGTGATTAGTCATTACAACTTTTCTCACTTAAACATTCCTGATCCCCAAAACTCTTACTTTTCCAGTGGCACAAAGTTACCATATGAGCCACAGTGACAAGGCCATAAAATCATGAATGAAACTGAGTTGAAGAAATAAAATCTGCTTCATTTTGTCTCTCAGTCTCATTTTGTCTCTCAGTCTCATCTAATAGCAGTACCTGGATAGTGACTGACATAAGCCCTGTAGCCTCAAGCATGTATGATACTGCACCCTTACCCCCTCTGAACTGTGTGAGGCAGCTCTTGAGAGGAAGTGTGCTCATGAGACCAGCACAAATATAGAAATGCATATGTCCCTCCAGTCCCAGGAACATCATAGAGTAATATTACTTGTTAAGTATCACTTTGAACCTGCGAGAGTCTGAGTGCACTCAGTTAGTGTCCATGACACTTTATTTCTAGAATTGGCCGTAATCAACCAATCTATAGATGTTATGGTCTTGAGCCTCGCTAGTAGAGCCAATTCCACTTCTACACACAGACAAAATACAGACTTTGCTGAATGGCTGCACCATGTTTTTTGTCAAGGTGCCCCAATGAAGGGCTCCATGCTGGAAATTCACCTTTTTCACCTTTTTCTCAGGGGTAGTAGTCTTTTGTCCATTGAGCTGGCATCTCAAGAACCTGGACTGAAGAATGTATATCCCTCTGTGGCCGACTTTCGGCAGACTTTCTCATGGGATCAGATGGGGTAGAGTTAGGTTTTTTGTTTTTTTTTAACCGCTACCACATCAAAGGACATGTTACGTGGACCTTCCTGGGCCTGGATGCTCTTGGCCCATGGAAGGTGCTGGTGAAGGTTGCATGGGGAGTGACTGATGTAGCATTGCCTTTCAGACAGTTAAATTGCCTCATCATTCATTTTCTTGCCATCAGACCTGCATGAGAGCTGCAGCAGGGCCAAAGAAAGCCTGACCTGTTCCACCAAGGTTTCTCAAATGGGTCTTTTCTCAATGTCAGGCAGATCTAAGAGATTAAGAAAAAAGGACATTGACCTTGACGGTGTCCTTCCACAGAGTCTTTCCCTAAAGAATTGTGCTCTGTAGGGGGCATGTTAAACAAAGACAGTACAATGCTGCATTTTTTTATTGAGGATAGACTTGAGTTTACACATCCATTCTGGGTCAGCTATGTTTAAAACGGTCAGTTAATTTTGAGATGATTGGCAATAGAGAGGACAGTTGAAGTTGCGAGAATGTCTACCAAGGACTAATGCTATGCATGCATGTCTACATGCAGAGTGAGGCATTGCATGTGCACTTCTGTTTCGTCAAGGCAGACTGAAATTTGATGTTTCTACAGAGATGGTATGGGTATCATCCAGTTGGCAGGTATGTTCAGTTACTTCTGCAAGTTCACTTCCTGTTAATCTTTCAATGTTTTTCATTTAGACAAATATATTTTAGAATATGATATTTAAAAGTACATCATGAAGTGACAGAGAGCTAGGTTTAGTTCACTGACAGGTGGTCTAGAAAGCACTTTTTACTACTTATCTTATCAGACGTTCCATTCCATAGCCCTCTGAAGAGTTTGTACTTTCTCTGGGGGGATTCGTACCTATTCAGTCACAACAATATGTGAGTGAGGTCCAGCACCACTGCTGGCAAGCTTGCACTCAACGTTCCAGTTTATTCCAAAGGTATTCAGTGGGGTTGAGGTCAGGGCTTTTGCAGGCCACTGGAGATCTATCACACCAAACTCATCACTCAAGATCCCTCACACCAAACACATCACTTGACCACACGAGACCATAATCTTTCCTCCATTTTGGCACTGTATTCTGGTAGGTAACATTCTCCTATCTGTCTGACTGGTGGATAGATAGTAGATAGTGAAGCATGATTCACCACTTCACCTGAGGCACAGGTCTTTTCCTGAAGCACCTGAGGCACAAGTCTTTTGGTGATTTTGTTTCCAGCAGCAATTTGGAGGTTTGCAGTGGGTGGTTAAACAAAAGATGGGTGATTTGTACATGCTACATGTTACATACATAGTTACATACTGCATGCTTCACCCTGCTATGTAACTATGCATGATCTACCACTTCACAACCAAGATGTTGTTTCTCTTAAATGTTTCCATTTTACAATTATGGAAGTTACAGCTGGGAGGGGCAGATTTAACAGAGCAGAAATTTCACTGATCTCTTCAGTTGGGTCACATTCTACTGTGTATGCCTATCTTTGGAGAGTGCATTTTATACACTTCTTAGTAGTGGGTGAAGCTGGAACGTCTCAGTATCTAATTATAAGGTATTTGTTTGGCCCAATAGTGTATTTCTATGGCTGTTTTATCTGATCAGGTGATCAATGCATATTGACTTGCACTGACATCAAAAATAGATCAAAGTGACTCTGGTACAAACACAATAACACAGATTAGGGCATGTCACACTGGAAATATGATAAACCTTAATAAAGCAAACTAATAAACCTGAGCAGTATGGCATTAGCAGGCCATATCCTGGATTCCAGTAGAAACTACACTCTGTGTAAGTTTTCTTCCTCTACGGCTCCGCCGGCTCTCAGATGCGCCAGTCTAACACTTGTTTCCAAGATGTGAAGCGATTGCTGCCAAAAAAAACCCAAAACAACAAGTAGTAATGAAAACAGGGCTTTGCTCTTGTGCCACGTTCATCTGAACCCAAGTACAGGTGACAACACGCTCAGATGTTCCCACCTTCACTGTCTGTCTGTGGCATAAAAAAAAGAATTCAACAGTTGCAGAGGAAATGAACCAACTGAAAAGAAACTCCTCCAGCAGAGTGTACTGGGACAGGAGCACAGCTGGGCTAAGAGCTCTCTCTGGAATGCTGTTAGAGGAAGCGCAAGAGTTTTTGAAGCTCATTGATTTCGATTGCATGCTAATAGCCCATGTATGCATATGACACATGACTCTGCCTGTCCCTGCTGTGCTGGGCATTCCTGAACCAGGAATATCAAAACATCAGCGCCCTATTCAGATAATATCAAGCCTGGCTAGGGAGAGTTGCCCACTTGTAAAAATCATAGTGATTGCTCTAATGAGAATACAGTTGTTCTACTTTCAGGACTGGATTTGTTGTGGTAGACAGGTAGGCTTGTAGGGCAGGAATCATATCATGGATATCAAAAGTGCAGGGTGACTCCCAGGCTGTTTCAGTTGAACAGTCTGCCTGTCACATTCTTTCTTTTTCTCTCATGCTCTGTCTCTCTCTCTCTCATATATATACATTGAGCAACATTTGAAGAATTTTCTGTGTAGGCCAAATGCTGGTCTCTGCTCGGACCCCCACTGCTATGCATACCTTTGATCTCTCACAAAGATAAGGGTGAGAAAGGCACAATGGTCACTTGGGGTCGTGCCCCACCACAAATTGTTGTACTGTAAATGAATGCATGATCCTGTGGCTGTTCATGGTGGGTGGATGCCAGCAGGTAGTTACATTTGATTGGTCAGTGGTAGCAAACATGGTTTCTTGGTCAAGATAAGACAAAGAGGAAGTCGGGCCCAAGAGGGGGAAGCTGCAGAGAGACTGGGTAGAGAGTGGTGGAGGTTTGGAACTGGAGAGAAGAGGGTTTGGAGCTGGTGCACTGAGGAGTCAGGTTTGGAGAAATCTCTCCCTGGGCCTTGCTCTCTCTCTCTCTCTTTCTGTTGGTTTTAAGTATTCTATATAGTTAAAGAGATGGCCGATACCAATTCCCTGCAAAGTATCAAAGCAGGCTGTTATTTATAGCAAAGAATGTTGTACAATTGGTTATGCATATTCTAGTGTTATAACACATCAGTAATTATAATATGGAGTCAGATAAACCTTCTACACGCATTAAACCTTCGCCCACTCCCATTTCCTTCATTGGTTGTAGGTAAGCAGGGTAGGGGTAGATAAACATAAACCAAAACACCTACATCTGTAAAGGACATTCCATGCCACTAGAACAGTGTTTTACAACATGACCAAAGTATATCAACATGGAACCTTTATTTTGCAAAAAACGTGACGAACAGCAATGACTGTAGCACAGAGAAAGATTAAAAAATTTTCTGAAGGTTACAACAGTTAGTAATCAGTAGGAAGTGTGCGGCCACAGGACATCACTAGTCGCTCACACCACTCTGGTGTGATTTTGGTCCACTCTTTTTCCAGTCTCTTCCACAGTTCTGTTACTGTTGTGGGTTTCTTGGCCATAACTTTGTCACCAAGAATTTTTCAGAGGTTTTCTATTGGGTTTACATCAGGACTCAGGGCTGGCCATTTCATTGTTTCAATGTTTTCAGTTTCAAGGAACTGCTTTACCCATTTTGCTATGTAACAGGGGGCATTGTCCTGCATGAAAATTGCTGGCTGATTGAGTGATGAACACAAGGAAGGAACCATGTGTTTTTGAAGAAGGTTCTGATACACACTTGCATTCACTCTTCCATATAGTTGTATGAGAGGTCCAACTCCTGCTGCCAAAAACATTCCCCAAACCATGACACTTCCTATTCCACCTTTCACCGACTTCTTTACACACTTTGGGTTCAGTCTTTCCCCAGTTTGTTGACAATCATGTTCCCCATCAGACCCAAATAAATTAAACTTTCATCAATAAAATGAACTCTGGGCTACTTCTCCTCTGTTCACACAACATGCTCCTCAGCAAAGGTGAGTTTAGCTTTTTGATTCTTTCTGCTAATGAGGGGTTTGGTCACTGCAGAGTCCAAATGCTCTTAAATGTTGAGACAGATCCTTACCCTGTTCAGTGCTGAACTGGTGAGCAATTCCAGCTACATTGTTGAACCGATTACTCATGGAGATTCTCCGCTTTATCTCTGCATTTGTCTTTTGTGGGTGACCAGCCTTCTTGGGGGATTTGAATGAGTTTGTGATGTTGTAAAGATGCAATATTCTAGAAATTACAGACTTGGAACGACCAACTTCTCTTGCTATGGCTGATAGGGTCACCCCTTTGGCCTTTATCTCGACAACCTGCTGCTGGAGGGTTTCAATCACTTTGGAACGGCTCACCATTTTTGCAAAGTCAGTGAAAACAGGAAAGTTAGGCTGCCAGTTAAATAGGGTTTATTAGATAATGTTAGTGTTCTCTAATTTTGATCAGTGTTCTTTTTCAGTTATATTATTTAAGTTTTTTATGCTGTGCTTTAGAATATATACAATTTATGAAACAAGCTTAAAATACGGCTATTTCACTCCTAATTTCACATAGGACTTTTTTTTTCACATTTCACAATTGTCACGGTATGGAGTCCGGGAAAGCTGAAATAAACGAAGCTGGCTCCACCGTGCGTTAATTCGAAAACACCGTTTATTTTCGGTTTGTAACAGAAGCACGAATCACAAATACGCTGGACACTCACCAACATCAACGAACCATAGACCGACAAGGACTTAGTGACATGCACACGTTTATATACAAACACCCTGACGAGACACAGGTGACACGAGTAACACTAACGATCACTTCGACTAACATCGACAAGCATTCACGAACACCGACGAACATTCACGAAACCAACAACACACAGACATACCCTCACTCATACGACACAGACACACACCCCCATACGGACACACCCACACAAAAGAGACAGGGGAGGAGGCCAGGGCGGCCACCGTAACAACAATCACCTTGACATTTAGGAAATTGTGTGTTGTTCTCTAATTTTGATCTCCAGTGTATATATACAGGTGCTGGTTATAAAATTCATGGAAGTTGATTTATTTTAGTAATTTCATTCAAACAGTGAAACATGTTGATTATATTCATTTATTACACACAGACTGATATATTTCAAATGTTCACTTTTAATTTTAATGATTATGATGATTTATAACTGACAACTAATGAAAATCCCAAATTCAGTATCTCAGAAAATTAGAATATTACTTAAGACCAATACAAAACAAGGATTTTTAGAAATGCTGGCCAACTGAAAAGTATGAGCATGTACAGCACTCAATATTTAGTGCACACATCTTCCTCTTCACAATAACCCATAGATTTTCTATGGGGTTAAGGTCAGGCGAGTCTGCTGGCCAATTAAGAACAGGGAGAGATACCATGGTCCTTAAACCAGGTACTGTTAGCTTTGGCACTGTGTGCAGGTCTTTTTGTCTTTAGCCCAGGCAAGACTCTTCTTGTCTCCCCCCCCAGGGGGGCAAGGCAAGACTCTTCAAGCCCAGGCAAGACTCTTCAAGACTCCCCCCCACCCCTTGGCAATAAGAACATCTAGAAGTCTTTAGCTGACACTGTCCTGAGGTGTTCTGAAGTATCTTTTGTTATATTATAACAGGCTGTAAGAGACTTGAAGAGAGTCTGGTTCCTACTTTTGGTCAAGTGTAAGAGGATAACAATAACAATAAACTACTTGCCTCTGTAGCCAAAAAACACTTTTTTTTCTGATGTCTTCTGTTTTTCAACACTTCATAGAAATGTCCTATATTTTCTGGTTGTATTCTAATAATGAGACTGAAGTAATTATATATGGTCATTATACCATTGTTACATCAATAAAACAATAAACTTAATGGTTGCCTAAGACTTTTGCAAAGTACTGTGTATATATATATATATGCAGTGCTACCTGTGTTTAGCATGGAGATGGTATGGCTGTGGTGTTCCCTGGTTGGGTTTCATTAGCTGGATTGTCAGAGGGTTGGGCGTGGAGCTGGACTTAAATGGCGTCCATGGCGTTCATTTAGTGTGAAGATAATCACACACACACAAATGTCAGGCAGGGCAAGAGTTGTTTTCATGCCGCTGAGAGGGGAAAGAGCAATTCAGAGGGACTTGATTGTGCTGGAGCTGTTCTCTTAGACACTGAGTGATTTGTTGGGTCTGAATTGGGCAAACAAGTTTCTGAATGATGGAGGTGGTTTGCGTATTCTATCAGCACATGCGTCTCTGCTTCTGGAAGCCACTGTTTGGCTGTCTGGAGGATTTTCCAGAGCACAGTCCTACAGACCAGAAGGCTACACTTCTTGAAGTCCTGGATACCTACAGCTAATGGAGAGAAGTGTTTGGCCAGGAGGAGATATACTGAAATCAATAGCATGCTAATGAGGGACTACACAGAAACCGAGACATTCTAATGAGAGACACCAATGATCAGTCACATAGCTGAATTGAGAGTAAGGTGGGGAAACTGGACAGAATTAATGCAGTTCATTTATTTTTAGTGAGTAGCATTAAGGGAGAAGTGTTATGAGGGCATGCTTTTATCCTAATGAGGTTTGATTATAATTTTTGTGTCTGTGCGCACGTGTTAGACAAATGTCTGTTGACCTGGGGGGTGCGGTTGAGATCATGAAGCAGGTTATTTTTAACATGTTTCTCTCTCTTCCAACTCTTCATTCTGTCCACAGTTGGGATGACAGCAGCTCAGTGAGCAGTGGCCTGAGTGACACCCTTGACCACATCTCCAACGATGACCTGAACACTCCAGCATATTCTGCTGTCTCCTCACGCAGGAGCAAAGGCGCTCAGGTTCATTTACAGCCCTCTGATTGTCTCTTCTCTAGTTTGCGCACACACACACACACACACACACACACACACACACAGATATAAATAGCCCAGTATGTGCAGTAGGGTGCACCAGAATGTTCAGCCTTATCTTTGGAGTTTTTTCTTTGGCTGGTGAGGAACGTTGGGCCATCTGTCAGGTGGATGCCAAAGTGAGATCTGTGTGAGTGTGTGTGTGCGCATGCATGTGTGTGATCATGTGTAATTGTGTGTGTGTGTGCGTGCGTGCGTGCATGTAACTGTGTGTGTATTATATTCTCTGGTTGTGTGATTGTGTGTGTGTTATATTTTCTGGTTGTGTTCTTGTAGTCTCATAAAGAGACCAGCAGGCACTTAGAGCAGAATGACAGTAGCTGGGCTGGTGCTGAAGACCTGAAGAAAGTTGATGAGGACATAGACCCAGCCATGGACTTGCCTTCCAAGTGGAAGCCTTCATCCAGCTCGTCCTCAGGGCAGGTGGAGGAGGGTGGACAGAAGACTGGGCTGCCCACGTCCCAGACGGGCTCCTGGAGGAGGGGCATGAGTGCCCAAGTTGGCATCACACCACCACGGACCAAAAGTACCAATCCGTCCATCAAAACCCCCAGTAAGAAACCCAACACACAAACACACTTAATGGAGTGCAGTATGCTTTCGTCTCCCCATCTTTACTCAAAATGAGGTTTGTGCGTTCTGCTTCGATATCTCAGTTCCTGTGGATAGGACTGTAAGACTTTATCATAGCTCAGTCTTCATATCTCAGCAGTTCAGTTCCAGTTCAGAAATATTTCTGCAGTGTTTCTCCCATTAGATGCATGGAGATAAAGGTTCCTTATAAGCAAGCCAAGGGCAACACTAGCAAAGAAAACTCTTCCAGAACTCTGGAGAGGAGCGAAGGGAAGTGCTAGTGAAGAATGTAACTGTATCATAAGTTCTTCTTACTTAGCAAAATTTGACAGTACTGGCTGAAACACAGCAATACCTGGATCCAAGTCATATACAGCTGGTATTGCTTTATCGGGTAGTCAGCTTATTTGCAAATGAACTGAAAAAGGAAGAAACTATACACCTCTATTGCAGAGACACTGGACATCAGGTGAGTTATGATAGCTCCTGAAACTATTACTTCCTGGAAATTTTATGTCCAAAAGTGCTGTGAACCAGCAATAGCTCCTGCCAAAGCACAGAGGGATCAGGTGTTTGATATGCAGGTGAAGCCTCAGACCTTGTCTTCTCTGATACTGAGCAGTAGCATTTAAACACTGTTTGGAAACACCCCCCCCAAGGTCATTGCCATTATAAAAATCTGTTTTCCAGCAGGTAAAACAGATGATGCCAAGGCGTCAGAGAAGGGCAAGGCGCCGTGTAAATCCCCCAGCATCCAACGTTCTCCCTCAGATGCAGGCAAGAGCAGTGGCGACGAGGGCAAAAAACCTCCGTCAGGCGTGGCTCGGCCTCCTGCCGCTGGCTCATTTGGCTTCAAGAAACCCTCGGGCACATCAGCTCCTCTCATCACCGCCAGTGGAGCGACCCTGACCAGCGGCTCCGCCACACTCGGCAAAACACCCAAATCGGTCGGCGTGGGCAAGGCCGGGGGAGTCGCCAATGGGAGGAAGACAAGCCTGGATGAGTGCCAGCACCAGGACGACGAAGTGTTGCTAGGAGTGGGAGGGGCCAAGATTCCCCCGCAGTACCGTTCCCTGCCGCGTCCTGCCAAGTCGTCGAGTAGTGGGGTGGGGCGCAGCGGCTACCGTTCCAGCTCCAGCAGCATCGACTCCAGCGCCAGCAGCAAGTCCACGGGAGGGGGAGTGGCTGGAGGTGCAAATGAGGGTGGGACTTCTGGCTCCAAAAGGAGGGACGGGGGGAAGATGGGATCCGGGTGCTCAAGCCCTGTTTCCGTTAACCAGACAGATAAGGAGAAAGTAACGGTGTCAGATCAGGAGGGAGCAGTCCAGTCCACCTCACCAAAATCCAGTCCCACCTCCACCCAGTCAGCGCTGAGGCAGCCTGGATCGAAGTATCCGGACATCGCTTCCCCTACCTTCCGCAGGTGAGACATTCTCAACACGTTTAGCACTGCAGACATTACAGAGACAAAGAAAGCAAAGAGAATGGACAAAAGACTAACACTGGTGGGGGGAAGGATGGACAGACAGACAGATAGACAGAGAGAAAGGAGAGAAAGAGGGTGAAGCAGGTCTACTTTTCATGACGTGATGGACTCATGGTGTGCTCTTACTTGGTAAGCTCAGGCTCTTTGCAATTTTATGTGTGTGTGTGTATATGAGTGTTAATTATATGAGGTATAGCTGTCTGCCTGTGAATCTCATGTTCTTTCTCTCTCTGGCTTTGTTGTATGGATTAAGATTGTTTAAATGCTTGGACATGGAGAGATGGACTGAAGGGGTTATTGCATCTTTCTCTCTATCTTTCGCTCTTTCTCTTTCTGTATGTCACTCTCTCTGTTACTATCTCTGTCTATGTTTGACTTCCCCTCTTCTACTCCATCTGAAATCAGATGAGGGTGTGGATAAATGAACACTGATTCTCTACTTAATCACATTTTGTTCACAGTTGCCAATAACAATGTCTCTACCTTGCAAAGCTTTTATGGGTTTTAGTAACTCTCAGGGCAACACCGCCATCTGGGGGTCTTTGTGTGTGACTGCAGACCAGTAGTCAGTTTTGTCCAGGCAATTTGCCATTCACATCAGGTATAGAGTTAGAAGTCTGATAGAAGGTGACAGGGGAAGCTCTTGTCCTGTGTACTGGCCTGTTTCATTTGGCAGCTCCATTGGAACGCATGTGTACATGCTGCTCTAGCTGCATCAGTATCAGTAAGGACTGATTTGAGTGTTGCACTACAGGCAGTGATCTGTTAATATGCAACATGTCACAAACAAGGAATTGTAGAATATATTGATTTTGTGCTTAAATACTACCCAGTATGTTTTTTTTTTTTTTATATCAGTCAGTATATACATTAGAGAGTGGAGAAATACATTAGGTGTTTAATACATACGATGATTTAGTATTCACATAGTGAGTGGTTTATCTCTCAGTGCCTTGAATACAAAACCGAATCCATCAGCCAAGTCCAGTCATTTGATTCAGTTTAGAATGAACATAATATCAGGCAATGTCAAAATTTAACGGATAATGGAGAGTCAAAGAAAATGTATATTTTCTTAAAATACAATACAAAATACAATGTATTTTATTCTTAAAATAAAATACAAATACAACACAAAATATGGTTGAATTAATACATACATTGATGGAATATAATAGTGTAATAAGTTCTCTCCCTCTTTCTCTGTTTCTTTCAGATTGTTTGGCAGTAAGGCGAACAGTAAACCCAGTTCCCCCAGCACACCTGATTCTGCTAAATGCCCGTCCGCGCTGGGCAGCCCCCACGGCACCCTGGCCCGCCAGGCCAGCCTGGACTCGCCCTCGTCGGGCACAGGCAGCCTGGGCAGCGCGGGCGGGCACAGCGGCGGCAGCAGCCCTCTGTACAGCAAGGCTCCCGACCTGGGCACAGACTCTGCTGTCTCTAGCCCGGCCTCGGGCCTCTCCCTGCCCTCCAGTGGCCGCCCGTGGCCGCCCAACCTCAGCAGCTCGTCTGCTGGGAGCAAAGAGACGCTGAGCTGCCAGAGCCTGACCAGCCTGCACACCAGCTCCGAGTCCATCGACCTGCCACATCACCACCATGCAGCCAAAGTGACGCGCACAGCCAGCGTCAAGTCCACGCTGTCTGAGGGGTGAGTCCTTCCTGCATACACTAGTGTGACCCAGAGTAACCCAGCTGAGTCCAGTATAACCCAGCGTAGTCCAGTTTAACCCAACATAGTCCATCATAGTCCAGTGTAACCCAGCGGTAGTCCGATGACACCCAGCGTAGTCCAGCATAATCCTGCATAGTCCAGCGTAGTCCATCATAACCCTGCATAGTCCAGCGTAAAATTGTGTAACCCGATGTAGCTCCGTGTAGATACTGAATTGTGGATTATTGCAGATATTGAATCATACTATTTTAAGTTATATAATCATCTTTCGCATACTAAGCAGTAGATGTTTGGTGCACTAATAGTGGCTGAATACTGGATGATATATGCTGATTGATTTATGTTTACAGCAGTGGGTAATCATCAGCATGCAAGGATCCTGTGATGAACTACACTAGCGATTTCCCTGATCCAACTTACCAGCTAATCAGCAACTCCTCCTAGAGCTGAACTGTAGGACAGAGTATAATTAACACTAAACTCAGTGTGTTGGAGTAAAGTTAACACTAAACTCAGTGTATTGGAGTATAGTTCAGTGTGTTGGAATACAGTTCACACTAAACTCAGTGAGTTGGAGTATAGTTAACACTAAACTCAGCGCTGTAATGTTATGGCCCCAAAAGACATCAGACTGAACACTCTGAACGCAGACACTCTAAACAGAGAACCAAGATTTCATGGGGAATTTGAAGTAGTACATTTTTATTTGTACATTTTGATATTACATGTTTAACTTGTAGAGTTGTGTGCCATGACTGTGTGTCTGTGTGCGCTTGTGAAATCTCACTGTTGTTTTCTTTCTAATAGCATGACTCTTGACAGAAACACACTACCTAAAAAGGGACTGAGGTACTAATCACTATGATTTTTCTTTCACTTCATGTTGTAAGGCTCTTAAACATGTGTTTGTGTAGCCACTGCGGCATCATTACTCACATTATCAGCTGCTGTTCCAATTTAGTCATTATAAATAGTTTAGCAATTATAAATAGTAATCTATAAATCGTGACATGATGATGCTGTTGGAAAAGTAAATCCAAATGTGTATGTTTCTGTGTGTGTGTGCATGTTTGTGTGTGGGGGTCACCTTTGCGAAGAGGTTTAAAGGTCAGAAAAAGTCAGTTTGATATTAAGATTGTTGACTCTTTGACCTGGACATCTTTTAGTCAGTGCCTTTTATATAACTATACTCGTTTTATATAACTATACTCGTTTTCTGTCCTAGCATAAGTATATTTATGCATGTAGGCTATAAGCAAATCCTTTGTATTTTCTCTACAGCCTTAGCTTTAAGAAAGTACATTTCTTCTTGCCTTCTGAACAACTACAGGCAAATTGTCCATTCAGGTCCATTTAAACACTTAACTTTTGCACAGAGCCCAGAGCACAAAGCCTCAACACAACCAGGCAATTATATGTAACTGCACCATCAGCAGCAATCAGGAACAAAGAGCTGGTGAATCATCAGCACCTCCTGCACACCCAGGGATGAGGGCTGTGGCTCCAGGGGCATTGCGGCTTCCTTTCTCTGCAGACGGTTCACTAGGAGCTGTTAGAAAAGTGTAGTTGCTGATCTGGGGTCAGCAGGGACAGGAGCAGTTATAGGTTTTCTCTGAAGTCATGCGCTAAGAAGGTAAATTTAGCTAAAACTTAAAGCAAATTGCTTTTCAACACCAGAGATAAAAGGACACTGCAAGGCTAGAGCTAGAGAGGACAGAAAGAGAGGAACACTGCAGGGGGCTTGGATGCGCATGTTAGTGGTCAACTGATTAATCGGTTGGCCAATTAATTGGCCGATTAAATGCAATTTGAGATAAATGGCAAATTATCTTTTTTTCAGGCATCAGCTAAAGCTTTGTTTTTTTAAACAGAATTTAGTTTATGGATTAGCTGTGGTTATTTCATTTTTGGATTAGTTGTGGTTATTTAGTTTTTGGATTAGTTATGGTTATTGATAAAAAAAAAAAGTATTTAGTTGATCTTTTTTTGTGCAGATCTGCTTAAGCAAATGTGGACAATAACAGTGTTAAATATATGCTCGTTTAAGTTCAGCTATTTTATGTCTCATTTTATGTCTTTTGTTATTAATATTAAATTATTGAATTTTATAACATTAAAACATCCCCCATCCTCTAAATATTGGTATCGGCCACTGAAAAATCATGTTGGTAGACCACAAGTGCATGAGAGAGAGAGAGGAGTATTATGTGTGTCTAAATGTGTGTAAATGTGTCTGTGTTGTTTGGGTTTGGAGGTGACTAAATGTGTGTAAATGTGTCTGTGTTGTTTG
>JAOXYF010000004.1:7702237-7713419 GCA_028565775.1 Sternarchorhynchus goeldii
ATAAAGTACACACACACACATTGTATAACTGTGTAATACATACAGCAAGCTCACACCTCTCATGCCAGCTTTGTGACACACATCGCTAAGCAACGGAGGAGAGATCCTTGGGGAATGCAGCCAGCCTAGAGACTTTGTAACTGCCCTGTAGTAACTCCCAACCACACATCCAGACAGATAGACAGACACACACTCACACTCAAATGTGATAAACTTTGATTCAATTCCATCCTGTTTCCTGAGTTACTAAGGCTGTTACACACACAAACAGTTCATGTGATCTCCTCAGCATGCAGTGACTTGAGTGAGCATGACCAGACCTTCCAACAATTCGATCATGCTGTATTCCAATCCTCCCTCACACAGATGTGTGAGAGCATGAGCCTTCATGCTTCCATTACTGTACTAAGATATATAGAGCTCTTAGTAGTGCCATGCTAATAGTGGCTTATTTGTAGGATTAACTAAAGACCTGATCTGTATCGCGCTATATTTCAACAAGAGCATTTTAACCTCCTGTGCCAATAAGACTATAAGATTACATAATCAATAATAGCTTAAACATATTCTACCCAAAAATGTATACCGTGTTCCTCCACAAATTCAATCTCAAAGAATCCCATTAAACTAAATGTACTATAATAAAAATATATTGCAATACCCATTTCCGCTTGAATATTTCTCCCTCTTTCCTTGCATCCAGCCTTTCTGTGTTCGCTAGGGTAACTACTCTTTTCAGCTTGTTCTATAACCAGCTGAAAAGCCATAGACATCTTGACATATTCTTTTGTGGTATATCCTTAAGGTAGACATACATGTGCTACTGACACCAGACAGTGGCAGGAAGTCTTTCCACCTGATGCTGATCTGGGTCTCACCATGTGCTTGAACACTTCTGCTGATCACCCAAAGTGTAGTTGACACACACACCCTATTTTATGAAAACAGAAGCAATTACACAACACTTAGTTTGATCTAAGCCATATCTACAGACAGCTGAGAGATAGAGCACTCCAGTGAGGGAGCAGGCCGCACCTGCACAGGATAAGTCTCAGTTCCATTTCAACATTTTACATCAGCATTCAATGAGAAAGCGCTGATGTGACAATCCAGAATAATTGAATGGTTTTGGTGAAAGCTAGAAATAATGAACATCAACATCTCAGCAAAGTGGATTCACAGCTAGCTAGGAACATTAATTTAATTCACCCAAGGGGAATGGCACACAAATACAGAGTAACAACTCTCTCACACATACACTCTCTTACTCTTCCTCTTTGACGTCTGGTCATCACGTTTTGTGGGAGGCTGAACTGATTATGTATAATGTAAAAATAGTTTAAATTGCTTTTGGTTCCCACATTAATGTCTTGGCATTCTTATGACAAGAATACCCTTTCTTTAAGGATGGTGTTGCAAAACATTACAGATGAACAAGCAGCACTATGGATGCCTCCACAACACACACCCTGCAGCTTCCCATGATGGTGGAGTCAGAAGAGATTAATTATTACTAAAGGCCAAGCTTATCCTGAAAGGTGGGCTCGAGGACATTTTGAATGTTTTATGAATCTAATAAGAGGGAGAAAGGCAAAAGCAGACAAAAGCCCTCCCGCTCCATCTCCTTCTCTCTCTCTCCCATTGCAAAACCTACCCACACACCTCCCACACAGTCTGATGTTATGACTGAAGGGGCAACAACAGTATCCCAGAATGCACCAGTGCTTTGAGTACAGACAATAAAATGTACCAGGAATCTGAATTATGGGATTTTTACTGTATAATATCTAATAAACACAAGCTTGCACATCAGCGATCTCATATTAGGAGTTTCCAAATGGACCTTTGCTTAATAGAAAGCTATGACTCACAGTATCTATTGGTATCAGTGGATGCAACGTTTGTTTAAATAATATTTATAGCAGTTTCGTGCATCTCAAGCGTGCACCCACGAGTTAATGATAAAAGTCAGTTTAGGCTCATTCACAGAACAGTAAAATGGATTAGGTGCAGCAGAGAATCCAAGGAGTTGTGTGGGTTTCTAGTATAGTGACTCAGTCAGTGATCAGTTTAGGTTTACTATATACATCTCTTCTTGACGAGCGTCGTCCTATAACCAAGTAAATCTCGTCATTTGTGGGCTTGTGTTGCCATTATAGCATTGAGAAGAGAATCAGAGAAAAAGAGAAAGCGAGAGAAAATTGGACATTTCAATTTCCTCTCTATGTTTAAATGTTGTAACTTGAGCTCAGGATAACTCTATATTCCAAGATAAAATTTGCGCCCGTTCGTCTGCTTCGAGCGCCAGCTGCAGTCTTTTTTTTATACTAACGTTCTTGTTTGTCGCCATGGTGACCAAGTCTCCTACCCGCTGTAGCTTATCTAGCTATGTAAAAACACCCCTCTCCAACTATCCCCACGCCATCCACCGCTACGGATACACGAGCCCGTGTAACCTCGTGTTTCCCTCTTAAAAAGACTTGGGTCGATATCGCTCCCCTACCTTATATGATTAGTTTCTTTCTTTCTTTTTACTCCGCTGTCTGAAAAATAACTCCGCCCTTTTAAAATCTTGTGTGGCTTCCGGCAGCTTGCGCTGGAGCTGTATTTGCTTTTTTCTCAGTCATTGCCATTTTCTCTCCTTTTTGCCAGAAAATGAACGTGTCGTAGCTCAGTATGTGGTATTTTGCCGTGGCACATGTTTTTTTCTCATGACAGAAATAGATAAAATGTTTCAGTGTTTTGGTCCCGCTCTTTTCTCTCGTTTCCTCCCCTGATTACTCGTTTACGCGGAGCGCTGACAGATTTGGGGCTCCCCTGAAGAAGGAAGCCAGCGAGGCGGGTCTGCACGCGTTGAGCCTCAGCAAGGCCAACACGAGGCTTCCCCAAAACATGTCCACCCAGAGCCCTCAAAAACATTCATTATCACCACCACAAGGGCTGCACGATCAGCGGGGAGGCCGACCAGAATCCTATCATTGCCTAATGTAATGTTTTATAAGACGGAGCCCTACTCGCTGATTATGTAATGGATGTAAATGAAATACACCGCGGGCGCTTCATCTCTAGAGTGATTTAAATTGCTTTGCAGTGATTTTCTCTAAAATGTTGCTTGTCTGTATTATCTTTTTCTATATGTGAAAAATTACAGAGAGGCTTCCTGCTTATAAATAAATTACTCAAACCAGTTAGCTCCATTCCACACCTTTCAAGGTTTGCTCTGAAACAGCTCCTGCCTTTGGCCCACTCTGTACAGTGTGCTATCAGTTCTGAAATAACAACCAATCATGTTGTTCTGTGTACTATAATTGCTTATGCAAATATAAAAGAACAAGATTACCTGTATGAGGTATGAACAATAACAGATTTAATGATAATGATGCATTTGCTCAATTTTTAAAATGTTTTAGTGTTTTGCTAAAAATGGAAAGACACTCGTTTAAAAACATTCATTACATGCAAAAAACAAACTGAAACATTTAATTTTTAATGACAATTATGCTAATATTTTGTATTAAATTGACAAATTTGAGGCAGCTCAGGGGAACTGGGTGTAGCAGAAAGTTGCTGATCTTGCTTTGTGGAATGTGATCTGTCATATTCATCAGAGCAGTCCATCTCTTCAGGAGTTACTCAACGCAGAGTGAGACAGGACCGAATGGGAAAAACACCTGTCATAGTATTTGACGAAGTATTAAAAGTTTTCTGTCATGACACTCTTACTGACTATAACTTGTACAACTACATCCTTGAAGAATAAATGAACAGCATTTTTATATTTAAATGAGAAAAGTAAAACATCATAGGACAAACATTCAATCACTCACTCTTTTAGCCAATTAAACAATTTTGATGATATTGTATACCATCTCTTGAAAGAAAAACTTCTTATGAGATACTATACAGGCTAATTAATAAACCCAAGACAAAACAATTAATATAAGTTTTAAATTTAAGAACAAAATGAGTAAATTATTTTAGCTCCTTAAAGTGTTACCTATAAATGTCTCTAATCCTTCTTTAAAATCTTTAATTTATTTATGTCTATTCCATTCTATTCTACCCCTACCCTCTTACATCTGTTGTACAAGAGCTGAGTGTGGGCTGGGAGCAGCTCAGTGGTGGCAGTCTCATGTGCTGGAGGACAAGGAGGATAAACAGAGTGCAGGACAGTTTCTCTCGGTGCCTGCAGTGCTAAGTGCTGTGGTCTCTGTTTAAGGGACGGCTAACGACAAGAGCAGGAATCTCAATCTGTTTCTGTTTAGCCAAGAGATCAAGGACACTATGAATGTCACAGTCAGACTCAACAAGGAGTTCTGAGTCCTTCTAGTCCCAAGAGCTCACTAGTGGATTACTAGATGCTTTGATCAATATCCCTGCACACAACCCCTTCTCTCCTGCCACACACACATACACACACACACACACACGTGTGTGTGTGTATGTATGTGTATGTTGTATGTATGTAGGCACATATATATACACATACTTAATCCACCTGATCAACATATACATAACCCATGAATGACTTCAAGGTGGACCTTTTCATTTGCTGCATTAACCTTTACTTTATCTCATTAAACTAAAGACACAATTTCCCTCACCAGCAAACACAATTGTTAAATGCCCATCTAAACCTTTTGGATTTTAACACAGCCAGCCAGGTTACTGACACTCTCCTTCTTAGTAGGTGCTCATAAATAATGTCGGAAATTAGGGATTACCATGTAAATAACACAAAATAAATAATAAATAAGACACTGTAATATATTCCAATTTACCTCAAGATCACACCATACTGGAAAACCAAATTAGGGAAGAATAAGTTATAAAGGGACTTTAAACCTTATATAAATCATGTCCTGTAGCTAGTAATCTAGTAATTTCCACCAACTGTAATTTAGATTATCTTTGGCTTTTGTGTACTGTCACGTTCAAACCCTCTCCTTCGCTGCTCAAGCTGCTAATAGGAGCAGGCACTATGCTGTAATGAAGGTGTCCTACCACTAGATACTGCTGCCTACCAAACCAGCACACCCTGCATCTAGAAGTCCATCAGAGCACATCTCACATCTCTCTGCATCTCACAGAGGGGCAGCAACTTCCCAAAGCATATAGTGAAAATGGTTACCTGTAATGTGAGAGGTGGCTGAAGTGACCTATTTCTGAATGCCGGGGTCATTTGGATAAGAATGGAGATAAGAATTGCATATCGACAAGGATGGTCAGTATTCTGAGTACAACAGTTATGTGAATAATATGGACAGGCACTTCTGTGACTGTGTAATGCAGGCTGGCTGCAGTTCATGGGTTATATTACACACAGCACAAAGGCCAGCGACACTAGTGTTCTTTTTTTTGTTATTTTACAGAAGGTGCTGCTGAGGCACTGTGATAGAACCTGAGCACATATCCACAAGCACTCCCCCTTCAGCTTGTTAATATAGGCTAGTTTTTCAAACACAGACGAAAGCTATCATCTCACTTCAAGAATGGGTTTGTTTGGGTAAACCCTTGGTAAAGAGTGGAGGGACATCACTGTATGATTATGACTCCATGCTTCACCCTGCTGCCTTTAGTCCTCCTACCCCACTGCTCACTCAATCTCCTTAGCATTTCCCTCTCTTTCAAGATCACTTTTATTCCATTCCCATCACCGCAACCCTTCCCTTATTTCTCTCTTGCTCCCTCCTTTTCTCCTCACTTTCTCATTTTCTCTTTCTGTATTTCTCTCTCTTTCTTTCCCCCTGTGGTTGTCCCAAGCAGCCCTAATCCTTCATTTAATTTGCGCCGATAAAATGAATGTGTTTTCTGAGGGGAAGGATGCTGTCTGGCCAACAATATCATGCCATTCATTTAATTGCTGCATAACTTGCTACCAGACGTATAAGTGTAGTCTGCAGTGCCCATCCACTGCAGCAAACATGCCCTGATGCTCATTTGATATATGGTATGTGCTCTGGGAACAGCACCTCAGGTCAAGAAGCAGATAAGCATTTGCCAACTGCTGTCTGGGGCTCAAAACAATGAGAAATTCTGGGAAATTTCCCTAACACAAGGAAAGAGAATCTTTCAAGTGACACTGACCCAACTAGTGTCACATAGATTTTTTCAAATCTCCCCATCATGTATTACCATCTCAAAAATTGTTACTGTCTTACATTAATTCATACCTTTTTCTTCAAGTGGAGGACAAATTTCTCAATATATGGCTAAGAGGCTACTGAGAGGAGGAGTCGTGGGAGGTGTCACTGGAGGTGTCTGCTCCTAATCAGTGCTCTTTGACGTCAGGCTGGAGATAATGAAGGACCAGCTGTAGCAATCCCTTCTCTACTAATCACGATGCTCACACCTTATTCAGATCAGCAACAAACAGATGACAGATTTTGGCTAAGAAGAAAATATAATAGATCAGAATAGCTGTTCATTCTTAGCCAAAAAATATTTGGTTGGGTTGATATCTCATAATTGTGTGTTTCAATACAAGTTCAGCATGGATTTAATGAGAGTTATATGCTGATTGGTGGAGGGCATCCTGTGGAAAGGAAAAGCACAGCGAGTCCTGTCTTGGCAACAGCTTTACCATCATTTGATTAAAGAGAAGAAAATTCACTGAAGCTGTAACAAAGGAGAAGTTTGGAGAGAGCTCTGCATTGTGTATATGTGTGTGTGTGTGTGTGTGTGTGTGTGTTTGTGTGTGTGTGAGAGAGAGAGAGAGAGAGAGAGAGAAAGCCAGAGAGGTCACTGTATTTACATACAGAGATTTTTGTCTGCTTGAATGAGCTCATTTAGATTTAATTTTCTTTCAATTAAAGTTTATTTGCACCTTAATCTACATTAGATATGATCTGAACAAAACTTTCTGTGCATGCGAGGACCTTCATTTATTCTTAGTTACATAATATTTTGCTACTATAATGAAGTCTTTATTAATTGTTAAATTACTTTCAAACAATTTGACATCTGCAATGTATAGCGAAATAGTAAAATCAGTGCTGATTTGAGAGCTTACATGACCAAAACTGTTTCTGGTCACGTTTTATTAAGAGTACACCACGCATTGAACAGAATGAAATTCCACTCTAGTTTGACTGAGGCCTTAATATGAAGTTTTTTTTATTCATCAACATACAAATTAGATTACTAGAGTGGTATTTAAACTCCTTGTAAAATGTAGCTACATGTAGAAACATATTCTTTACAAGAGTAAAGTTATTACATTTTTATATCATCATCATTCACCTTCTATTGAGTATCTACTCATAAGATTCAACATTATTATTTTAAATATTATTTTGCTGGGTCATTCTGATTGAAGAAAAAAGGAATTATCAGCATCTCCATAATCAGTGGAGTCCAGTAATTTGTCAGCCTGTGATTTTTAGTGGGGAGAAACACTGAAGGACACTGTATCCTAGATGCCTTAGCAATTCCAGTGCCACATTTTAATTAGAGCTGCAGTGTTTGTGTTTGCATGCGTCTCAAGAGAGGGGTCACAGCAGCACAGTGCATTACAGATCTTCTGGACACTCATATGCTGGCAGTTTCCAAAGTCTGTGTTCGATCTGATGAGACACATGGGGCTGGCAAGAGAAAAAACACTGCTGAATTCTGGGAGGAGTCCTCCATTTTGTTGTCTATTTGTGGCAACATACTCCTGCCTCATGGAAACCTCTTTTTGTGTTCACATGCCACCTGAGCTCCTTCTGAACCTCACATATGGGCACTGCCAGACCAGTGGGCAGATAGTTTCATTAGAACAGACGTCAAAAACACTCAACTGGTCATGTATCACAAGCTCTCTGTCTTCTCTGTCACTCACACAGAGTACAGAGACAGCAAAATGCATGAGACAGGCAGCTTCAAGACAGCTTTGTAAATAAAACTCCTTCTACACTTCAGCAGAGAAAGATTGTATCCATTTTTAAATGTCATATGAGCTTTTAATGCCCACCCCTGTTCAAAAGACATCACTTGACTTAATGTGGTATGGCCATGAATGTCCACATTTTGTGAGGGATATTCAAAGTTCGTTTTTAAATTAAGAGGCAATCTGATCTCATCTCAGCAACTTCTGGGGCGTTTGATCTGAACATAGACATTGACAAACCCTTATAATTGATGGTTCAGAGGCAAAGGAGCCCCGTTTCAAAAGGAAAAGAAAATCTTCCATTTACCATATTCACCATAACATTGTGATTAGACTTCAACTGTTTGACTGTCTAGTTTTCCATATTTCTCCTTATAAAAAAACCCCAGGCAGTGCTGACAAGGGCAGAATACAGAGCTTCCAGAAATGTCAGAATTTACATCCAGGGGACATGAAGTCAACAAGTGTGTGTGTGTGAGTGCTACAGAGGCCATGACATTTTCACTTTCTTCTTTTTCTTTCTTCTGCCTCTTTTAAGTCTAAGAGGCAGCCTTCAGAATCACAGTTTGCATTATTTATGCCCTCCCGTTGTCCTGGTTAAGCGACTCTGGGAAGACAGCTATAAAGCGGTATGATGGTTTTCCGCCATCATCTTCAGCAACAACAACATGAAAAGGTCAATGAATTTATAGTAACTGAGGTGTCACTAGACTTGTAAGTTGGAAAATATGCTCAACATCTTTAATGGTTTCTAAAACTACGAGCAATTTCAGGAACTTATTAAAAGCCTGTTATGTACAAATTATTCTTCTTCATATTAAGAAACATCCATTATGCTGACACCTGGTGGCCTGGATGTTTCAAATATTCTGTACTAAATCTATTTTAAACATTGCCGCCTCCATGTTAGGAAAAATAAACTGGTTTCATTGGGGGAAAATGAACTTTCACTTTCGTAAATATTGTTAACAACATTTTGGTGGTAAAATGATTTTAAGTGGTACCATGTATAAACAAGCGGTAGATAATGTAGACTAGTTATCTGGATATTAGCTACTGTACGATTTATGTCACCTAGATGAACTCAAACCTGTAGATTTTAACTACATACCTATTTGGTAATTTAAACACTTTAGTAACATGTATAGCTCAATACAGAAGAAATAGTAAAACTATTATATGATTAGCAGGCTAGTTTGCGTTACTGAATGGGACAAAGTACCACTTTCAATGATGCGGTCATGTCAGACTGCGACACTGAGTTTGTCTTGTTGAAAGGAGAATGACCTTTGGTGATCCGCTATATGGAAATTACCACTGAGAATCGTGTGCACACTGTAGCTTCATAAAAGCCCCGTGCTTGGCTTTGAAAATTAATTAAACTTACAAATCTGTGAGCTTCGAAATGAGCAGAGACCAAAGCTGAAAGTACCTACCAAAACGCTCTTTGTTCATACAAATTAAACAGGGATGTATATTTGCATAATACATCCTTTGCACATCCTTTTGAGACTTCTGAAGTACTTGCAATCAAGTTGATTCCAGACTTCAAAACACAGTGGACAGCGGGAAATTACAGCAGCGTGACCGTTCTTTTAACGAAGGAATTGTTTCGCAAAGTGATCAAAGCAAGGCACGAGCACCTACAAACGCTTGCTTTTTTTCATCCCCTTTCTTTTTGAGCCGTTTGCTACACTAGTTTGACGACCACACCTGCTCATAATACGCATAAAATGATGTCCTTTCCAATGCTGGAACTGACCGTGAGGTGAAGAAACAGGTTAGTGAAGTATTCATTAAGCATTAAATTTAAAATCACAGCGATTTAATGGCATTCGCCACCTTTAGCCTCGCCGATTTAAATGCGTGGGGCATAAATAATTCATACTGCCTGAGTAACGGGAATGCTTGGAAGTTGTAGTAACCCTGCTAACAGCGTAATGGACAAGTGCCTGTTTTCATCGTCCACTTTAGCTACAGGTACCTTAATGACTAAACCCAGTCAAGACTCTATTTAAGATACATCACAGTGTTGAAAATCCTGTAATGGCTGTGCTCCAAAGATCAAAGCAAACTAGCCAAGTGTTCTGCCACTTCAGGAGTCTACAACGTGAGTTTCTACTGTGTATTTTCTGTCTGAGCTTCTGCATAGCACGGTCGGATGGAAAGAACACGAGATTGAAAGGATTTGTGATTTAGATTTAAACGGGCCGAAGTGCGACAAGGCAGTAATGGTGTTGTGTTTGTGATGACACAGCAAACGAGAAGGAACAATAAACATTAGCAGTGACAAAGAAGCTCCCGGTTACTTCTAGCCCAAAATTTGTCCGGATGTCAGTTGTTGTTTTATTGGGCCACGTGATCAAGCATTACGACCATTATGCAAACTCAGCTTCTGATCCAGTAAAAATATGCTAGGAGCTGCTTCTTCATAGAAAATATAAACTTTCTTTAACTTTAACATATGCAAATAAATAAATGAATTAAATCTTTAAATCATTTTTGATGATACCGTATATGATGTACCTCTGTTGGTGGTGTTTGGAATACACTGAACACAATAAAAAAATAATCGTATGAACCTTGCATATAATGATGCATTTTCCTTTGAATAAATACCCAAATTATCAATATTAAAATCTTGTTTAGATTGTAGCGTTCATGACAAAGCAGTTGTCCTTTAAAGGACAATGTTGTTAACTAGGATGCTATCTTATAACTTCTTTAGAGAACCTTTAAGTTTGGTTATCAGTTAATGCAATCTGAAATTGTTTAAAACTAGTCTAAATCAATAAACAGAATGCAAGTATCAATACATAAGGTGAACAAAAGAGTTGCTCATTGTAGAGGTCAGTGTTTAGGATTGGTCATACTTTTCATGTATTATATAAATTATTTCTTAAGTTTAACATCCAGTACTTGATATCTGACAAACATCAACCCTTTCATTAGGCAGTCAGAAATATTTAAGATTGTGTGTTTGTAAGTGTACATCACTTATACATACACTGGAGATTAAAATTAGAGAACAAAACACAATTTCCTAAATGTCAAAGTCACTGTGTAGACCTATGTGAAATTATCGTAACAGGATTGAAATAGCAGTATTTTAAGCTTATTTCATAAATTGTATATATTCTAAAGCACAGTATAAAAGCTTAAATGATATAATTGAAAAAGAGCACTGTCAAAATTAGAGAACACTTTCAGATACCTGCAAGTTATTGGTGTTAATAGCCTAACTTTCCAGTTTTCACTGACTTTGCAAAAATGGTGAGCCGTTCCAAAGTGACTGAAACCCTCTGGCAGCAG
>JAOXYF010000004.1:7740773-7757005 GCA_028565775.1 Sternarchorhynchus goeldii
AACTGTTGACACCTGTGAATGGTAATATACTTATGGACTCTATAATAGAGTCTACAACTGTTACAAGTTGATGTACCAAAAATGCCACATCTGGAGCCAGATACCACTTTGATTTATGATTTGGACAAGCCTCTCATGGAAGCTAACATACATCGTTTGCAGTGGATTAGTAACATTAGCTTGGTTCGGATTAAGAGTGTCGGTCTAACCAGATCAGTGAGTGTGACCACACTTCAGGCTGTTGAGCAGCAGGGAGCACTAGATAGCCCAATGCAACAGCACGGCATAGGTCATGAGGTGTTGAATCATATGAACAGTCTCATCAATCTTCACAAATGTCATGTGGACTCCATGCGTCAAAGTCCAGACTCTCTTTCTTGACATGGAGACACCCAGCAAGGCCACAGTTTGGTGCTCATTTTTGTTTTCTTTTCCACCTCTCAAAACACTTGCTATATTTGTCATGAGCTTCAGAGTGCTTGGTCACTCAGTTCACAATCCTGGAACAAAGTGAAAATATCCACATTTTTACTGTCAAGTCAGAACCAGAAGTCCCAGAGCCAAATATTCAGTTCTGGGCCAAAATAAATTGCAATCCAAGGACAAAAAGTTGCATTATATATTGGTGCATAGTTACCAGGAAATTGTAATGATCAGAGTTCTTTGGTCAGATGAATTCTCCATCACCCTTTGTCTTTGTTTGAAAATTAAAGGTATGGAAATGACATGTAAAATTAGAGGTATGGAAATTGGAGGAAAACATGATATCCTTTTTAGAATTTTAGTGAAGATCGGATTCTGGATCAGATCAGTTCTGGTGTGCAGCAGTACAAATATGGCCTCTGTGTATATCTATAACCACATGGTGCATCTCGAAACATTTTGTCAGATTTTTTATTATACCCAGTAAAACATTAGATGTAACTCTCTCTCTCTAGATAAATCAATAACTTTCTTCCCTTCTGTCATTCTCTTCCTCTTCTTCTATCTGTTCTCTTTCCTTTTCTTACCACCCTATTTGTACCACTATCTCTACTCTCAATTATCGAGATATATACGAGAGTTATTTGCCAAGGCCTCTATAGCATAATTGCTGTGCCTTGGCCGGCCTACAAATCTCCTACCCAAAACTCTCCACACTGCGTATTCCCAGGCTGGCGGTGCTGATGGTGTCTGGGGCCTGGGCTGTAGCTGAGGCCCGCTGCAGTGACTTGTCTGTGCCGTGGACTCTTTGCTCTCTTGTGTGATCGCTACCTGGAGGAGAAACAGCTGCCTTTTTAACGCTCCGGTGCTGCTTTGTTATCTAGGCTTAATGCGCCCAGATCAATCAGAGAAGGATGTTGAACTCCATCTGTTCCTGTTCAGAAGTAGCATTCCAAGCTGCATCAACAGAAACCAAGACCTGCTCTGTTAATTCCCCCAAACACTAGTTTTCGCATAATGAATATGTGTTATCCAGGATAAGAAAAGTGACGGACGGGGAAAAAAAATCCTGCTTTGGAACGACAGTTTACAGGTAGTTCAGTATATGTACCACTTCATCATTATGAAAGCAGGTGGCATAATTTTGCAATAATTTACAAACAGTCAACAATGTAACTTGCAAGCCTCTCTTACTAATAGAATCTGTCTGTATGCACCTGGGCCAATTGGTTCTGCTGTGAAATGTCACACAATTAATATGGATGACAACATGAGCTTTGCACACAGTGCATTTGGCTGTGACAGCAGAACCTGCTGGACTCTTTCTGTCTCTCATCTGTAGCATCCTGATTATCACTGCATTTTTAAGTAAGCTGGTGATTGAAAGCTTGGGTGCCCCTCCCTCAGCAGAACTAAATCAAGGCCTGGCTTCTACACGATGGCGCCTCCTCCAGGTACCACAGCCTGGGCTAAGACAGACAAGGGGAAAGAAAATATGACAGCAAACCAGACTGCATCTAGTCTTCAATAGGCTCCAAAGAAGAATACTGTAGATGCACTGAATTTAATTTTCACCCTAAACCCATTCTGCTTTTCATATGATACCAATAAAAGATTTCTTTGGGTCATCTCCATTCAGCTCTTTCTGGCAAACAACAAAGGTCATTTAACAGAGTAAAACTAATTAGTCTGTGTTCATGCACTGCTGGATTATTGGGTAAATATGGCGTATGTTTCGGGGAGGTCTGTGGGGAGGTTTGTCTGAGCATGTCTCACACCATTGAACCAGGGAGGTTTTGTCTGAGCATGTCTCACACCATTGAACCAGGGAGGTTTTGTCTGAGCATGTCTCACACTGTTGAACAAGGGAGGTTTTGTCTGAGCATGTCTCACACCATTGAACCAGGGCGGTTTTGTCTGAGCATGTCTCACACCATTGAACAAGGGAGGTTTTGTCTGAGCATGTCTCACGCCATTGAACCAGGGAGGTTTTGTCTGAGCATGTCTCACGCCATTGAACCAGGGAGGTTTGGAGTGGGACGAATGCAAAGGTTGTTGTTGCTGACACTCTTACACTTGAGTAAACAATTTGCATGTGGATTTAGGTACCTTTTTCAGAGTTCTGCCAAACTTTAGTTGCATCTAATTTTCCTGGGAGTTCACATGACATTGCACTACTTACATATGTCTCACGCCATGTTCGCATCATGGTGTTTCTCTGCAGCGCTTTTCTCTGAGATTTCCATTTTCAGTTCAAAATAAAATATCTTGGAATAACACTCCAGCCACAGCTTCAGATACATAAGATCAAGGCTGTGAGGAAAACAGCAGGTTGACCGCGGGTGGCCCGAGATGCCAGGCTTGCTATGCCAATGGCTTAGGTCGGAATCAGCCGGGTCCCAATGCAGTCTTGGATTCTGCTGGCTCCAAGCCCACTGCACATGAGTGTGCATGGAATGTAATTGCAGGAGGAAATTTTCAAGATGGAACCTGAGATTTCAAAATTAATGAAAGCCCGTCTGTCTGCAGTTCTGAGGAGATATCTGAACAACGGATATTACCTCTGTAATCTTGTTGCTGAAAGTCCCATTTCCATTATCCAACACTCCACTCCTGTTTCCACTCTTATTGAGGAGACCTAGAAATGTGTTTATCACATTCAGTCTGTTATTAGGGATGTACCTGGGAGTTGGTGTTTGTGTTCTGTTTACTATAATAACTGCAAGTGTAGGATGGACAATGAAAGCAAACAAGCAGCTTCACAAAATCGAGAGCTTTCACCTTTGTAAAGGGCAGCTCCAAGTTTCTGAAAGGTCTGGATTTCATTTGGTTGAAAAGACTTGATTTAATTATCGACTTCTTTAAAACAGTTCTTCATGTTTCCCTTGTGGTATCAACAAGATTTTTGTAGCAATCTCCTTGAAATGGACCGAACAGATGCATATTTTTTGAGGACACATGCTAACATAAGCTGTTTGATCGAAGATACATGAATCTAGGGCCTCTCGAAGGGCACTCAGAAGAAAGTAGTCCAGTCAGTCCTCCCTTAAGCAATCACGCTCGGCACTGTAGAACTCCTGCTGCTCATGCCTCTCTGCCTAGAGAGTGTTGCTTTGAAGTCTGGGGCAATTAGCCTCCACCTGTGAAACAGAAATGCTAACCTCAGTACACTGTCTCACTCAGTGTTCACAGATAATGATGCTAGAATCCTTTGGGAAATGGTCCACAAAGACAATGGAAACCACATCTTGTCGATCCCAGCAGCCTGACCTGGTGGAAGTAGTACCTGTAAGAAATGTTAAAACATCACTGACCTCAAAAAGGTTCAAATATTGTCTCCTGTGGTCCACTCTGCTCTGTTCTATGACTTGTTTGCATAGCTGTTTTGTAGTACAGGTTCAAAGACATAAACATGTATGATTTATAACTATTATTTCTGTGAATAGTAGTTGTAGTTGTCTGAAATCACGTTTGTTTTGTTTGTGCACTTCAAAGCTTTCTGCAGTTATTGGTGGGTCTAGATAAGGGTCTTTGATCTTGTTTTTGTGTTTTACATGGAATTGAAATGCGCTTAAAATTTTGTCCATGTTGTTCTGTTTGGCTCAAAGTAAAAACTTTTGGCAAGCAGCGAGGTCATTGCAATATCTCGATCTGAGGACTGGGACCATTATTAATTTTTTATTATTTTTTTTTTTTTTTGAGATTGTCAGTTTGCCAGAAAAACAATACACAATTATATTATTCAGCTGTCTGGAGTCACATGACCCTCATAAGCTCCAGATGCTGGTTTATCTTAACCTTCTCCTATTCTTCTGAAAAAGAAGGAAAACACAAAGAAGGAAAAGGTGGCAGCTAAATATGTTACAACATCATCTTCATGATCAGTTTGGTTCATTAGTCACCTTACTATGAACTGTTATCCTTCTGGAAATGTAGTCAAAGTGGTTGTTTTGTGATATGTGGAGGATGACCCTGATTCTTATGACCGAGGAGATTATGAAGACCACACTAAGGTCTGGGAGACTCCTGCTCTGCACATTGTCCCTGTTCCAGCACACCTGACCTAGCTCATGAAGTTTTTGGCAGTCAGCCAGTGTGTTGAATCAGTGTGATGCACCAGGGAAACCCCCAAAATGCCTTATGTCTGAGAAACACTAATGTCATATGGCCAGTAATGCTGCTTCACTTCCACTGTTGCCATGACCTCGTGGGCTTTGTTTACCAAGGAATAGATTATCTGTGGCTCCCTGATCTTAATGAATATGTTTTAGTCTCTTAGGAATTTTATTCATCAGTGCACATAACTGGGCTTTTTGTTGTCGTTGGCAGAGAATGTTGCAGTTCAGTGAAACATGTAAGATGAAAGGAGACATGTCAATTACAAAAACACATACCAACCTAAGAACCTCAGGAAGGAAGACTCACAAATGGACTGTCTGCATGTGGAAAACTGAGATCTGAGAACCCAAACTTAGTTTTCCAAATGAAGACACATGGGAAGCATGTCCATTTATCTAACTTCCTATCCTAGTGTCACTGCCGACTGTCTAATTGATAAAAGTTCATTGTAGGTGTCTAAGGAACCAGAGATAAGGCCACATTAAAAGGGCTCTTTAAATGTCATCTAGAAAGAAGGGAGAGAAAGGCGTGTCCTGGATTTGATGTAATTAGGAACATGAAGGGTGCCGTTAACATTTTGCGAGAGGCATACAAAGGTTACAGATATCCACCTTAGTTGGAAATCAAGGAGTTATGGAGTGTAATTAAGAGGGGCTGAAAATGTGATGGAGAAATAGAGTCATTATTTATGCACTTCTTACAAGAGGTTAAAGATGTCTGTAAACAACAAGAGCAATTAACAATTGAGAAAATGGCAGTGGGAATGTGTTATTAAGTGCTTCAGGTTAAAAACAATGAATTCTATAAATAAAACCTTCTTTTGCAATACCTATTCCCTTGCTGAATTTGCTTCTCTAATCTCTCATCAATTACTTTCTTTTCTAATTTTTACCCCCCACAGAGTAAACTGATTCTAGCAAAACTATCTATACAGATGTCTTAGTCAACATTAAGCAAAGCGGGGCCAAAGGCCTGTATGCATGTACTGCACTGCACCCCACTGATGCAAGTCCAACTACCAATTACTGAAACAAGCTGCTACCTCCTTTTAGGTGTTAGAATGTAAGAAAGCTACATTTCTTCAACAATGCCATATGTAAGACCCTCTAATTGGTGGCTTCTCACTGTCATTTAAGAAGTAAAAACAATGCCACACATTATTACTAGCTCCATATGGGTTGTTTTCTCTAAGCTGGAGTGAACTGTGGAGTAGAGAATACCCATAGCAATGCTGGGGATGGGGGGGTGGAGGCTGTGTCCAGAGCCACAGCTGAGCATAAAGCCCCATGAATCCACCTCCCTCCCCAAACGGGCCTCATTGTGCCAGCCGGCTTACAAACCCGCCAGTTCCCTCGGCACTTATTTGCGAATCATGTCCCGGCCAGCTTCAGTTTTAGCTTCATTTTTAGCCATTCTCCTGCAAGGCCCTGAGGGGTGGGTGCACTCAAATTGCTGCTTGTTACACTTGGGCAGAGTTGACTGTCCTAATTGCATTCTGTCTGGCTTTGCTCCGTCTGCTGGGCTACTAGTGGAAATCTGGCATTGCCTCCACAGTGTAAGCCATAAGCATGTTTTGCATGCCGGACCTACCACCCATCCATAGAGATTCAGCCAAACACCACACACACCACACCACACTGGGACATGACCGAGGAGAGCCATAACCTGCTGTCCTGCATCCACTTCAGAGTATTCACAACTGGGACTGCTACTAGAAGTACAACTGTCATGTATTTTTGTTTTTTGTCTATCCTATATTGCTGCATCCCGTTTTGAGCCTCCTACGTAGACTGAATTTGACTTTCACTACTTCTTCTATTTCGGATCTGATTTGCATGGGCAGATTGGAACACAGCAACACTGCAGATCTGGTATCCATGAGAAAGCTCCATAGCTTTAAATGCGAATTAAACAGGCTTGTAGCAAAGATAAGCAATCTGCCACTCAGTGGCACCCCAAACATCTCAATCAGCTTCCTTTCATATAATTTCTATAAACTGGATAAAACTGCAATGCATTTATATCACATCTGGATTAAACATTGTTATTATTATTACTTCAGATGTTAAGATTCTTGCTAACTTTAATCAAATTTCAACAATGAAGGAGCTACTTCCATTCAATGCAACCTCCATCAACCTACCTCCATTCAATGAAGGACTCAACCTACCTCCATTCAATGAAGGACTCAACCTACCTCCATTCAATGAAGGACTCAATTTACCTCCATTCAATGAAGGACTCAACCTACCTCCATTCAATCCCACACCCTATATGCAAACCTTTCTCTGAAGTCCCTTTCTTTAAAGACTTGCATGCCTAGCATTTAGCCTACTATTCTCTCCTATTCTCTTGCATGTAAATGCAAAATAATTGACAGGCTGGAAGAACCACTTCTCTATAGAGACGTTTCCTACAATGTTAATTGGTTTTCTTTTTTCAAGGAAACTCTTTTTGTGATAGCTGTCATAATGTAATGACAGATTTACTGAAGAGCTCTAATAATAAATTGCTTAAAGCAGTTTAATAGGAGGCTATACAGTTGGTCTAAAACTGACTTCATGAACTATGGCTTAACCACTATTTGCTAGAGAGTTTTTAGGCTGACTTTCCAACAGTATAGTGATGGTAATGAAGCTGTATGTTTATGTTTGTTGGGGTTTTTTTTTTTTTTGGAACTCTTAAAATTCATCACAATGTAGTGGTGTTCCATGACGGTTTAGCAAGTGTTACTGAGACTAATTCCCTTCAGTTGAGGACTGTATCCGTTCTTGTGTAAGTATACTTGGAGTGAGACGGTTTTATTTTCAAACATGCTATTTTAGTCCTATGCAGAGACTGCTTAGAACACAACGTGAGGGAAAAGCAGTTCTGAGCCTAACTGAAAAGATTCCTGTGAGGAAGACGTGGACATTTTCACAATGTTTCTGATGGATATTTGTAAATACCAACAGCTAATTAAAGACTGTGAGGTGTTATAGAAGGGTGCTGTGCTCACATCTGGCTTTTCTGGCCCCCCACTAAAAGGCATATTTCCTTCTGAAATTTCATTGAAAAAAGAGGGATTGGATTTTAACACAGTAAATTGTTTACCACAGATTATCACCCCAGTAGATAGTGATGACTACGAAACAATAAGCATATAAGGACAATGACAGGAAATCAATACTAAAATAATGAATAGAAAATAATTAAGTTATGGAATCTTCATACCCCTGTATGTTTGCTGTATGTAGAATGGGCATGACTGTATTAACTTTTTCACCAAAGAGCCAATTACTTTCCTCATAGACTTGTCTGAAGTTCTGCTAGTGTCAAAGGTACCTGAGAGGTGGCTCAGCACTGCTGTAATTAGAGTCCTCCACTAAAAGCACGAAGGCACTGATCTTAGTCACTGATCCTAATGGCCACTTACCTAAAGATCACACTGACATGCCAGTCTGGGCCATTCTTTTACATTTTAGGCCATCTAATATCCTGTTATGGGAGTCTTCCACCACACTCCAGTAATAAGAGGAGTTTCACTTTCAGAGTGAGAGAAATCACAGGTGTTTTGGTGGCCATTGCAGGTTTGTTAGTATCCTGAGAGTGTGCTCTGAGATTAAGGCAGTCTAGCACTTTACAATAGGGAATGTGACCTTTCCCTGCGTCCCCCCACCGTCTCCAGTACCCCTTGGCCCTGAAAGTCTGCTCGCACTGAAATGCATGGCTGTGCTAATTACCATACCAAAGCTCATCATCCGACTATGAATTAACCACCACTGCACTCTCATCCTTTCCAAAGCTGGGAGTACACACTTTTGCTGGTTTATTAGGTACAGCAGAAATGGCAGTGGAGCAGACATGAGGTTTATGGATTATATTTGCAAAAACAGGCTGTTGGAGAGCTGGAAGCTGAGCTGATCTAAATACTTAAAGATGCCTGGCACTTTACTTAAGTGTGGTTTTCCTCGCCCACCTCTCCTGCTCCACCCATAAGCTGTTATGATGCAGGTTTGTCTGTCTGGACCTGCTCAAGCCGTTTGGCTGTGTTTGTTTAAGTGAGTGCTGCTTCAGTTTGCGCCATCTGCCTTTAACAAACAAAGCTGCAATGTAATTTTCTGGCCACGTTTTAGTAGAGTGGAGGGGGTGGGGCTTTCGCACCACAATGACAAACAATATACTGTAGAGAAAATGCATTTTAAAGTCTAACTTGTAAGCGACAACTAAGATAAAATGGTCAAATCGAGTGTTATAACAGCTACTTTTTAACAGCTACTCCATCTGTATGTTGCCCTCCGTGTGTCCGTACTGTGATTCACTGTAAATAAATAATAATAAAAAAACAACTTCTTAAGTGTGGTTTGTGTCAGCCATATCGAGTCTCTAAACCCACTGCAGAATGTCAATCCGTAGTTTTCCGCTTTTGAACGATGTTGCATGTGGCTTTTGTCACGCAAATCTGCTGTTGAGTCACGAGCAGATCATACGGTGTATCAGCACGTGATGGTGAATAAAAATGTCAGAGGGAAAAGAACGGGAGAGAGAGCGCGCAATTTCTGCAGCAGAAGAAATCGGCTGTCAAAGCTTTCTGAGACAAATTAGATGCTTCATAACACAGGCTGCGTATTATTCTTCAAGCGAGAACTAAAGAGCGAGCTCACAGGAATCGATGGTGCTGGGATTGTGTGTTTATGGGTGAGCTACATTGGCTTTAAACGTCTGAGCATCCTCGCGTTTTATATGACTGCAGGGGATTAAAACCGCACAGGAGATTCAGCTAATCATGTCGTCTTGTGGACAGTCTGCGTGAAACGTACGCATGGTTTTAAGTAGTTTAGAAATAGTTTAACTCATATCACTGCTGTTTAACTCATATCACTGAGGTCACTTAAATGATCTCACTCATATTCTAAGTGAAAGAGTTGCATGTTCTCCTAATGCAATGAATAGTTTGCTATATCAAGGAGATTAACGGCAAAAACTCTGATAGGATGACTAGAAGAGGTATCAGTGGTCAAATACACACATGCCAAAAAAGCCCCTGCACTAATCGTTTTTTAAAGGAAATGCCATATGATGTTATCTTTTTACAGTATATAAGAAATTCTAGGAAATATAGAGAACCGGCTGTTTTCATATAAAGTCGTGATAGGTAAAACAAAGAACAGGGTGAGTAGAGAAACTCCATTCCCAGATCTGGAAACGAACTCTTAAATCCATTTTTGCCGCTGTCCACATGATATGGTGCTAAATCTCAGTATTTAGTATACGGTAGGGAACTCTGGTGCATTGTTTTTGCATTTCAACCAGGCAAAGATTAATTATTAATGCAGTGATTATTTTGTTTAATCGATTGGCTTGTTTGCTGAGCAGTCTTTCTGTTTGCTCTGTACTAATATGTAAACAATAAAACTTCGATTTAGTATGGAATTGTTAATATAAAACTTATTGGGGATAAATCGAAACAAAATAAGACTGAAAATTACTTCAGAGATACAAGTTTTTAGATTTTCTGGGCAAGTAGGTCGTTCCGAGTGTCTTTATGAGAGCTACGTCTTATAAATCCGATTAATTTTTATTTATTTAGTTTGTCAAAAACGTTTTTACTGAATGGCTATACGCTTACAGTTTATTGCATGTTTATTATTTGCTTCCTTAATTTTTGCTTGAGGTTTATGTATTGGAGACAGCTTCTTTCATTTAAGATGCATTTTTTTTGCGACGGGAGGTATTAATATAAAGGTTTATTGCAGTCGGCAAGTCATTTACTCCCATATTAATTTAATCCTCGAGTAGGTGGCCAGTCACATATGATAAATCATCCTAAATGAGGAAAATTGAGAAAATTTTTCCTCATTTTCTCCGCTCATTGTGTGAGTATCGACATAGATTCAGGAAATTAAAAATTAAGAGTGGCGCTCGTCGGATTTTGGGGACAAATAAAATCTAATCTAATGTGTGTGTGTGTGTGTGTGTGTGTGCGTGTGTGTTGGGGGTGGGTCAGTATTCTGAAACTGTAGTCTGTCCCGACGTAGGCTTCATCACGTCGCTTTAGCTTTACCTATGCATTAACAGGTTACTGACTTTCTAATGAAGCTTGATGCTATATTAGACGTGGTTTGTGACAATGCGATTAGAAACAGGAAGCATGTATCATATCGAAGATGCATCTCATACAGTAGCATCAGCGAATTCTAACACACATTATACTAGCTCAACTGGTTTACACTTCAAATGATAAGGATTTGTACGTTAAACTGTGTCTCATGTGGTAGGCTACATCCATATATCATTTTAAGTGCAAACATTAAGCCGTGTGTAATTACAAACCTCATTGGCTATTAAAGTGCATTAACTCTCAGGAGCACAAACCCAGTTCTGCTTCCCATTTAATTTGTATGGGCTTTTCTCTGATTTTCGTATGGACATTCAGATGTAGTAATTTAATTTATGTTTAAAAAAATCTCTAGTATTTAGCGCGGTGTTAATTAATCAAGAACATATTGGCTCACTTTGCGCTTCTGCCTCCGGGCCACTGCCAAGCTGTTATTCAAAACATTTCTAATTGAATGTTCATATTAGGGTGACGTTTACTGGGCAGCCCAGGGAATCATACGATTTCTCTTGCCCATGGACATAGACTAGCTTGTGTACACACTGCTACTGGTTGATGTGGTGTGGTGAATTTACACTATCATGTTTTGTTTTTTGTTTTTTTTTTATCTTAGAGCTTTATCTTAGAGCTCAGGACCCATGTATATCAAACATTTTCTCATACAATCATGAAACATTTTTACAATGAACATTTTCAAAAAGCTTTACCAGGTCCAGACCCTAATGTGCTCTAATGTTTTCTGTCTGTCTGTGTTTAGTCTGTGAAAGTGTTATTATAACCTTTGTCTTTCTCTCTCTTTTTTTCTCTCTCTCCCCTCTTAATCTGACCAGTGACCACGAGAGCAAAAGAAGAGAAGCCAAGCCAATCAGTGCTGTAGATTTGGTAAGTACTTTAAATAGCTGTGCTGTTCGTCAATCTGGAAATGCTGTGACAATATGTTTAGATTTTTTCCCTTTAAATTTGCTCACAGATTTATAGCCATTATATGAGGATAGAGATGACTAAAGGGTTTTTAAAGTGTCATGTCAACATATCACAAGTGTTCTATAGAACATCGCACTGCTCTCTCTCTCTCTCTCTCTCTCTCTCTTTCTCTCTTTCTCTCTCTCTCCTCCCCCCATGGCTTTCCTACCATTTTATCTTCATGAACACAACAAAATGGCTCCCATGATGATCTGCTGTTAAAGAAGCGTTAAGGCTTATCCCTGTCTGTTAAAAGAGAAAACACAGTATATATTCCTCCAAGGGACTGAGGAGCTTCTATTCAATAAGCAAAGAGTACTCGGCTCTGGGAGCCTCGAGACAGTATCTCAGATCTGGGAGCCTCGAGACAGTATCTCAGATCTGGGAGCCTTGAGACAGTATCTCAGATGTCCAGCGAACATTTAGTTAATTGGTAACTGCGGTGTACAGTAAGTGGTTTCAGACATGACTAGAGAATGTGAAGTGTTCTCTCTCTCGCTCATGATGAATGGATGTATCTGCTATCTGTGATTTATGCGCCAAGCGCATCCTCATCCGCTCTTGTCCATAAAATAGAAAACCATACATCATGCAGCCTCATCCCATTAGCTGCAACATTAATTACTTGCCGCATCACTAATGCTGCTATAATCCTACCTCTCAGTGCCACTGTGCTATAGGAACCTCTGGCTGCGAGTCCCTGGCTCTGCCGTGTGTAGCCCGGCTTCCGACCCACCCAAAACTCATGCCTCGGCGGCAGTGTGTTATCGTCCATTCCTGTCCTATCCTAATCCTCTTAGATTTCTCCAACAGATAACCCAGATAGTTTCTCATCATAAACACTGCAGTGCAGCAGCACTGTGCCTGTGTTTCAGGGGAGAGACAAAAGGCCAATCCTGTTTGGAGTTGGAGCCATCTGGGGAGCCATCGGGGAACTGGAATGGACCGGCAGGTCGTTCTAGGAGCTGTAAACATGGTTGGCTAATTTAGCTTACTTAAAGCTGATCCGCCAGTAGACAACAGAAGTGCATACTGAGACGGATCTGAGGTCTTATCTCCATCTGTATCGTGGTTACCTGCAAGAGCAGGATGCTGCAACCCCATAGAACAGGGATGTTTTGGATGGTGTGATTTTAGGAGTGAGTTACAGGTGAAGTATAGTTAATTAAAGTTAGGATAGGACCAGATTTCTAAGTGTAGTTATATGAAACAGACACTAGTGTATGTTCACCTGGAGGTTCTGATGCTATTTGCATTTGTTTGAGAATTAAGAATGCGTTTGAACATGAGCCATTGACTCCAATGACAGTGTGCAACATGGGGTGATGATTTTATTAATTGTTTTCTGGGTGAATGAAAAGCAGACACCCCTGTTCTAGATGGGAGCTGTCATAACTTCATAGGGATGTGAAGTCACCTTGTGAGAGTTGTGACAGCTGGCAAGACTGACCAACCACTCAACCACTTCCCCTTAATCAGAACCCCCTCAGGGAGTGGAGGGCAGACCCAAGGTGCTACCTGAGCCTTTAAGCGGCTCAGCAACAATCTGAAATGGTGGCAAATTTGTGCAGAAATGCTTGTACAAGAATAATCCTCATCCTCATCTTCTTCATTTTTTCCCCACTCACAGATGTTGGATAAATTTACACGTAGATTCAAGCTGTAATGAAGTGTAATAAAGAAATAGGAAAACAGCACAGTGGGAATATATGGAACATTTATGGGCTTTTTGCAGTGTCTAGGTTAGTCCTCAGTGATATAAGAAGCTATGACTTCACAGCACATTAGGGCCTGTTTGTGGGAGCTTTAAGGGCTCTCCTTTAGCAGAGATTTCTGTCTCCCCTTTTATTTCTCTCTCTCTCATATTTTGCACTCCTGTTTCTCTCTCTCTCACTCACTCTGACACTCTCTCTGTCTTTCTCTCCTTCCTTCCTTGCTCCCTCTAAACAAGCCTACTCATTCCCTCCATAGATATGTTTCTTCCACCCGTTTCCCTGTCTAAAGGGACAGGCTATGCCCAATGTTCATCTTTTAATCTTCCACATTATACTATTTCATTTCCCCTCTAATTCCTTAATCAGCGAATCTGCCGCACCAGCACGAGTGCAGTTACACTAGGAGCCGATTTCACATCTGTGATGCGCCTCTCGATTTGTGCCCCACGAATTTCGCAATTGTTCCGTTAATAAGCTGTCGTGGATGAATCGCAGCTGCCGTCACAAGACTGAAATGAATGACTAATGCATCCATCAAGGGACATTATCTGAAGATTAGTGCACTGAGTGCATGCAGACCCTCTCCCAGTGGTTTACTGCTAACGCAGGTACATGATGCTGCCTGCACGCATAGTTATGCAGTAGGACGGGATGTTTTACAATTTTAGATGAAATTGAGTAAGCTTACAATTGATCAGGAAAATTACTGTGAGGGAAAACTGTATAAGTTCTATCAAAGGTTCGTCTACTTAATGATTTTAGCTCTGTAAAAAGAAGACTGTACTATTAATATTCAAAGACCTTTGCTACAAAGTTGTGGTAATGTTTGAGATTATGTGATACACAACATACATAATGCCAGATGTCCACAATGAGATGTTAAGAAGGAAGAATGGTTCTTTATTTAAATATAAAGGTGAATTACATTTACCTGTTTGGCAAACACTCTTATCCAGAGCAACTTACAATTTCAGTCATGTTACACAGGAAGCCAAAAGCAGTGTTAGTCTTTCCCACAGACTCTTACTAGTGTAGAGTGTTGCATTTGGTCAGATGGGTTATTGTTGCTCATGAACATGTACATGTTCTTAATATCATTGTAGTCATTCAGTCTTGCTGGTAGTATATGGGCCCTCTGTCAGAGTCTCTTTTTCATTGGATACATCAGGGTCTTGTGCTCAGGTCAGCTGACAGCTCCCTGTCAGTAATTCTGTTCTGCTCAAGCAGGCCCTGCAGGGACAGATGGGACATTTTGAGATGCACTGTAGCCAAGGATCTGTAAGGATTTTTCAGCCAGTTGCCTCTGTATGGCCATCTCTATATACACAGACAAAGACCTGCCCCTTAGAGATAAGCAGATCTCTATACACACAGACACAGACTTGCCCCTTAGGGATGAGCAGATCTCTATACACACAGACCTGAACTTTAGGGATGAGAAGATTTTGCATACCCATGATTTAATGTAATGTATATATAAATATGTGTAAACCTGCATACACATTCTAAATAGCAGTAGGAATAAAAAATCTGCTTAAAAAAGTTTAATCAGTTTTTTCAAGAGACATGATTGAGCTAATGGGGTATGGGTTTACCAGTCGGTGTGTTGATGCTATGTGACTGTTTCAGGAAGTGCTGAGGGATTTTGTAGGATTTTTTTTTCACAGTTTAAAGCAGCTTGGAGCTCACAGCCTGCCACTGATGTAGACATGGAAGTTTTGTCATGTCCTGTAATCATTATCAGATGACTAGTTCATGCTGACACTTCAGTTGTGCCGAGAGTGGAGAGAAGGATGGTGATTTCCTTTTCATCATGCACTACCTTCACTGAATACTATGGATTTACTAAGTACCATATGAGTACTATACTATATAAATACTGTGCTTGGCAAAACTGAACAAAGATGAGTACCTGATCTCCTATTGCTGATGAGAACATTAGGCATTAGGCAGTATATTCCAATAGTGCACAATATCACATGCTGTGGGTCACATGCTAAAGAATAGCTTGTGAAGAAGCCTTTGTGGAGTACTATAATATATATATAGGATATATACAATGTACATAGGGTATATACTGTTTGTGTATATATATATATATATAGGATTTATACAATGTACATCAGGTGTATATATATACACTGGAGATCAAAATTAGAGAACAATGTATGAACACTTGATTTTTTTCAGAAATATTGTAATCTACATTGATCAACATTTGAAGGATTTTTTGTAAAGGGTACACCATGCCACTAGAACAGTGTTTTACAACATAACCAAAGTATATCAACATAAAACCTTTATTTTGCCAAAAACGTGATGATCATAATTAGTGAACAGCAATGACTGTAGTACAGAGAAAGATTACAAAATTTTCTGAAGGTCACAACAGTTACTAATCAGTAGGAAGTGTACAGACCTTTGCTTTGAATGACTTTAGCACATTTGTGGCCACAGGACATCACTAGTCTCTCACACATCGCTCTGGTGTGATTTTGATCCACTCTTCTTCCAGTCTCTTCCACAGTTATGGGACTGTTGTGGGTTTCTTGGCCATAACTTTGTCGCCAAGGATTTCCAGAGGTTATCTATTGGGTTTAGATCAGGACTCTGAGCTGGCCATTTCATTGTTTCAATGTTTTTAGTTTCAAGGAACTGCTTTACCCATTTTGTTGTGTGACAGAGGGCATTGTCCTGCATGATAATTGCTGACTGATTGAGTGATGAACACAAGGAAGGAACGACATGTTGTTGAAGAAGGTTCTGATACACACTTGCATTGACTCCATGCAGCTGTATGAGATATACAACTCTTGCTGCCGAAAACATTCCCCAAACCACTTCCTCCTCCACCTTTCACTGACTTCTTTACACACTTTGGGTTCAGTCTTTCCCCAGTTTGTCGACAAACATGT
>JAOXYF010000004.1:7778617-7793278 GCA_028565775.1 Sternarchorhynchus goeldii
GTGCTCCAAGGTGGACCTGTATAACTGTCCAGACCTCTCAGTGGAGAGGGCAGTAGTGTGCTCCAAGGTGGACCTGTATAACTGTCCAGACCTCTCAGTGGAGAGGGCAGTAGTGTGCTCCAAGGTGGACCTGTATAACTGCTTGCTGGCCCAAGCAACATGTGTTGCACATAACAAGTAGACAGACAAAACTACTACATATCTTTCCGTTGTTTTTGTTATCTTTCATGTTACACACCTGTTACATCACATTGGGTAATTATTAAGACAGCTCTGCGATTATAGTTGATAAACGACTCTGTGATTATAGGATTGCACATGTCTGCATTTTGATTACCTCAACCTGCATCATCAGACTGAATTTGCTGGGATGCTGAACTTGGCACCTCTGTCATGACTGCTTAAGATAATACCACACACTGATCTGAAGATAATACCACACACTGATCTGAAGATAATACCACACACTGATCTTAAGATAATACCACACACTGATCTGAAGATAATACCACACACTGATCTGAAGATAATACCACACACTGATCTGAAGATAATACCACACACTGATCTTAAGATAATACCACACACTGATCTTTTAAGAAATGCCATTAAACTTCATGGTTTTTAACAGTACAATGTATTTTAAAAAGAAAACTGAATTTGTGTTATTCATTTAAGGCACCAGCAAACACAATATTTTTCTTAGCAGGACACACATACATGACTTGCCACTGTATCTACCAGGTGGGAAATCGTGAAATGTGTGTTATTTTGGCGTTTCTGGATGCCACATTGAGCTGGTGTCCACCCCACTGGAATAAACACTACTGGTCATCATTTCAATTTGACGCAAAACTCTCAGGTTCTGCACAGTGACCAACCTACAGTCCGTTCATGCAGCCCATGAGGGCAGTGATCTTTAGCACCCAAAATCAAACCCAGAAAATGACTTTTTCTTCCCAACCGAGAAAATAAGGTGAAACATGGCACACAAAAGCTGAATGAGGGTGTGTCTTTTAAAGAACATGGAGAACTATGTCAAATTATGATAAAATATGCCTCCATTAAGCTTTTGCTTCTGTATCTCTTTTGTTCTCTCACCCCCCCCCTGCCATACAGCTGAACTGAATCTGTGCCCTACATTCCATTTTGTTAATCCCACCCCTAACCTCCACATGCTAGGGCAGGTGCAATACTGCACAGCCTTGCGTGAGAATGACAATCATCTCACCTCGCCTTGTGCCCCAGTGAGATGCCCTGCTCTGCAAGCTCACTGCAGGGAGAGCAGGGCTGACGGACAGCTCTGACATGATGCAATCCACAGACAGAAGGCCCATGGTGCTGTTATGCCACAAATCCCTCCTCCACTGCCCAACACCCCTCAACCGCAGCGCCCGCCGTCTTTACAGGTGCCCACTCACCTGAGACTGAGAGCACCATCTGCTTTATGGCATTTGGCCTGGCAGGTTTTGGTATAGATGCAGGCCAGTCGTTCTGGTGACAGAATGAAGCACTGTAAGAGCCTGGCTGGTTGTGTCAGCCCGTTATATCCAGTGTAATTTCCAAGGCTGGTCCACATGAGCATGAGGCCTGAATACTTTATATGGGCAGTGGTAGATGTAAATGTAATACCACCTGCAGAAGATAAAATGGACGTTAGCACTAGGCACCACCCTGGCAGGAGCAATTTTACCACAGTCACTGTCTGCTGTCTCTACTTAGGGCCTTGTGCTAGTTGGCAGCTTTTACACTAAGGTCTGCTACTACAAAAACCACAGTAGCAAGACAGAGCTGGAGTTCCTGAAGTTTGTCAACAGCTTTATTGTGATTTTGTAACTGTTGTCATTTTGTAGTCAGACATTTGTGCTCTTGTCTCTTAGTGACATTTTGGTTAGCTAAAGGTGCAGTGGGAACTGGGTATTTGCAGTCACATTTCCACATTTCAAAATATTCAGTTCTTTCAAAATTCAAAGAAAGTTCTCCCCTCTTTCTCTTTTTCTCTGTCTCTCTCTCTATCGTTTTACCCACCTGTCTTTCTCTCACCCTCCTTTCTCTCCATTGCTCTCTGCCTGTCTCTCTCCTTCTTGTTCTTTCTTAGCTCCATGGATCTCCATTCATCCCACCTTAGCTAGTGTCCCTCTTTTGTGAGGACGCTGTTTATGAGGACTCTGCTCCTCAGGCCCTCAGTCTTCCGAAAGCTCCTTGAGCAGAGGAGCAAACACCAAGGTAATCCTGTTTAATCACAAGGGACTGGCTTCAAAACACACAGCGGTGCTCTGGAATAACGGCTCACCCCAGAGCCACCAAGGAGCCAATATTCTGGTCTTCAGAAGAAAATCAGACCGGGGCCTTTCACGACTTTTCATGATTATGAATCAGTTGAAACCATCAACCATGTGTGTGTAGTGTTGGGCTCGGATCAGTGGAAGTTGTGGAGACTTTGAGATTCTCAATGAGGCCCATATACAGAAGGATAGGGTTACTGAAGAGTACCTCAGTGGAAAGCTGTATAGGGGAGATGAATAAGGCTCACTTTGAAATGAAAACTGTCTGTGGCAGTTTCAACAAACCTGCCATGGACTAGGAGTGCTTCAGTACTTCGATTTGGAAATATCAACCCAAACCTGCAGCACTGCAGACATCTGCGCAATCACAGCATTGCAAATGTCTGATGTTGTCTGTGCTTGGTATTTTGCTTAAACCAACAGTAAATTATGTGGTTGATGTGAGCAAGAACACACAGCATCTTGTCTTTATACAGAAGTTATTTCTTGAAAAGCAAAACATCTTCTGTGTTCTGTGGACACCGGAATAAGGTATAATACTCTGCAGGTGCATGTGGGCGTGGCAAAAATGTTGTTTTTGTTATTTTTGACTGGCAGCAGAAGAACTAATCTGAGTGGTGCAGTTACAAAAAGAGGCTGAGTTATTCTGAACGCTTGATCAGCAAGTGTGGTTAGGTGTGCCACTGCATTATCCAATCAGATTAACTCCTCTCAATCCCTTTAAAAGCCAAGTGTGAGTTGGCAACACAGTGCAGTGATAATTTTGTCATGGCAGCAAGCATGTAGGCAGTTTAAAAAAAAATCACAGAAAACAGACGTACTTGTCAGGGAAGCAGAGAGTCATCATGATGTATTGAACCTTGCTGTGTATCATAAAACTAAGCAAAAGCTTTATGATGAGACACACAGAAAAAATCTGTTTTTATAATAAATATTATTACCATGAATTCAATAATAATGCATCATCCATATTATTTTCAGTGCTGTTATTCGCTGTGATGAGGATAAAATTAACAGATAATTGTGATATGACTTTAAATTACTTAAATTATATAATTTTACATGTGTAATTACACACCAAGTTTCTTAGTAGTTACAACTGCAGTGTTTTTCTGTACAAAAATGTTGTATTTAGTTGGAGATGTATTTTTAATGGCATGATATTTGTGGTCAAACTACAGTTGTGAGACACTGGACACATCTTGAGTTTGAGATACACCACGGGAACCCAAGCACTTGTGTTTGAGGTACACCACGGGAACCCAAGCACTTGTGTTTGAGATACACCACGGGAACCCAAGCACTTGTGTTTGAGATACACCACGGGAACCCAAGCAATTGTGTTTGAGGTACACCACAGGAACCCAAGCACGTGTTTAAGATGAATGGGGTTTTTCACTGTCATGCCCATGTTGTGCTACTCCTCCCACCGGCACATTTATTTGTCCACCAAATTAACAAATGGCAATAATTGCACATGTGCATTACAAAATTAGTAAAATGCAGCGTTAAAATTGGAGCCTGCCGTCTCATAAGTGATGATCAGCGGGTGCCGGTCCAGTGTTCATGTGAACACAGTTGTTGTCCCAGCGAGTCACAATATCTTGGGTTTGTAATTTCTCACCACAGCAAGCTGGAGCTACATGGGATGCACATTTTTTAGTGCAGGTGCAGAGCCATGCTCACCGCAGACATCTGCTTTTCAGGCAGCTGTGGGAGGTCTCCTCTCCCAGACTGATGGCTGGGGAGAGTGAGGTAGGCTGTGCAGGAGAGAGCGATTTAAGATAGCCAGGGAGAAGAAAGAGAGAGAGGCGCTGACTCAACTCCAAACAATAAAAAGCACACCTCACCATTCTCATTCATCACCCATTCTGCTTTGGCACATCTTCCCCGTTGTCCCAGTGTGCATTTCTGTTTTATGAAGTGTGGCACACACAGCTGAGCACACGGCCCCGCCGAAAAGAAGCATACAATGTGGCGTCTGTGGTTGTCATTATCGTGAGACGTGCAGCAGAGCACTTCCTTTCTGTTTAGAGCGAGGCTGTGGCACCCTGACAGCACATTCTGTCTTCGTGAGTAACTGAAGTGAGAAACTCACTGAGTCAAATTTATTTATGCAGCACTTTTTATAACAGCCATTGTCACAAAGCCGCTTTATAGATGCCTGAGTCCAAGCCCCTAATGGACAGCCAGCGATGACAGGGGGAGGAAAAACTCCCTACGAGCATGAGGAAGAAACCTTGAGAGGAACCCACACTCAGAGGTGGTGCACATCCTCCTCTAGTTGACACTGGACACCACAAAACAACAATATAAAGAATATGAACAGTAAAGAGCAAAATAAGTAATGAAAACAAACAACCAGTTGAAGTCTGTTCCAGGTTTCCTAATTTAGTCCTAATTTAGGTTCGATGAGAAAAAGGTGTGGCTTGAGTGGAGAGGGGATGAGTGTGAGAATCAGCTTGATGGAGAAAACTTTGTTGTCCATGAGTCATTCCTTTGTCTGCCTATCCCTCTGCTACAAATGATTGCTAGTTAAAACAATAATGTCTCTGTGTCGGTACCATATGCTTTGAAATACCCATAAAAGATGTTGGTTCTTTGAAGTCCCAATTAGTAAAACCCCTGCAGGTCCATGATGCTCAAACAGTTAGTCAAAAAAGCAGTAGCAGTTTACCATGAACTGTGATAGTAGGTTCAGAACCATGGTGCTGACACATCCTGATTATGAAAAATGAACAAGTTTTTAACATGATCTGATTGCTGAATGTATTTCCATTACTGGACTGTAGCTAGACTGTCCACTGCTATAAAGACCAGTTTGTGAAAGTTCATTCAGACTCCTCTCTAACTGCCTAACACACTCTAAGTTGTCTTGTACTGTTTTTGACACGTTATCATAGCATTTTTAAGTAATCGTTCTCGTATTGGCTAATTTTATTTGTATTTTATTTTGTATGATGTAGCATTAGGCTTTAATGTCCCGTAGGCCTCCGGGTGTAGTAACGGTAGGCAGCATTACCATCAGGTGACCTGTGTATGTTGCAGGGAGTTTGGCCAGGGCAGATGGCGGTACAGTCTGGTGTCTCTCCAGCAGAACATGGTCATGCTGGAGGACAGAGAGAGAGGATGGTTGCTAATCAACATGGTGGCTATGCTAGTCCAAGCTTGAACAAACTTTTCTCATCCTCACACCATCGCTGACGTGCCAGCAGTGAGTTCTTTAGCATGAAAGCCGTCATTTAAACGTGGTGGTCTGTGCCTGTATCCCCACAGCCTGATCAGCTTGTTTAATCTTTTAACTAAGATGCCTTAGCTCTTGAAGCTGGCCAAGGTAACACTTTCAACCTTATTGTGTTAACTTTATTCTTTACAGTATTTGGCAGTATAGTATATGTGCTATGTGGGAAGTGAACACATGACCTAAACCCTTCTTCTGCTGGCTCTCCCAGGTCAGCTACACTTGCTATTACAGTTATCATAGCAACCAAAGACAAAGCCACTGAAATTCACCATTCACAAAGTGTCTCTGAAGTCTTATCACTCAGCACAGAACAGAACCTGCTGATATTTCCTGCAGACTATTCGAGGCTGCTTAAAATGAAATTCCTTTTCAGCCTGTCACCCATACATAAATAACTCACCAAATCCTACCCAGTGAATCATATTTGACATTCAATTGTATGTTACATGGGCATACCGGCACAACAGTAGACATATCTGGGACCTGGGTGTCAATCTGAGTAATTGTAAAGTTGTTGGAGGACTGTCGTGACTGGTGTGGACTCTGCATCCTACAGCTCAAACCACAGAACCCATTACACTAGTCATCTATCCTCTACATTTCATATGTATATTAACACACGCTGGATTTTGAACACAAAGGTCTGCATAGCCGTGCTGTCACCAGGGCTATTGTCCTCTCTGCAGAAGGGAATCCAGCTGGAAGAAGCCCAGATGACTGTGACGCTCAAAGAGACGAGGCCAATTTCACGAGTCCACTCTGATGAGCCCTCGACAGGAGACGCGAGAACGAACAGAAGGAAAGAAAGAGTGAAAGATGAGCGCTGTGACTGGCTGTGAAAGGGAAGCCGCGTGAGGCACCGGTTCGTGAGCCGCTTTCATGCACGTGCTCACAAACACGCGCGCACACAATACCACTTGAAACTGATTAACTGGCGAGGCGGATGGGAAACCTGTATGGAATGGGCTCAGCCGCTGTTCAGTGTTTCACGGCGTTTGTTTCACGAGCTCAGTTGCGTTCGGGGGCTGTGGAACGGCTGGCGCTGCTCGTTTGTGGCCGGGAGCCTCGGGCGACTCGCGCTTCTAAAGGGCCCAGTTATTCAGGATGATTTACATGCCAAAGCAGCTGGCCGTTCTGGCATCTGCCCAGTCGCCGCATCAGGAGCTTCAGAGCATCGGGAACCGGTGCAGAACCACACCACAGATGCTTACTACGTAAAAGTACGAGGCCCACTGAACGTACTCTGGAGATGACATCAGTGCTAACCTGGGTCAGAGACAAACATTCATCACATTACATAACGCCAACATAGATTTACTACTCAAAACATTACAGCATATACTAGAACCCCCTGGTATTCAGAAAAAAAGTCTCTTAGAAATGTTGGTGTACAACACTCGAAGCTAAAATACTGGCCTGCTAGCTTGTCCATTCACATTCTGGTAATGCTAATTCTGGTAACGCTAATTCTGGTAACGCTAATTCTGGGTGTACGTCTTTCTCCATTATTTTTTGATTACAAAATGGAGATAAAACACCTTTGGACTGATGAGGAGATAAACAGTCCAGAGGATATTGCCATTGTTTTTGTCTCACCTGTGTTTATTAAAGGCACTGGTTTAGCTGTGTTGTTCATGTGTATTAAAGGCACTGGTTTAACTGTTTGTCATGTTTAGTGTGTAGAAAAGACAGTAGTTTAGCTGTGTTTTTCATGTGTAGTAAAGGCAATGGTTTAGCTGTGTTGTTCATGTGTAATGTGTAGTAAAGACACTGGTTTAGCTGTGTTTTTCATGTGTAGTAAAGACACTAGTTTAGCTGTGTTTTTCATATGCGAGTGAATAAATTGTCTCCATTTTCTTTCATTTACTCACCTGTCAGGCTGAAGCAATAGCTTTTAATCTGGGCATCAAAGTAGTGAGAAATAGGAGACCAATGGCGTGCACCCTCCCTTCCTCATTTTCTCTCTGTTCCACTCGCTTTGTTGATGTTGAAGCTGCGCTCTACTGTCCCATCGAAAATACATCATTTTTCTTTTAAATGAAAAAGAAAAGGGTGGTGGTGCTCTTCTCCTGTGAAAGACGTTGATTCCTCCATGTCCTCTGTAAAGGAAAATTCAGCTGCTGTATGCATCTGTGAGGAGATTCCCAGCTGCTCCCCATCCTGTTTCTTTAGCACGTGACCTAAGGCTGGTACGCCATCCATGAAAATGCTTCATCAATACACACCCTCCCGCTTTACCCCATAGAGAGAGAGAGAGAGAGAGAGAGAGAGAGAGAGAGAGAGAGAGAGAGAGAGAGATTATCTGGCTGATGGGAAGATCAACAAGAGGAAATGACACAGGCTCCTCAGGCCTGCTTCTGTAATGCTTATGTTTAGAACCATTGATTGTGCTGGAAATCTTTGCTCTGGGCATGTGAGGCTCCGTGAGCCTGCTGAGCCAGTTCTGCATCGTGCACAGAAAAGGGAAATTTGACTCGCGCTGTTCGCTTGTACCACCGTACGTGCTTCCGTTTTCTCGGTCAGCTTTTTCTTAACCTTTACCCTCTGTCCTTCGCCCTCTGTCTTTCAGATCAGAAACGCAACTGCTGCCGATTGAAGTGAGCGGGACTCCAGAAGCAGGCACCATTGAGTTAAAGGTTAGACTCTGTTCTCTGGCTTCAAAGACGGGATATGGGCACACACAAACACACACGCGCGCGCACACACACACATACACACACACTCGAATTCATTAGAAATGCCAAAGGCTGGAGGGTTGCCCTTGCCATTCACTCCTCAACACCTGCACACATTCATCCTCTGGCTGGCTGTCACCCTGTTCTATCTGGGTGTGATCACTCTCATCTAGGCAATACACCACACCGCACAGCAGAACACAGCAGCACAAATACGCACAACCCCAGGGAAATCAATACCTATTCCACAACACTAATATATATTTATACAAGCCCCCTCACTCAGTACAGTTACATGAATATATACCAGACCAGTCTCTCTCTCTCTGTCTCTCTCTCTCTTTCTCCCTCTTTCTCTCTCTCTCTCTCTCTCTCTTTCTCTCTCTGATATACCACCACACACACATACACTTTCTATTTCCATTCAGTGTAAAATGGCTTCCTAACAACACAACTGAACTGACAGTTAGAATTCATATGTAACATTTTTGTCATGGGTAGGAGAGCAAAAAACAAAAAAAAGATTTGTGAGTCTAAGTTCCTCCTTTCACCTTTATGGGTTAAGGAGTTGAACTAATGAAGTATTGATTTGACCTTCCTGCACAGATATAAACATGCTGTATTGAAGTATAAAAGAGAGAGAAAGAGAGAGAGAGAGAGAGAGAGAGAGAGAGAGAGAGAATTAGTCCCTTGGGTACAGGCTGAGGGTGGGACTGTGGCAGCGTGATGTTTGTCATGGGAGGATGGAAGAGTGGGGATGGCTTGATACCAATAAAATAGATGGCAATAAAAAGAATGAATGTCATGTCAACAACAGGCAAATGGTGTTTTTGTTTTCCAAACCTTCTGGAAAGTAAATAGGTTTTTACATGTTTAATTTATTCCATTCCCTGATAAAACCTGACCATACATGGACTAAAACACGTTTTCAGAGAAAATCTAAATGCACTATTTCATCCTTCCATTATGGCATTTTAGCTCATGTATAATTTATGAACTGTCTGGATACTGTGTATATACATACCCTGTATGTGTATATACTCTCTGTCTTGTACAAGCCTATGCACTCTCTCATTTACCCTCGATAGACTGTTCAGATCTTTCCTGCTCAATGTAAGTGAGGTAGCCGTTAGCTCTGGGGTCTCCCGTGCTTCGTCGTCATGGTGTCCCAGTGTTCCGACATCACATCAGTGGCTGTTTGCATGGCTGTTGAGGACTCGTTAAAAGGCCATTTTTGTTTTGAGCATTGGGAGTTTGTCTCTCTGCCGCTCCAGACAGGCACGCTGGGACTCGGAGCTCTGACTGCGGGAGGGAGCAGTGAGTGCACCACCAATTTTTCATCATTATTGGGTGTGACACATCCAAAGTGGCCGAGCGGCAGGCGCGGCGCAAGAAGCGGAGGCCTCAGTCAGCCGGCAAACTCCCAGCCTGATGCCCCCACACCACCCCCACCACCTCCAGCTCCCCCAGCTTCCCGAGCAGCGGTACCTCAGCCACCACAACCCAATTCATCTCTGGCATTTATGGGTGATGGGGTTAAGGACGGGTGTGGGCATGCTTCTTTCTTACCAAGACTCCTGTCCTTCTCTTCCTTAGTCTGAAAGTGTTCTCCCACACAGACAGAGAGAGGGGGGGGTGAGAGAGACAGAAAGGAAGAGAGAGAGAGGGAGGGTGAAGGAGACAGAGAGAGAGGGAGGGAGAGAGAGAGACAGAGAGAGGGTGAGAGAGAGAGAAGGTGAGAGAGGGTGAGAGAGACAGAGAGGGAGGGACAGAGAGAGAGGGAGAGTGAGAGAGACAGAGAGGGAGGGTGAAGGAGACAGAGAGGGAGAGAGAGAGACAGAGAGAAAGAGGGAGGGTGAGAGGGAGTGAGAGAGGGTGAGAGAGAGAGAGGGTGAGAGAGACAGAGAGGGAGAGAGAGAGAGAGAGGGATAGAACTGCCTAAATCTAGACATCTTCTCTTCATCTTCAGTGGCTTTGCAAGTGCATTAGAAACTAAAGGCCTTCTTATGGAACGTTATTAACATACTGATTTGCTCGGAGGAGCAGTGGGATGATTTTTTTTTTAAAGCATTTGTGTTTCTGGAATAGCAATGAAGTTCTGTCAAAAGGCATTGTGAAGGTGATGGCTGTGTGGGATGGCCTAGAGAAAAGTGTATTTCTTTGTAGAGAGATGGAGATGATTCTCATCATGAGCTGCTTCACCACCAAAAGCACACACTGTGACAATGAGAGAGAAACTAATTAAACTCATTAAGCATTCTTGCTCGGAACACGGTCTCTGCTGGTAACTAGTACTTCGCTAATTTCTACCTGCTGACCGACACGGCAGCAGTTCACGGCAAGGCTTTGTTTTTCTTCCCTTTCTTATCCTGGACCTGCAGGTGAAGACCTGTGGATGAACATTCCAAGAGGCTGCATGCATGCTGTCGTGTAAAGCTGAGATGCTCTCAGCAAACCTGGCCAACGTCAGCCCTGTGTCTTGAAGCTTAGGGAACGTTCTACGATGTTTCGTAGAAATTGTTCCTTTCTTTGCAGCCTGTCAAATGCTGATATCAGTCAAGTCTTTTGTCCCGCGGTTATGATGCCTATCGCCAGCGACACTCGTGCTGAAGGAGTCCATGATGATGGAGAAGTACAGCTCAAATGGAGAAGTACAGCTCAAATGGAGAAGTACAGCTCAAATGGAGAAGTACAGCCAGGCGGTGCAAGGCGCCGCAGAACGAGTCACGCTGACCTCACTACCTTTTCAGTCCAGGTACCAGCAGACTTATCATATTTAAGAGTGGAAGGAGGGCAAATTACACAGCGTTTTGCGCATAACCCAGAATACATTCAGACCAAAAAGGCTACTGCTTGTTTTGTGGCACGCCTGAGCTCTCTCCCACTCAGCAGGTCCTGCTCAGTCTCAGACGCACACACAGGCTCCAGAGTTGCTCCATGCTCCGATCCAAGACAATTCAGTTACTTCAGGACACAGGGGCAGGTGCTTGATGCCAGAGTTTAATGTACACAGCGAACAACCTAGTACAGAGTCCAAGGATGTAGTCACACGACGGACTAAATCAGTGCACAGAAACGATGAACGCAGACCCAGTGACTTCACAACGACCTGTGAGACCTGTATTTGTAGGCAGTAGTGGTGATCTGTGAGTCTAGTACTCGGGTGAGGGCCATGGAAAGGGATGAGCTGTAGCAGGTTTGGTTGCACAGGGCGTATTGATCATTTTTTTCATAGATTTACTGTGGAAGAAAATATTTAATTTAGAGTTCAAGATTACTGACAGGAATTACGATATTTCCTTTGTTTGCTGTTATCACAAATGTTATCACCTATAGCTGTAAAAATTATTTTAATGTACTGTATTACTGTTACTGTAATGAACACTAGCACTACCACTCTGGAGGGGCTCACTGAAGACAGTGGCAGTGTCCCAGATGGTAGTTCACAGTAGTGCTTCACAGAAGGTCTTTAGAAAGCCACAAGTCTTTCTAAAGACCTTCACCTTTAGCTGAAATCCATGGTGTAAATTGTGGATTTTAAGAACATTTTAAAACTCTCTTTACATCCTGGTAGCTCTAGCTAAAATAGTTGCTCTGTGAAGAGCAGGAAATGCGCCTTTGTCTGTCCTGGGCTTTGTAATCAGCAGGTAAAAACCCGCACACTGACTTAAGCAGGAAGGCAGCGTCTGTACGAGGAGGCGGGCCGCCATGTCGGGTAATTATCTCATGTACACATGCGTGGCACCCAGAAGCGTAGGCAACGCGCACGTCTTGGGAGGGAGGGGCTTAGTAGAAAGGCTGTAATGGAGTGTGTGGGATTGGAGGGAATGGGGAGAAGGGGAGCTCCACCCATCTACCTCTGCCCTGACAGATAACTGCTCACGTCAAAACTCTGTAGGAAGCATTCGTGCTTGTGTTGTGAACATTGAATGTATTCATTGTGGTAAATGAAGGTTTGGGATACAGGCTGTGTGGCTTTGTGCTTCTGCTGCTTCAGTCTGGTCCTGTGTGACCAGGAGGCATCGGGTAATGTAACGTAATGTAATGTGTGTGTGTTTTAGATTATAAAGCACCATCACAAACCATCATAAATTCTTTATTGTTGACCTATTGCATATACAGTTCTGTATGGTGTGGGGGTGTGTGGTACTGATCCAGTGAGTACTGCTGCACTAAGAGCTGGTATCGTTCCTCTCCGCTGCCTCCTACATAACTCCCACATATCTCTCTCTCTGTCTCTCTCTCTCTCTCTCTCTCTCTCTCTCTCTCTCTCTCCCTCCCTCTCTCTCTCTCTTTCCCTCACTCCCACCCTCTCTCTCTCTTCATCTCTCTCCTTCCCTGTCTTTGTGTCCCCCTCCCAGCAACACTCCAGCCACAGCAGTCCCACCAGGGTTGTGGGCTTCTCCCGGCCTGCCTGATCACTCTCTATTTCAGCGCCCGTGCTGTGAAGTGTTCTCACCCTGTGTCTGTTTGTTTGCTATGACTCACCCAAACACAAAGGCCAACAACCAGACAACTGACTCCGTTCCAAGAGCCTCAATATTCACAAGATCCCTCATGTGCTGGAGATCATAGAACTTTTGTATGCTTTGTTTAGCACATTCATACAATTGTGTGTGCACATGTGTGTATGTGTGTGCGCGCACATGTGCATGTGTGTGTGTTTGTGTGTGTGTTTGTGTGTGTGTATTAATATGTAACAGTCACGACCTTATATGAGGGGGCTGATTTTAACAGTCTAGTGTAATATTGTATGTGTGTGTGTGTGTGTGTGTGCGTACTTTTGTTTGTGTGTGTGCATGTGTGAATTTTGCAACAGTCACGAGAAGAGGATTTTGGGTGTATTGATGCAGGTGTGTGTGTGTGTTTGTGTTTGTGTGTATGTGTGATAATTTAATTTTCAGACCTTGAACAGACAAGGCTAATGAGTGCTGTCTAAATCCTGCCTAATCCTCAGCTCATTTCACAAAGTGGACCTGGACCCTGGAGCCTACACACACACACACACACACACACACACTTAACCGAATGTCAGTTAGTGTGGAACTGTTTTGTTAACTAGATGGGTGTTACGAAAAAACTCAAAACAACAGCACATGTATACAAAATATAATATCTGACAGTGAACAGGAAAGAGCTTGTGTGAGTGTATCTGCTCCACGTGTCTTGTGCTTGTGGACTGTGATGCTCCATCAGTTTCAGGTCAGACAGGTTAAAGTAGGTTCTTCTGCTGCTAAGAAAATGTCTTAATTGTGCGACTTGTGCAGAATAGCCAATGAGATGAGCCAATGAGATAGCACCGTGGTATGCAAATGCAGTAGTTCATCTGCCTCTCTGATTGGATTTGCCCATTAAATTGATCCCTCTGGGTAACTGAGACAGGTCTTTCTCTCTTTCTCTCTCTCTCTCTCTCTCTCTCACTCACTCTCTTTTCTTATTGTTTCAGTCTCTTTTCTCTCACCCATGTTTCTCTCCTCAGGTGATACTGCAGTTAAAAATTGCACTAAAAATGGATGTGGTGTTCTTCTGAAACACTGGTGCTTTTTACACACGTGTTGCTTCCGAGAACAACAGTACACAAACGTATGTGACTATATCATGTGTTCATAAATCTTTATATATAATAAATATATGTATAATAGAATTTGCAATAATATCACTATGAACAAAATCCTCATGATATTTATATTTTTAGGTAACATTTCCCAATCCTAAATCGGCTTGTCTTGCCATGGCTATGAATGTTATGCTCAAACTGGTGAAGGAAATATTCACTGGTGGCCTTGTTCCAAGCTGGTGTGTAGACTGAAGCATCCTGCTGAGTTAACTGCCTATGTTCAATTTTGTAATCCTGAGCCCACATGCTCACATAGGCATTCATTAATTCTTGGGTACCTCCAAACTGTCACTCACACCATGAAGAGAGAAGATATGTAGACTGCTACAAACAAAGCCTCCCCCCCTCCCACCAGTTGGCTAAAGGAAAAAAATAAGCAGCTAAATTTAGTCTGCTGAAACCCATTCAGTCAACTGGAAGATCGGTGTGCATCTCGGAGAGAAGCCAGGAGTGTGAGGCTTCTTCACTGCTGCTGGGTTGGAACAGAGCCCCTGTCCCTGCCTGTGCTCCTGGATGAGTGTCTGTACAGTGGCATCAGATCCAGCAGGAGAGAGGCCCCCACAGGTGCTGACAGGGAGGGGAGGAGAGGAGAGGGGAGGATTATCTCAGACAAGTGTGAAAAGAGCACCTGCTTCTGCAGATTCCATGCAGGATTCCAGAAAGCACAATGGAGAGAGGAAGAAGGTTTCGAGATGAAGCTGTTTCTGTGCATTCTGGCAGCTTTGTGCTATTGGCGAATGGCATGTGTAATTAAACCATCAGCAGTAATTAGGGGAAGTTTCCCCCTATGCTACTCATTCAAAAGGACACTTTCCTCCCACCCCCCCCTCTCCTCCCACC
>JAOXYF010000004.1:7807995-7825378 GCA_028565775.1 Sternarchorhynchus goeldii
TTCAGTGTGGCTCATTCATTCACTGTGTTACGTTCACATTCAGTGTGGCTCATTCATTCACTGTGTTACGTTCACATGCTGTTTGTGGTGCATCCACACTTTTGCAGAACAACAGGACTTTGGGGGGAAACTTCGTGATCCAGATGTGTTTTCTCAGTGGACAATTCACAGGTGGACATCAGTCACTTCCACAAATGGATCTAATAGCAGAGTGAAGGGCATGGTTACTACATTGAAACTTTAGTCAAGACCTGGACTTAGGAAATTTTGTGTCAATGATATAACGCTCCTAATTATGACTTTAAGTCTGTTAAAGAACGTCCAGCCTCTCAGATGTGTTAGTTTCTGTTTTGTTTTGCTACTGTTTTTGTCTAAACAATTTGTTACTAGATGTGGAACTATGTTTAAGATAATAACGGATTCACGTGTGCCCTATGACCTTGAATGATCCACCTTTTGCCTACAAGTAAGTTACTGTACTTTGAAATGTACTGGATAACCACACTAATCACGTTGCCTTCATTCCCAGAGCCCTTCATTAGTTCTGCTACGCTTCTGCAGGACTTTTTTCATGTGGTCACTGTTTTCAATGCTCTTTGTTCCAATGCTGCTTTTTATCTTTTTAACTTTCTCTTTTTAAATGTCGCAAGTTTTCTGAACTCTTCACACACCTTTGACCTCGCAGTACTGGTCCACACACACACATCTGATGGAAGGCAAGGAATGGGCTTTGCTTAAAAGCCTGCGACTGATCAACATTTTAAGAACTATGGCTGTATCAGAGGCAGGTGGGTAGCTGGAAATGCTTTCTGTGGCATCGGTGTGTTACCACACCTATTCTGCCCTCCCTGCACTGATGTGTTCAAGGGAGGGGCCGTTTCCTCAGAGGCAGGAGCAGTTACTACGGTAAGACCATTTGCAAGGTCATATCTGCTCCCTGATCACTGACGACCAATGCAGATTGCATCAATGGGAAATAACTGAGGCCTGAACTACATTTTTCTCCACTGTTTTTTAGCCACGTCTGCTGATGGCAGACCTCGTGTCTAGTTTTTATTTGTAATTATTTATTGTCCTAAACAAGAATGGTGGGGTTAATGTGCAAATCAAAGGGAATCAAAGCAGACAATCATTTAAGACCCCTCACATTATTCAAATGGTTAAATGTAAAGTTAGTAACTGCTTATTTAAAAAAAGCCTTTTCTTTTAGAAACATTTCTTCCCCCATTTCAAGCAATACAGGCATGTGATAGTTATTAGTCATTTTTCCAGTTTGTCTCTCTTCCAGTAGGGGGTTGGCAGGGAACTGAAAGCCAATCAGATGCCTTTGTCCTCTGTAAGACCTTGAATGAATGTGAAATAGTTCCCATCAGCTCACACTCTGTAGTGTACTATATATCCTGTAGGGAGCCATTTTGGATTCAGCCTTATTCTCAAGCAGCATCATGGTGAACTTCAAACAAGCAAAAGTGAGGAGAAGCACAAAGGAAGCATCAGTTTCTTCACCTGTGCAGCAACTTCACTACCTCTCTCGCACTCTTCTACCTCTCTCACACTCTTCTACATCTCTCACACTCTTCTACCTCTCTCACACTCTTCTACCTCTCTCACACTCTTCTACATCTCTCGCACTCTTCTACATCTCTCACACTCTTCTACCTCTCTCACACTCTTCTACCTCTCTCTTTCTACCTCTTTCGTGCTCTCCTTTCTGCCTCCTTTCCTCTTCTCTCACCTCTCTTTCTCAGCATGACTTATCATCGGCAGATAAATTCTATGATTTATTCAAGCCTTCTGTCACCCTCATGTTTGTAGAATTCAGGCTATTTTTCAGAGACCAGTTATTCCTGAAGACCTTTAGCCAAATTAACAGCCTGATAAAATCAGCATGTTCTTGTTCTCCAGCCTAAAGCAGTGTGAATCAGTGACCTCCCCTGAAACTGTCCACAGTCAGAACAGGTAATAAGACAGTGGCCCAGTCCTAGGGACCCCAAGCTCCACCAGCCTGAGTGTTCTCAAGCTAAACACCCCTGATTCAGCTCAGCAGCAGAGTGTCAAGTCCTTGAGCTGTGTCAGGTGTCCTAAAGGAATGGAACACATCATTTATAAATCATGGGGTCTCTTGAGCTGGGAACAAGTTACAGTGAACATGATGGGTCACAGTTCGTATAAACAACATGGGGGAAACCTTACAACCTAGAACATACACTGAATTGCCCACCTTGACATCCTGTATAGCTCTATCTTATAGGCTGCTATAAATGTAAAGAATGGTTGTAAATTGTAATCCACCAATGCTGGTGTTCTTTGAAATCAACTCTGACTGTACCAGAGTCCTCCGTCCTATATAAATTGTGCCACATTTTATTGGCACCATGTATATTGTATGATTGACCTACTTTGACCAGGTGGCAGGTGATAGCTGAATTTTTACTGTAAATTTGTAAAAGCTCTAAATACTGTTTATGTACAGTTTTTAATGCACCATAAATAAAATATCTAAGAAAATATCAGTCTCCCTTTATTTGAATAAGGTCATTCAAGAAAAAGGGCACTGCAACAGTTGTGCAGAGAACCAGTTACCATCAGTCGACTTCTTCATAGTGTAGATCAGTAGGTTATCCTGCATGTAGATGCTGGTGGCCCATAGAGTTTCAAGTACATACCACTTAGAAAACACAAGTTACCTGGCGTCACTCCCAAATAATCTTACTTGCACCTGATTATCATATATAATACCCCTGCTGTTCTATTGATATGGCCTCAGGTCTTTATTAAAACCTCCTCCCCCTCTGTGAACATTAGATATTGCTGGTGGGAAAGGAGGCGTGTCACCTCTGCGTTTTAGAATCATGTGTCTAAGCTGCCCTCCCCAATTAATCAGAACACGGATTTTTACAGCAGTGTCCAATCAATCTGACCTGCTGCAGTCTGTGCTACAAAAAAGTGTGGTCATTTCTGTCCAGGCCTCGTGTCTCTTTCTTTAGAGACACACTGTTCACAACAGAGCCTGTTTTTACCCAAAAACCACCTCTGGGCGGTGGTGCTGTTTAGGGCATGGCTGTCAGTTTGAATTGCCTGCCAGCCAGCTCAGATGAGAAGCTCCTTTGGGGAAAAAGAGTTACCCAGGATGCACCAGAATGAGGGGTTATCAGCTGAGTTACCCAGGATGCATCAGGAGCAGGGGCTATCAGCTGAGTTACCCAGAATGCACAATGACAGAACAGGCTAGAGGCTGATAGTAGCATGACACAAAGCTTTTGGTTCTGAGTGAAGGGATTAAGCCTTGATATGGGTAATAACAAGACTTGATGGTTTGAATGGCACAAAACTTGTGGATGTCAAGCGTGGTCTGGGGGTGGCAATGTTGTAGATAGCGGAATGTCACCTTTTAATTGAGAGCATGTCATAAATCTGCATTACTGCAAAGGGCTATGTGAGGCTGAACTGTTTGTAACAGTATGTGTGCTCTACTGAACACACACACACACACACACATACACATATGTACAAAAGCACAGCACACATTCAACTGTGAGAGGTGCTACATTGTCATTTTCTTTTCACATTAATATGTTCCAAAAGCACAAAAAATAAGCGCTGCTAGGGTCTTGGTTTCCTACTGGTGGTTCTCTGGTGACCCTGTAACTAGTTTGGCAACTTTATAACTGACAGTTAAAATTCAACATTAAATAGTTATACTTTGTGCTCCACACCTCAGTGCCTGGGGCAAGCTCTAAAATTTTCCCCTACAATGATTTTCTGCTCCTTGTCACTCAAGCTGAAGTCAAAGACTTGGAAGTTCTCTTGAATTCATAAGGGAGAGACGGACTTGGGTAACACAGTAAAGTTCCTACGGATGTGGAGCTGAACGAGAACCAAAACAAAGGTCAAGCTGTGTGACTTTTATCTTTGGGTCCTCTTAGCCATGACGGGGAGTTAGCGTTTTACTGTGGCTTATGGTCTGTCAGGGAGGCTGCCAGAGGCTGTATGCAGTCACTCTTATACTCTCAGACTGATGGAAGGTGATCGGTTTCTCCTGAGTCAGGTAAGGATGGCACTCAGTCTGGTTGTTGGCAGGTTTATTCTTCAAACCTGATTTGTTTAAAATAACTTTAGTCTGCTTATCACTTCAATCATGCTCATCTCTCTTTCTTTCTCTCTCTTTCCCTCTAGCTATATTTCTCTGTCTTTTTGCCAATTAGTTGTTTAATCCTCCCTAGTTAATAAATATGTATATCACCAAAAGCCACCTGTGGTCAAATTAGCATTTTCAGTGATCAGTGAAGCTGTGTCTTTTGAAGCATCTTCATTTAGGGTGTTGATATGGTGTACAGAGGATATGCAGCTGGCTGTGGCACACAGGTGGCATTGGAAGGATGGAGTGAGGTGCTCTCAGTGTGTGTAGAAGATCACTCTCAGTGTGTGTAGAGGATCACTCTCAGTGTGTGTAGAGGATCTCTCTCTCAGTGTATGTAGAGGATCACTCTCTCAGTGTGTGTAGAGGATCACTCTCAGTGTATGTAGAGGATCACTCTCTCAGTGTGTGTAGAGGATCACTCTCTCAATGTGTGTAGAAGATCACTCTCTCAGTGTGTGTAGATGATCACTCTCTCAGTGTGTGTAGAGGATCTCTCTCTCAGTGTATGTAGAGGATCACTCTCTCAGTGTGAGTAGAGGATCACTCTCTCAGTGTGTGTAGAGGATCACTCTCCGTGTGGGTAGAGGATCACTCTCTCAGTGTGTGTAGAGGATCACTCTCCGTGTGGGTAGAGGATCACTCTCCGTGTGGGTAGAGGATCACTCTCTCAGTGTGGGTAGAGGATCACTCTCTCAGTGTGTGTAGAGGATCACTCTCTCAGTGTGTGTAGAGGATCACTCTCCGTGTGGGTAGAGGATCACTCTCTCAGTGTGTGTAGAGGATCACTCTCCGTGTGGGTAGAGGATCACTCTCCGTGTGGGTAGAGGATCACTCTCTCAGTGTGGGTAGAGGATCACTCTCTCAGTGTGTGTAGAGGATCACTCTCTCAGTGTGTGTAGAGGATCACTCTCCGTGTGGGTAGAGGATCACTCTCAGTGTGTGTAGAGGATCACTCTCTCTGACGGCCTTGTCCAAAAATCACTCCTTTTTCTTTATCTTCCAGTCCCTTTTTATCTCCTCTCATGCTTTCTGTCTCCCCTCTTCTACTATTTCTTTTCTTCCTTCTCTTTGTCTCTGTTCACATCCTCTCTCACTCCGTCCTATTGTTCTCTTTCTTACTCTCTCTCTCTTTCTCACTCTGCCACCTTCACAACCTCTTTCTCTCACTCTGTCCCCTCTCACGTTCTCTCATCCTCTTTTACTTTGTCCTCTCTTTCTCTCTCTCTCTCCACTCACTCTCTATCTCTCTCTCTCTCTCTGTTCACCCAGACCTTCTATGTTTATTGGGAAAGAAACTCCTCCAGGAAACACTGTTACCAGCTTATCTCCCCCTCTCTGTTTATCCCTCCTGTTTTTCTCCCTGAATGCTTTGCCACTTTGCACGGTGACTTTGGACTTCTCTTTAGCGTTACTCTGTTATCTTCACCTGACGCCTCGCTGTCTGGAGTATCAGAACGAGGTCTTCAGGTCTTTGCCACGTATTAGAACCAGCTCTTCACCATGTATCAGAACAAGCTCTTCACCACGTATCAGAATGAGCCCTTCATCATGTATCAGAATGAGCTCTTCCCCATGCATCAGAACCATGTATCAGAACGAGCTCTTCACCACATATCAGAATGAGCCCTTCATCATGTATCAGAATGAGCTCTTCCCCATGCATCAGAACGAGCTCTTCACCACGTATCAGAACCAGCTCTTCACCACGTATCAGAACGAGCTCTTCACCACGTGTCAGAACCAGCTCTTCACCACGTGTCAGAACCAGCTCTTCACCACGTATCAGAACCAGCCCTTCACCACGTATCAGAACCAGCTCTTCACCACGTATCAGAACCAGCTCTTCGCCACGTAGCTCTGGCCACAAGTGTGATAACATTTGAACCGGTGACCCATCACCGAGTTTGGCTGCGATTTGGCTGTCTTTTCTATAACAGAAAAGATTACTAGAATGCAACATGGAGAGATTCAGAAGTTATAGGGAGGTGAGTGTGTGCACATGTATGTGTGGGTGTGTTTTAGAGTTTTTCCCTATCAAAGTCCACTGGCTGGCTGGGTGTTACAGGAGGCAGGGTGCTGTGTACAGACTGAGGCTGTGCACCAGGCCAGTGCACATGCAGTTATTCCGCATGGAGATGCCCCACCACCCAGCCGGGGGTGTTAATTGGCTCTGGTGGAGAGGACACAGGTATGACTCACACCCAGTCCCTTTATTTGCTTTCCAGTTTTACCCTTAATTACAAATCAGTGTGTGTGCTGAATTAACACTCAACCAGCTCAACTCTTTAGATGGGCAATAGCTAATGGCGAAGTTAACACAACCCATCTCAGGGGGACTCTGCCGCAGTGATGTCAAAGTCGTTAACGCATCCAGGACTGAGAAGCACACAATCGCTGGCGCCATTATTCTTTTTCACACTCCCATATGATTCTCCTTCTCCTGGAATGTGTAAGGCAGATGCTATATATAAGCCTTAACACCATCCGAGAGCCGCTGTTGCCATGGTAACCACAGTATCCGCGCCATGATCGCTTCCATCCCGATGTAACGGTGAAAAGAAGACCTTTACTTATTTATTTATTTAATGATCCTTTAAATTGTGACATTAATTCATCAGGTGGTAAGTGGCTGTCCAAATACGACCTATCACTTGCACACAGTTGGACAAGGTGCTTTGAACTCGAGTCTGAATGTACGCATCGTGTTTATTTATAGGCCTGTATCCAGGTTGCTTGATCACACGTGCAGTAATTGGCCTGAAAGCACAGAGCACAACATTCATGTAGGCACATTCTGCTTCCAGCCTCATCAGCCCAGGGGTGGGCAGAGTCACCAAAGACTCAATCCAAATAAAAGTATTGTTACTGTAAAATAAGAATTGCTCAAGTAGAAGTAAAAGTAGCGATTTAAATTGTTACTTAAGTAAAAGTATCTTACTTAAATAATTATTTAAGTAAAAGACTCAAGTACTGAGTTAGTTTATCAGATTTTATTTTATAACATGAGATTTACCTGTTTTCTCCCACATACGACAATATGTGGACCTCGTTTTATATAGAATTTGGTTTTCAGGATATTTCTTTCAGACATAGTTTTTGAGTGAATTTTACATAAGTATATATTATTTATTTATAAGCCAGGCCTTTATTAAATTTAGTATGTAAAATCTTGTACGAATGTAAGATTTTCGCCTACATTTAGCCTCATGAATATCAGCCACTATCAGCTAACACAGAGAGGCTCTCCTTGGCACTGATGTTTCATAGGTCTACTATATGTAATGATATGCGATAATAATTCGTCGAAGCTTATTACTGCTAAGTAAACTGCTAACTGCACTTTTCTAGATCATGACTGTTAAATGTCATACATGTAGATGTGAATATACATGAACAACAATTAAAGATAAACTATTGGGGAAAACATTTGGAAAAAATACATAATAAACAGGTGTCTGTTTTTGCCTTTGGTCTTTGTGCTAAATAGCTCATGTGCTATATTAGGTTTTCCAAATATTATGCAAATAATTGTCGCAAGCATTACAGTGGATTTGCTGATCACTTTGTGATTAGCATGTTTTGTCTGAAATTTCCAAGCTAAACTATTCGTTATTTAATTTTTTTTACATTACAGTTAGTAAATATGTAACAGTATGTAAATATATAAAATCAATCACAAATCTTAATCTTTTCAAGAGTGGAATTTTTTCTTGAAAAGTATCCTCTTAAAACAGTTCTTAAAAGTACAATTTGTTCAAAAAATTACTTAAGGTAACGGGGTAAATGTAGTGTTACTACCCACCTCTGTGACAGATGCAAACCTTAATATCCTGCAGGTGAAGCCATCTGTGTCTAGAGAAAAGAAAATGCTGTCTCTGGAAGAATTAAATCTCGTCCTGTTTAAAGAAAACCAGGCACTCCATAATCAAATATGCTTCGGCCACTGCACATGACTGCCGAAAACAAGCCGGCGCCCAGGCAGAGCTCAGTTTGGAGTGTGTTCCTTCTGCTCAATGCTATGGAGAGCCAGGGGGCGCTAATCCAGAGCTCTATCCACCCACTGTGCACTCACTGAGATGCTCCGCCAGCCTCACTGGAACGTCTGGCTGGGGCCTGACCCCACCCTTCTCCCTGTTCTCTTGCTGCCCATGCTCCCATAGACCTTATCAGGACTAAAATACAATATTTTTTTTTCCAGAGGCGCTTTTAAGTGCATATGCACCGGGGCTGGGAGGAGAGCGCAAGAGCCAGAGTTGGCTGGGACCTCCAGCCCAGCACTGCTCCTCTATCATCCCCATCTCCCAGACCACATGACAACTAACGACCCTCTGCCTCCGGCACAAGACAAATGACCTTATTACTGCAAAGAGCCATTCAAAATAGGATCATGTCAAGCATAGTAAATGCCTGGCAGAGAGGATGTGCAGAGACTATACAGACCTGATAGTGGACGCGCGGAGGAGCACACTGGCTCCCCACCTGGAATGGAGGGACGATATCCAGCAGCTGCGCTCTGACTGGAAGAGGTCAGCAGGCTTGTTCTGACATTAATGTCCTTGTGCCTGGTTGACATTTCATGAGTTTCTTGGTGCTGCGTTTCGTCACGCGCTGAGGGAGACGCTTTGTTGCTAGTTTGAGATATATGGCTTGTAAAAAATGTGTGTGTGTGTGTGTGTGTGGTGTTGTATGATTGTGTAGGAGGATAACATCGTGCTGCATTGGTGTGTATTCATGTATGGTGGTGTGTGTTTGTGTAGTGAGATGTCTGTGCACCTTAGTCAAGAGAACATCAAGTCATTGATTTATTGGGGACATGATCAGTTGATCAGTTGTTTGTATGTGTGTGCATTTGTGTGTTGTCATATGGAGAATAAGAATTAACAGGAAAGAGAGAACAGAAAAAACAGACAGAAAAAACAAAGGACAGAGGAGGAAGGAGAGAGAGAACGAGGGAATAAGAAACAGGTAAAGAGAAAGACAGAAAGAGAGAACGAGATGAAGCAAGCACACTGTGTTCTGTTTGCTGGAAGATTGGTGTCTATGTACTTACTAACACGGTTAACCAGAGGATGTGCAATTACATTCAGTTGTGTGTATGAGAATCTAAAAGCACAGTGTTAAATGGCCTCCCTCTAGAAAACAGTGAAGGCCACAATCAGTGACGTTTCAGTTTTCCAAGATGGATGTTGCTGTGTCTCTGCTGCTGATCTCAGAAGGGAAGGAACCCCCAGTGTTGACCTGACCTAGAAAGCAGAAGCTTTTCTGCAGCCCCAGGCAGCACAGTAATTCATTTTCATGGCAGTGGGCAACGCTCTATTCTAGAGAGGTATGGTTCACTAGATAGTGTTCACCTCTGTCAAAACGTCACTAGATAGGTATGGTTTACTAGATAGTGTTCACTTCTCTCAAAAACATCACTAGATAGGTATGGTTCACTAGATAGGTATGGATCACTATAGTGTTCACTTCTCTCAAACTGTCACTAGAGAGGTATTGTTCACTAGGTAGTGTTCACTTCTCTCAAAACATCACTCAAAAGGTATGGTTCACTAGGCAGTGTTCACATCGCTAGAAGGTTGTGAAAGGGCTCACAAGTGGTGCAGCAGGATAGTATTTGCCCTATCATCTGGACGTTGTGACTTAGATCCCTGATGTTGTCCCAGGCAACTATGGCCAAGAACCTGGGTACAAATAAGGCTGTGCTAACAGGGATGGGTGGGTGGTATACATCTCCCTGTCAATTACTGTGACACTGGCCAATCACGGGTGTCTGTGAGCTCATGCATCAGAGAGGGGTGGATAGCATTGTCACTCCCTGATGTTGCATGTCATAGCCATCACCCTCTCTGCTTACCTGGCAAGTGGGAGGTGACAGAATTACCTGACAGGTGGGAATTAGCTATGACTGAAATAGGGAGAAAAAAAGCTTCTGGAAACCATGTACTTTGTAAAGAGACTTTTTAAATTAATAAAGTATGAATTTATCATTCCAGACTGTGAAATTCTTTATACAAAAATGAAAGACATTTTTGACATTTTTATCCAAAATGCATTTAAAAGATCAATGAAGTGAATCAGTTTGACCTCAGAGGGCAAAAAGTAAAAGGTTTGTGATGGAACTTCTGGGTAATGATCCAGCATGAGATGGAGAAAATACTATATAAAGCAAAGCACCAAACTAAAGTTTAATACAAGAGTAATGCAGCTACAGTGATTGCTAATGGGGACTTTCAGCTGTTGTTCATCTGTTTGTGATGTCTTTGTCAATGCTATTCTCCTTTAATGTAAGCAACTTGTGTTTGTGTGAGTCACTTCCTGGCCTACACTGATAAAGCTTCAGTAATCGTTCCCTCCCCCGGTTGTTTCTCCAGTCTTTCGGCTGAGTGTCTCCATGGTCTGGGCCCAAGAGCTTTTACACAACGCCCCATCAGATCTGACATGCTGACCACTTCACTCTGTCCTGCTGGTATAGAAGGTCATGTCAAGGTCAAGCTACTGCTCTTATTGTGAGGTCTGGGGAGATATTTATGGAAGCTGGTGCTCAGCTGACATCTGCAAAGAGATTAGGGAGAAGGGTAGAGGTGGGTTTGGGGATTTAGAGTGGGGAGAGGAATCTAAATGAGGGAAAATCAGTGAGAGGGGAGGGGAGGGAAGTGACAGTGGGAGGAGCACTGACGTGCCACTGGTTGCGTAATCAGTTGGCTGCACGCTTGCGTGAGCAAACGTCGTGATGCGTCACACCCAGACACAGATGCACACTGATGGACGGAAAAGGGTGCAGTGAGATGTCTGCACACCAGGGCATGAAATGGCAGATTGCTCCATAGTGGGAGTGAGCTATTTTGGGGCCCACGCAGACACCTTCTCTCTGGGTGACGAATGCCACTGACTCCTTTCACACCTTAAGCGGAAGCAAGTGAATTACACGGAGACTCAGAATCTTGAATCGTCTTGCTAAGCGACGCCTCTCCAAAATCACTACATTGAAGAAACCTTTGAAATGCAAATGTCATTAAGGGGCAGGTCAATGTAAAACCTGTCTTGACTCTGAATGAACCAAGGCTTGCTGGTATAGCGAGGGCCAACATGTGCCCAGGATGTATGAGGCTGAGTCAGTGTTCCGGCACTCACGGCTGGGTTAGTGGATCCCTCCCTGCTCCTGCTGGAAGGCTGCATCCAGACAAGCTCCTCCACTCCAGAGGTGTTCAGGAGAGCTGGGACTCCCAGGTGTTTAAGGAAATGGGATATGAGTGGGGCGGGACAGAGAAGTCTGCCTTTATGAAAAGCTCCAGTGCTTATTGGCTGGGGGGGGTTGTCCTGGTAATGTTCCTGATTTGCCTTTGATTCACGCCTAAATCATTGTTCCTAATGACACTCCAGAAGCTATTGAGTTGATTTTTCAATTCTGGGCTGCTTATCCTCTTGATTCCTGGACAGGAATGGAAAATTTCCTTCTCCAAAATCAAGATAAAATTCATGTACAGCAGCTGGCTAATAACCACTCTTTCAAAAAATAAAGCTGGCCTTTTAGAACAAGTGATTCAATTACTACCTATAACTACCTGCTGCTCAATGATTATGGGTCATGTTGGACAACTTGAAATGGTTTTTTTGAAATACCAGGGCCAAAGCAAAAGAAGTTCACTCTAAATCTGTGTGAGCAGGGCCAAGGCTGTTAGAGGGAATGGCTGTTTAAACCAGAGTGAAAGGCTTGCTTGCTACGGTGTTGTTTTTCAATCCCAATTTTATGTTTTTGCTGCTCTGACATGATTGACTCAGTCCGTGAAGGACATGATAAATATCATAAGAGAGGAGTCAGAGAGGAGTCAGTGAGGAGTCAGTGTTACAGTGAAAGAAGAACAGGGGTGGAGGCTCTAGGACCAAGCTGAGTCAGATGTGGTTAAACCATCTGTGCTTTTTTTCCTTCTGTCATCAGATTTATGGGATTAGATATGCTGTGATTGTTTCTGAAACATCGGCATGAGTTTGTTAACGTGATTCAAATTAGCATAGAATAGACCGGGAAATGCAAGGTTACTTGTGCTGCAGACTTCTATGGAATAGAATTAAATCTGCACCGGATATGGAAAAACAAATCGGTTTTGACTGGTAGTCTGCATGAAGTTTCCATAAACAGAGCATTAAAAAAATCATCCATCCAAATGAGTTTAGGTGTTCATGTTTTCATTTGACTCAAACTGCAATGTCATAATTTGAAGAGGAGCAAGCCTCTTCCTGTGTCATTTCCCAGCAGTTGTCGTGGAGTGTGTGTGTGTGTGTGTGTGTGTGTGTGTGTGTGTGTGTGTGTGTGTGTGTGTGTGTGTATGGGGGAGGGGCGGTGTTGATGGAGCCATTTTAAATCACGGCTGATTTCTTCCTCTCTCTGTGCTCCCTCTTGGCCTGGCTAACAGCTTGTTCAGTCAAGGGTTATCAGCTGCAGATGGTTTCAGACAATAAACATGATCAAATATGGGGGTGGTTACTCTAAGGCATCACGGCTGAAATATGATTATGACACTCGTTCTGTCTCCCTGCATTCTTCTTATTTGGTTCATATACTTGAACATCTGATTTTCTTCCATATCAAAGTTTCTCTCTGTGAAAGGATAATCTGCATTTAATGTAAACTATAGAGTGGTGGCTGAGTGATACTGAAAATGAAGTATTTGCATACATACATCTTCTCCAGGACCTTCTCGTAGTGTTGTCCGTCAGATACCATTGCGTGTCTCCACACCCCACTGCATATTTACTAACTGAGCATAGATAAGGGGAAATACACAACATTGATTCTTCTTAATAGTAGCCCTTCTCCACTGACTAAAACCAGTCAAGCTTGTTTAAGCCCCTCCCACCTTCTGCTTGTCTTTGCTTTTCAAGCTCTTGTTGGCCATGACCGGTCATTTCATTTAAGATCGATCGGTAGGCCAGGCTCCGGCCAGCGGATTCAGAGACGAGCATCCATTTCCTCTCTTTCTGCCTCAGCGTTCACTGATGCCACTCACTAATTGTGATTTATCGTGTTTACCCCCAGCCAATCACCAGAGGGAATGGTACTACTAATTGCAGTGGACTTACTTTGCCCTGATTCATGCTGAACAGCTTGGATCTTCATAACCCTCAGGGTGCTCTTCAGTGATTAAGGTCTTTTAACAGCTTGGATCTTCATAAACCTCAGGTGCTCTTCAGTGATTAAGGTCTTTAACAGCATGGATCTTCATAAACCTCAGGTGCTCTTCTGTGATTGAGGCCTTTTAACAGGTTGGATCTTCATAAACCTCAGGTGCTCTTCTGTGATTAAGGCCTTTTAACAGGTTGGATCTTCATAAACCTCAGGTGCTCTTCTGTGATTAAGGTCTTTTAACAGCTTGGATCTTCATAAACCTCAGGTGCTCTTCAGTGATTAAGGTCTTTAACAGCTTGGATCTTCATAAACCTCAGGTGCTCTTCAGTGATTAAGATCTTTAACAGCTTGGATCTTCATAAACCTCAGGTGCTCTTTAGTGATTAAGGTCTTTAACAGCATGGATCTTCATAAACCTCAGGTGCTCTTCAGTGATTAAGGTCTTTAACAGCATGGATGTTCATAAACCTCGGGTGCTCTTCAGTGATTAAGGCCTTTTTACAGCTTGGATCTTCATAAACCTCAGCTGCTCTTCAGTGATTAAGGCCTTTTAACCATTAGCCAAAAAAGAGATGGCTGAAAGGAAAATCGACAGTATCTACCTGGGACCCTACTCAGAATTCACTGCAGTTTTATAAGCCAGCACCAAGCTGTTTCTAACTGACCACTTAGATACAATGGCCCGTTCTGTGAGGTGAATTACTTTACAACTTTACATGAAGCATTTATGAAATTTATTACCAAATTATTATGAATACATGTTTTTAGCAGCATGTTTGAGTAACATCAGATTCATATGGCTTGGTGATGTCACAGGATGACAACAACGCTAGATTGGTAGTGACTGTAGTGATTAGCTTAGATCTGTACAGCTGTATTGTCTACACATAATGTTTAAGACTGCATTAGAAGTTTCACACTAGAGTTTATACTGCACTTCTGGTTAACTCTTGCATTCTTCTTTAGGTCATGAACTCATCCAGGTCTTAACCTTACCCTCAGGTTTATTGTCTTGGCTGAAGATGTTTGCCGCTGGTGTTCAGCTCGAGTGGGTCTAATCACCAGCTCTGAAAACCCCTGAGTGAATGCAGATTTATAGTAAGGAGCATCTGGCTCTCACCGCTCACCTAATGACCACAGAGCACCAATAGTCTCCTTCAGGAACAATGCGCCTTGATTGAAAGCTACTCAGCCCACTCAGACATGGAGATTCTCCAGATGAGGTCAATTGGGAACATTTCATAGGCAATTTCCATGGTGAAACGTTCTACCTCTCTCCAACCCCCCAATGCCCGTTCTGTTTGACCTCTGTCTTCTTCTAGTTTGTGTTTTAGATTTGTCTTTTCAAGCAGGAATAAAACTGTCAGTCCAAGGGTGGGCTGTTGAGCTGCAATTCTAGGAGCGAGGGCTGTTTGGCTGTTTTTCCATTGTCCATAGATCTGAAATGGGCCCTTCTGTGTCTGCCATAATTATAGCGTTCACCTCCTATTATTCACTCACAATACAGCGGCTAATGGAAAAGTATGAGAGCTTGATGTTGCTTGCCTGCCCTGTTTTGCACATAAAGATGCTGTCAGTAGAAGAAAAAGTCTCAAATGACAGTCATCTACTATCCACCACTCTCGTCAAACAGAGCTGCATGGATATGGAGACCTGCCCACATCACTGACCCGTTGCTCTAACTTCACCAACCTGCTGCTCATACCCTCGCACTAGTCCCAAAGCCCTGCTGCTAATTACAACATCAGTCAAAGTCCAACTGCTGTTACATTGTTAGGGGTTTTTGTATTATTGAAAAAGCAGGACCTTACACTGGTTTGATAAAAGCCAAGTCTCTCGTGTTCTGTGACTAGACACTTTGTGGGGAAAATGTCCATCCTGTTTTGAAATAAAAAAAAATTTTCTTCTTCTTAAGAAGTAAAGTGAGGAACAGCACTCACTACACTAACAGCAGTACTCTCTTCAAACTGTTCCTTTAGAATGGGTAACTCATTTTCTATTGGACTTAATCACATTCCACGTTTGCCTTGTTTGATTTCAATCTGGATTGAAAGACTGAACATTCAACTGCTAGTTTGAATAAAAACTGAATGAATTGACTGCTTTATCTATTATTCTCCATGTGATACAATTTTTCCTCAGCAGCTGAAAAGAGTTTAAGCCACAGCTGTCCAGTATTTTAATAAATGTTCAGTACATACAAAATCAAAAAATGCAAAGCTTTTGTTCCTATAATTCTGTTCAATAAAGGTTAAAGGTGACAACCATTCCTGTGCTACCTCTCCTACTGTGGGATATTGAGACTTGTCTGTTTCCCGCTGTCCAAGAAGATGTAGAGAGAACAAGAAAGATCCTCACCTCCCAAACTCAGCCCTTATGGAGAGAGAGCGAAGGAACAAAGCAGTAGCCCAGCCAATGAGTGTGCACTCAGCATCTGCTTAACTCACTCCACACCCCATGTGCACACAGCTCTGGCTAATGGAACGGTTTTAGCAGGGCCTCTGGTACAATCTCTCCTCTTATTCTTCAATTCCCTCTCTCTTCCCCTCCTCCCATTCACTCTTTCTTTCTCTGGCCTAGACCAGGCCAGTAGGAGGTTTCCTGGTGGCTTGAGGATGAGAGAGTGGACGGAAAAAGCAACAGGGAGTCTGGACAGAACATGGCCACCCCACACTGTGACTGACGCTAATGACCTGTTCAGAATATGTGACGTTCGGACGGAGAGAAAAGAAAAGTAAAAAGAATGAAAGAAAAGTCTGGTTGAGAAGTTTTACAGCCACTGTTTTAGTACATTGAGGTCAGAATGTATAAAGTGTCCCTCAGTGTTTATTAAACTCCCCAGTAAACAGTTGTCATCATCAACTTCATTATCTTTCGCATACTCTCTGGTTTTGGTCCCTGTTTCTACCATCTTCAGCAATTCCCATTACCGAAGCTCCACTCAACCATGCCTAATTAATTACCAGGCTAAATTTCTCCCTGTCTGGTTGGTGCTTGTGGATGCTTGGAGAGATCTGAGGGAGAGCCCGGGCCCAGTGGACCTCTGCTTTTACACCTAGAGCTGAAGGCTCTCGCTCTTAAGCAGCCACTTGTTGGGAATTAGCAGATGGCTGTGTTTGACAGCCCAGCCATGAGAAGCGGTGAAGGCTGCATTTGTATTTGTGCCAGCATCCCTGTGGGAATCGTTTTAGGTCTCACCTGAGCAGGTTGTTGGTCTTCCACACTTGAAGAGTTGTACAGTACACACAGCTTGGGTAATACTTGAATAAACTAGATTAGGAACTTTTGAACGATGGAAGACACCTGTCACCTGTTCTCACGCTTCCTTCATCTCCATCTAGCTCCGTGTTCAGCCATGGCCATTATAGTCAGATATAAAAGAATCCAGGTAAAATATAAAACACTAAGCCTGCACCAGCATACACACATACACAACTGCCAATATCTGTGCATGACTGTAAATCCAGAGTCAGAGCAGAGGAAATATAATCAAAGTAAGCATCTTATCCTCTGAATTGGCGTTGTCTCGCTGAAATGACACAGTAAGTACAGAGTAATTGTTTCACACAGGCAGCTTGAAAAGGCAGTGCACACACTGATTACCTGAACTGTGCTGTTCCACCATTTGATTTCTGACTCGTTCCCAGGTTACATGAGCAGTGGACTTCACAGCAGAGGCCAGTAACCTGATACCTAGACTGTCCGTGGTTCACTCTCTCACTTCTGTGCTGTGTAATTGGCTTGCTGCTCACAGCCTGAGGAAGTGTGTACATTTGAACAGAGCCCCCATCCCTTTGATCTGTCCAACACAGCACTGCACAACTATACACACACACATCCACACATGCACAAACACTGTTCTGTGTATGCCACCGAACTATTCACACAGCTGTTTTGCTGCCTTTTTCCAGGAAATCTCTCTCTCTCTCTCTCTCTCTCTCTCTCTCTCTCATGCTCTCTCTCTCTCTCTCTCTCTATCCCTCTCTCTCTCTCTCTCTCTCTCATGCTCTCTCTCTCTCTCTCTGTCTCTCTCTCTCTCTCTCTCTCTCTCTCACTCTGTCTGTCTGTCTGTCTCTCTCTCTCTCTCTCTCTGTCTGTCTGTCTCTCTCTCTCTCTCT
>JAOXYF010000004.1:7833647-7847868 GCA_028565775.1 Sternarchorhynchus goeldii
CTCACTCACACACACACACACACACACACACACACACACACACACACACACACACACACACACACACACACACACTTTCCAAAGGAGAAAAGCCTGTCCTTTCTTCTTCTGGGAGTGTAAAAGTGTGTTTATGTAAAAAAAAAATCAAATTGGTTATTAGACCACTCCTCTGCATGAGCAATTTTCTGTGGAAGCAGCTCTGATAAACAGCTTGTCCTGGGGTCTGTGTGTCCTGTGGGCTAATTACAGTAGGGCCTCCACTCACCAAGCCTAGACCAGGAAGAACACAGCAATCTGAAACACTCAAACATCTGTGTCCTAAGAAATACACTTCACAGCCTAAATATCACCTAAATGTCAATACTCAAAAGCACTTAATGTGTGGAACATTTCACTTTAGCTGTGCATTGCTCTGCAATTTGTGCCTTCTGAAAAAGCTTTATTGAAATTCATTAATGTTTTATGTTAAGTTTACCTTAACTAATATTATTTATAGCACTACTGAACATTAAACATTATTATTTATAGCACTACTGAACATTAAACAACCACGTTCTTCAGGATTAATGAAGCATAAGTTATGTTAGCACATTTACATCACTGATACCAGACCTCAGAATCTACCATGTCATTGGTGCAGTGATTCAGTTATGATGTTACATACTTTGTTAAAGAATGCTAGAATTTTCTGACTAACAGAATTAGTTAGACTAATTTTGTCAACAAAGTTGGTTAAATAAACTTTAAAATAAATCATTAGCTGAACAGTGAACCAGCACAAATCAAGCATCTGTGATAAATAAATTAGTTAATTGAACTCATGCAAATTACTGACCACACTGGAATTCATCAGCATACACTTTATGTATTTATTTATTTTTCTCAAATGGATAATTATGCAAATATAAAAATTGAGACGTTTCTGATGCTGCATGTGTGGTTTTATTATCCAGACATGTAATAAGCAACTTGGAATTCAGTACATATGTCTTAATAGTTGTTAAAATTCAGTACATATGTCTTAATAGTTGATTTTGCTATAGTGACCCTGTTCATTCTTTTTCACAGTCGCTTATTTAGCAACTTCAAAGAAATGTCTGTGACAGATCAAAAACGTAACAGTGGTGTCGTTACAGACTGTTGCTAGCTCAAATCTCCAAACAAGCTTGTTTAAAGCAGAGCTGTTTCTCTCCTTGTGTGATCCTCATGTGTAAGAGTACACTGTACCCACCACTGCACTACTACCAGTTAGCTAAATGTAGCTAACTGCTGTTTTTACTGCAAACATCTTTAACTAAACTTTAAAACATACTGCAAGACTCTAATAAATACAAACAGATTTATGAGAGCTTTGCTATGTTTATGTTGCCGTCTGTGAAATTAGTGTGTAGATCAGTGAGTCAGCGTCTGCGAGCCAAGTTTAGCCACAGTGTTGCTTTTGGTTCCAGGATCCAGCGAGGCCAGGCTCCGGACGCCCGGCCACTAGAAGTGACTTGTGTAATATGTCACTCCCTGGGCTGTGGTACCATCCAAGACCTCAGCAGAGCATGTATGCAAGCCAAGTTCTCCCTGTCTCCCTTTTCTACTCATTCTTTCTCTCTCTCTCTCTCTCTCTCTCTCTCTCTCTCTCTCTCTCTTTCTCTCCTTCTTATTGACTAGGACTATTGATTGGTAACCTTAACATTAATCCAAAGCTTGTTCTCTCTCTCTACATTTTTTGTCTTTTTCACTTCCTTTTTGTGTCTGCAATCTGTTTTTTGACCAAATTACATGTGATTAGCCTTGTCCTCCCAGAGCCCTTTTTAAGGTGATTATTTCTGAGCGATGCCCTTCACGGATGCCACCTGCCTGCAGCTCAGATGTTCTAATCACTTAAACTGAACTGCCAGCCACCTTCACTGTAGTGTATAAGTTATTTTCTAAGCAAACACTATGTGCTCCAGTAATGTGCCATGGGTGCTATTATTTTGCAAGCTTTAGCAACCAGTTTGTCATTATATTTCTCATAAGAGATTGAATTTGTCATCCTCTACTAATCTGAAGAGGGCAGAGGCCTGAGCCTGAATGTCTCCCTTATCACCTAGAGAAGAGCGTATTCAGCTAACCATCCCAGATGTAAGGAAAAAGAGAGTCTTTCCAAAAGTCACCGAGACCATCTCTGAGACCATCTCTTTCTTGTAGGACCAATCAGGAAGCTAATGGTCCTGTATGCTTTTCAGAAACCCAGTGAAATGACACGTACAGCTACTTCAGTTACATCAAAGAAATATCACTGCTACTTTATGATGGGATGAAACCAGCAGTGCTTTTTTTGATGATGATGATGATGATGATGATGATGCATTTCAGTTGAGAGATACATGATTCATCAGTGGAGATTCAAGACATCAGTTGGATCAGTTTGGAATTTCATCTCTTAATCTTAAATTTGACTTTTTATTTCAATATAAATGTATTTATGCTTTAAAGACAGTGTCAGATCGTGGTGTCACAAGGAAGTCAGCACTCACTAAGTGGATATAATTGATAATTAAATGCTTCACTGAGTTCTAAATGTAAATGAGAAGATATAGAGACCCAAGAGTTAATTTAACTGCACTGGAGAAATAACACTCATTTTGATTCATGGCATAGTGCTGAATTAAGATACCAAATGACGAAAGAGCATGAAACGACAATGGTTCGCATATACACTCTTGCCCTTCCCCTCGTCCTGTAAGTTAACGCCTGGCTGATCTGACAGCCTTATCTTTTCCTCACCCAGCAATGCTGTGCCATATTCCTCTCCCTGCCAAGACAGCAAATAATGTGACCCTCTGGACCAGCTGAAAATGAAACTATAAGAGTCCAACGAAAGCAACAAGCACTTGGGCATGGAATACAGCTCGCCATGCCAACCGGCAGAGGGTGATTGCTTTACTGCAGAGGATTAAGCGGTGTGCAGAGCCATGTGTTGCGCTGTGGCTTCTGTGGAGACGAGACAGCAGGGTGGAGTATGTAACACAGTTGGAGAGAAAGAGAGAGAGGAATGAGATAGGCGGAGGGGTAGAGTGGTAATTGAGTAAGGATTTTACACTTTCATTTTGCTCCTCAGCATGATGATGTCTAGAGGGAATGGATTTCAAAACATCTTTCTGAAGCTTGTTAGATTTTGACTCAAGGCATAAGACACAAACTGTTACAAAAGATAGAAGGGCTTCTGTTTTAATCCTACTTTGGTCATTTTTGCCGTTGTCTGGCATTGGCCTGAGGAGTCTTTTACAACTTCTTCTTCTTCTTCATGTCAGGCAGTTTTGCCTGTCCACTGACACCCCCAGCTGGCTCATTAAAGTTCTGGACAGGGTCTATGTAAAGCTACTTTGTTACAAAGTGTATTGTTAAAAGTGCTATACAGATAACACTGAACTGAACTCAATGGAGCAATATGATTAGGTTCTCTTGTCCATAGACAAAGGTGAATTTGAAATCAGTGAGCTTCAATAAAATGACTACATAAAGTAAGAAGGCTCACTGCCTGCTGCATTGCTCTTTACATCAGTCTTCTCTTTGTATTTTTTATCTGCAAAGGCTAGTTTCTTATACAATGGTGAGATGGATTCTATTCATAAAAGCAGTTTGCAAATAAGAAATAGACTTACAGTGATCGGCTCTATAAGAGTGTTTATTTAGAAAAGAAGAACAGATATTCTTCACCCATTGTGTTAAAGGTCACTGTTCAGTTGTATTAAACTGGCACACAGTTTGTCTGGACGTTTGTGTGTGTACGCAGGCTGGATGTGTGTGTGTGTCTGTGTGTACGCAGGCTGGATGTGTGTGTGTGTCTGTGTGTACGCAGGCTGGGTGTGTGTGTCTGTGTGTGTAACCATTTACTATAAGATTAAATAAGGAAAACATATAGGAAGGGTTAGTATTCAGTATTAAGTTTGAAGGACAGTTCTTCTCGCAACCCAACCAAATCTCTGTTCATGTAGAGCTGAGCTTTTATAATGCAACTTGAGATTATATATTTTTTCTAGATATATCAGTTATCACAATCACAGCCATTAACATCTATCATTGCTGTCAACTGTAATGACCACTTGTACCCCTGTCATCACACGAACATCAACAAACCCATACATGCTGTACATGTGGCTGACTGCAGCTCGGTGCTCTCTATAATCAGATATGCTCTACCTGTGTCTGACTGCAGCTTGATGTTCTCTCTAATCAGACCTGCTGTACCTGTGTCTGACTGCAGCTTGATGTTCTCTCTAATCAGACATGCTTTACCTGTTTCTGATTGCAGCTTGATGTTCTCTCTAATCAGACATGCTGTACCTGTGCCTGATTGCAGCTCGATGTTCTCTAATCAGACTATTTCCATTTCAGTGCTTTTTTTTCTGGACATTCTATATCCAACCGCCAACATTAAATGCTGTTGTTCTTGTTATCAGGGATCCGAGGTTCTCAGCCGCTGCTTCCATTCTAGTTAATACAGGCTGTTGATTGTTAGACTCTCAGCATGATCGCCCCCTAGGGTTTAATTCCTAGCATCATGCTCCTTCTAATTCAAATGCACTTTCTTTTGTCCCACTAAATGCAAATTTAGTCTAATGGACCTTCTTTTCTAGGCTCTACTCTGTGTGAGTAATTATAGGCCTTTTGTGATGTTTTTTTGATGTAAAACTCTGACTCACTGTTGAGTGAGTGAGCTAAACTTTACAGGTGTGTATTAGAGCTATTCAGAGAGAGCTCAGGAGCCAACACACACACATACACACATACAAACACACACACATGTACACATACAAACACACATACACACACACACACACACACACGCACACATACAAACACACACACATGCACACATACAAACACACACATACACACATACACACACACACACATACACACATACAAACACACACACATACACACATACAAACACACACATACACACATACAAACACACACATACACACACACACATAGACACACACACATACACACATTCACAGATACACACACATACACACATACAAACACACACACATACAAAAACACACGCATACACACATACACATACACACATATAAACACACACGCATACAAACACACACACATACAAACACACCCATACACACATACACACACATACAAACACACACGCATACACACATACAAACACACCCTCTTTCTCCTTCTCGGAGTTCAGCTCTACAGCCAGCCCAACCACCCACATCCTCCTAAAAAAACAGCATGACATCATCCACGTGTCACCTGGGGCTGCTGTCAGTCCTCATGATCCTCAAACCTCCTGCCAAGCACATCTCTGTGTGTGTTTACCCCCGTCCCCCTACTCCCCCTCTGTCTCTCCATCTCTTTCTCTCTCTCTGTCTCTTTCCTGCAGTCTCTGTAAGGGGACATTAGCATGAGAAGGTCACTAGAGAGGCATTGCTCTGCTCTCCGTGACCCTTTTTATACCATGTGCTGAAATCCTTTGTGCTCCCCATGCAAAGTGACCTTCCAGTCTGCACTTAATTTCAGATGATTTTTTTGTGTGTGTGTTATTATGGCTGACTGGCAAAGCCTCTGCATGAGTGTGGCATCTGATTGGCAGAGCCTGTGCACAAGTGTGGCATCTGTTTGGCAGAGCCTGTGCACAAGTGTGCTGTCTGATTGGCATAGCTCGTGCACAAGTGTGCTGTCTGATTTGTACAGCCGGTGCATGTGTGTGGCATCTGATTTGCACAGCCTATATTCAGATTGTGGTGTCTGAAACGAAAGTGATCTTTGATTCTGGACATTAGATGAAAGCCAACAGTTTATAGACCCAGTGAAATGAGAATCGTGTTGTTTTCTTAGCTGAAGGTACACAGCGGTACACTGGGCACACAGCGGTACAGTGGGGTTTAAGAAATGGATAATGCTATAGCCACTGACCTCTGTGGTGCCGCGCTCCCAGGATGAGCCGGCGGCTGTGCACACAACTGTGAACACTTTGTTATGAGGGTCACGCCTCCAGAAGCATATGATCATGTTAACAGCCAGTACAGCAGTAACTTCACTTGACCAACATTTAACATCTCGGAGTGCATGGTTTCATAACCCTGCGTAAATATAAGGTGCTACTTTCTAGCTCCAGTCCAGAAGTGTCGCTCCACCCCACAGTTTAATGTTTGTCCACATCTTTCCATCTGATTCTGCACATGAGTTAATTATCAAGATCTATTTGAACAGGTGTGCTAGAGAAGGAAAACAGTAAACTGTCCAGTATTCCTGTCTCCCTGTCTCTACACTGACCCTTCCAACAGACATCATACACATCCTGCCCTTTACAGTGGAAAACACAGTGTTCCAATTATGTATGTTATAATTCTAAGTGAATCTTCTCTTACACTCCATGATAATGACAGCGTTAAAGCAGAAAACTTCTGTCTTTGCAAAATGATATATCATCAATGACCTCAAATATACACACACAAAATATACACAATGAAACCAAACATGTACGCATAAGCACACACACACATACACACACACACACACACACACACACACACACACACACACACACACACACACACACACACAACCACACATGTGGAAACATACAACCATGTACCATCAGCCATTACTCCTACTGTCCATAGTGATATAAGAAACTGCCCAGAACAGCAATAACAAGATCTGTTGTCTCCAAGGGCCACGTCATGTAGAGAGAGGATAAGCGTAGTTCCACCTACTCATGCACACATAATCTGATGCCCAGACGGTCATAGATGGGTGGGGTGGGGAGGTGTGGAACAGAATAAACTTTCAAAGTTCTTTACTTACAACAGCCCTCTCCAGTGTGTACGTAATGATCTTGTGTGAGTTTGTGAGATCTGAGTTTCTTTCAGAGCTTCTCACTCTACCCAACTTCTCATTATTTCTGAGTGGGTGAAAGAAAAGGAACATAATTACAAATGAGAGAAAGGCTGGGTGGAAATAGCGCTACCCACAGGTCAGAGGGAGAAAAGGAAAGAAGGAGCGGGAGATGGGAACAGGGAACAGTCATAAAAGCCAAGTTTTTTTTTTAAATGCACATTACAGTCTGGTATTTTTCCTATATTTATTTCCTGTTGTCTCCTTCACTAGTGCCAGGGCCCTTCACCATTCAAAACACAGTCAGACTTTGTTTCATAACTGCCATATAATTGTAGTATACCAGCTGCTCTCCACACCGCTCTGCAGTTCTGTGGAGGAGCTATGTGTGCTGCTCTATATATACTGCGCTATATGTACTGTTCTGTGGCTTCACAGAATAGGGCCTTTTGCATTTTGCATATGTCATTTTGGATTCTTTTGTGTTCTTGAGCTTTTCATGACAAGTTTTAAGCTCCCACGGAACATGCAGTTAAATTTAGAAAATGGCTGTATCTGAAAAATAAGTGCCAAAGAGCAGCCAAACACTCCTGTCCTACCACACCACTGAAGAACTGCATCTGTGTATTGTGGAGTGTGTATTGTTTGACTGCACATACTAACCCACCAATGCTAATTTTAAAGACTACACTAGACTGCAGTCTTGGACACTGATTAATGATAAGTGTATAGTGTTAATGAAAGTGGGAATAGTGGGTGCAGTTGTGCAGTTGTGAAGTTTATTCAAACCCAACACAAGGACTGACAACTAAACACTGAAAGGTGAGAAACTGTGAAGTTCTTGTGGAAATTGAGGCATAATTTTAGACAGAAGTGCCTTTGGGGTCGATGATTGGAGGAGGTGTGTCTTTTGGATAAATGGAACAAATTACAATAAGGGCAAAAGAAAAAACATCTATGAGTAATCTGAGTGTGTCAGGGGCAAACACAGGAAACTAGAGGAGACGGGGCTCATGATGCTTCATACTGCAGTCATGAACATGCATCCATAATGAACTGATTGATCTGTTTCTTTCCCTCTCTCTTCTCTGCTCTTTTTCTCCTGTATCCCTCTCTCTCTCTTATCTGTCTTTCTTTCTCTCTCTGTCACAGCTTCTACCTGGCTACCCAGTTTAGCTATGAGCCGGAGGGAAGCCCTAGTGGGAAACCCCGCCACCAGCGCGGGGCCTGAGGTCCGGACCAACAGCACGGAGGCGGCGGGGCCCGGTGCTGCAGGTCCCAAAGATGAGGCTTTCTCCAAACTCAAAGACAAGTTCATGAACGAGCTGAACAAAATTCCTTGTGAGTGACAAGACGACCAAACATCAGAACAAACCTTTCTAATTAAACATGGAAACTCCGATAGCATAATACACACATTTTGTATAATATAGAAGAAAATATTTTATTATCCAGTTTCTAGCAATGTTTCATCTAACTTGTAATAATTTTGAACATTCATTGAGTTTGTCTGGAAATGAACGAAACGTAATCATAGCGGTGAAAACAGGCTCCATCATTCAAACTTTATTTATTCATTTTCTTTGTTATTTTTCTATATCTGGGGTGCTCATTGTATCGTTAATGCATCTCTGACATAATGAAAGCAAAACCACACCACGATATAAGCGCTTGCCTTCCCCTGGTCTGACTCTAAATAAGAAACGAAATGAAGTTTGTCATCTGCAGTTTGTCATCTGCTTGTTTGATCAGGCGCACCTCTGCCTCTCAAACATACCCTCAGCAAACAAACAAACATAGAAATACTCAGTCTGCTTCTCTCTTTCTCTCTCTCTCTCTCTCTCACTCACTCTCTCTCTCACTCTGTCTTTTACTCTCATTCACTCTCTCCTCTTTATCTCTAAGTGCTAGTTAACTTGTGTTAGTTAACGTGATACAGTACAACTGCACACTACTACACTCTTTAAAATAGCATCTAGTAATTTAGTTAATATACAGATTCGTTGCCTTATTTGAAAGAGATTCTGTTGTCAGGAAATGGCAGCAATTGGGGGGGAAAAAAAGCTCTGTCTCAGAGCTGCATGAATGATGCACATGTCATATAACTGCTGAGCAGATCTGTGGCCCGGCAAAGCTGATAAGATGATAAGACCATTATTTTCCACTCACTCTGGCCGGGCGCTGTTTGTTTTGGGGTGTGATGCCAGTTACTAGTAGAGGCAACTGTGCCATTTACCACAAAAGGCGCTGCAGGTGGGGGATGATGGAGCTCCAAAGGCATTGTGGATGCGCCAAAGTTACTTTGGATGGGTGGTGATGAAGCTATTTACCCCAAAAAGCTGGATCATATAGGAGATCATGTAGATGGATCATGAAGGAGCCCACACACCACTTCCACTCCTCATATGATTGCATTAGTGAGCTGGTGTGTGGATAAATGAAATTAGCTCACAGGAACACATTCATGCTTTAATAATACAAAGCCAGGGTAGAGGGCAGCAGTGCGGGACCCAGGACTGCACTATAACAGGACCTCATAGGCACTGTAGCCTTGCACAAATCATCCTGAATATCCCCAAATCCTTCAACCTGGTCCAATCAAATCTGCCCACACCAAGTAGCACAGTTCCTGTCTGTGTGGCTGCAGGATTGGCATCAATCTTCAGCTTTGTTGCTGTATTTCCACACTTTCTATTTGTGCCTCTGTTGGTCATCATCAGTTAAAACCTCTCCACAGAGCGCTCGCGGGTTTTAAGGCTGTCTCTGGAGAATAGGCTCCTGTTAGGGCCAGTGGCAGTGCACACAGCCATTCTGGGTCTGGTTTGATCTCCACACATCCATCGAGAAACACGGCAGTGACGTCTGGATTCAGCTCAGGTTCACTTAGGAATTGAAGAGAGCTGGTTGGATTGATTGCATGCATCATGCATGAAGGAAGATGGCAGAAAGTTGACTGCTTTTGTGTCTCAGCGGTTATTGGCTCCTGTGGAAAAAAGGATGGATAGTATTGAAAATGTGATTCCCTTCCCTAGATAAGACTCTCTTCATCTAGGTGATTTGAAAATAAAGGCTACAGAGAAAAAATATATATTAGTTCAAGATCTCTATTTCTCTCACACACACATACACACTCACCAAGCACAGACACACACGTTCCCTTCCTAAATCCTAAGACGCATACAGTTATGCACACTTAAGCTACTTTAATTATCACATTGTCTTGCTGTAGACAACTGTAAAATAAAAGGTTGCCAAGTCCAACACAGACAGATATGCCCCTTCTGAGAGGAAGCCAACAGCCACTCCATTATAGTGCTTTAAATTACTGTTTTCATCACTGAACTCCATCTCCAACACACACACACACACACAAAAAGAGAGAAAAAAACATGTGACTATGCCCAGTTGGGTTATGCTTTATTTCAGAATAGTGCTTTTGCCAGGCAAATATGTTCTGGAAAATGAGAACAAATAGCCAGGTGGATATACGGCACACATCAGCTATTGTGTCCTACTGATTTATTCAGTGCTAGTGGCTCTTCTACATAAAGAATGGCCTTGTCGGGATGTGACATGTTTTGTAGCAGTGCAGTGAAACTCAGATACTTCAGACAAAAGGAAGCTTTCATTCTTAATCCACTAACACTACAGTGTATGCAGAAGAAAAATGCATTTAATATGAGTAATGCACTTGCCATGGCTCAAAAATATGAACATGAAAAGGTGGAGTTTTTTTTCCCTCCACCAGTTTGTCGTGTTCTGATCCCATGATCCTTTCTAGTACACAGTCTTATTTTTTCTTTCCTCATGCAGTTCATAAATATTCAGGAGAACTCATCTGTGACCTGCTATCACTGGCTATCTTTACACTAAAAGTCACACGATGCCAATTTCTGTTCAAGCTATCCATCACCGATTAGGCTGTTTGCAGACTCATGTAGACAGGAAGGGCTCCACCTGATGCACACACTTGGTCACACTTGGTCTGAATTAAAGCCCAGATTATGGATCTACAACGCTCAGTGCCTTAGCTAACCAAGAGCTAGACTCACTACTCCAGTTCCACAGTAACCTAGAACCAACAACATCCAATCAAAAGTGTTCTACAGTGTTCTTGTTTCTTGTTAAAGATTGTAGATAAATAATGGAGTGTATGTTGGGTTGCAGGCTTTTAGGTTTTCCGTGATGCCTGACCATTTGTTTACATCTCTGTGTTCACATTTAACAGAATCTCCCAGGAAAGGAGGTGTAGAACGTGTTTTTGACAAGCTGTAAAAAAATATATTCTGCTCACAGAATTTCAGTATTGTGTGCACAGAGATGCAGGGTTCTAGGTACACTAAACATGGTCCTTGCTAACAGAAAGCTAGTTTTGTCCTGCCACTGCGTTAGCTGTGTTATTAGCACCCATAATAAAGCCAGGACAAAAATCCCACCTGTTCAGTGGGTCTTATAGCAGTAATGATGCTCTCTTCAACCTACCATACCATTTATTTTACTTCAAATACTACAAATATGTACCAACAACAATTTGTTCTATGTGTTGTGTTTTGTTTGAGAATGGCGATAGTGTTTGTTGGGGATATAACCCCAATTTCCACATGTTTATTCCTAGTCCTCACCAGAGTGGCCATTTTGGCTCTGTTTTGCACATTGCTGCAGTTGCACAACCCTTGTCCATGCAGCATTGAGTGGGCAACTGTGTCACAGGCGTCTCTAATGAATCTCCTAGCAGTCCCCTGCTGCAGCCCAAGGCTCTGGGATTCAAAGGCAATTAACCTCCCAGCACAGAGACAGCCTGAGCCATTATTATGCGCTCTGCCACAATTACTTTGAATAATGAAGACAATGCAACAAGGCGATTTCCCAGTGTGTACTATGGTCCTCTGCACTGAACTTTAGCAAATTTATAGTGGATTTGTACAAAAGCCTCAATTTCAGACTATTTCATGCTTGTTGAAATATACACTTTACTAAGAACTTTGAATGTTGATAGGTTCTTCTATATGATCACTTGTAAAGCTTAAAAATGTAAATGTTTGACTTTATCTTGAAAATTCACAGTACAATTTCAGCTGATAAACTGATTCGTTCAAAGCGCAAGGTTGTTTTGTAAACTGACAGTATAATATTCCATCATGTAGTTGGCTTTTGTATTCGGAATTTAAAGAACAAGAAGGAGCTGACTTTTTTCCTACCCCATTTTGAAGCAAATGATTGTTCTCTGGTGGAGAACGAGGTGGACTGTTAGCATATAGTTCATCAGAAGCTTTTTCCCAGGTTCTTTCCCAGGCCATGATTTTAAGTTGTTTAATATGCTGGATGGAATAAACAACTCCATCCCCTCTGGTGATTTCAGTGCTGTAATAGATGATGCTTATCGACTCTTAATGCAGACACCATTCATTTCCAGAAGAATCTCTCACCATTTACTCTTTGTGTTGTTAAGAGCACACAGCAGCACCTGCTCAATAACCCAGAGAGATACAATCTGAAAGGCATGCAGGTCCTGCGGATATGAAAAGATGGAAATCAGTCTGTATCATCTCAAAAGCCTTTGAACTCATTTGTTTTGGAGAAGGCATCTTTAGGCCAACTGCACAGTATAAAATAATGGTGTATTATTGTACTGTTCACTATAGTTCATTCATGCAATGAGATGTTAGATTATATGTTTAATAAAAAAAAAAAGAAAAAAAAATCTAATGTTAGATGTTTGACTAAAAGTTGGCTGCACTGAGCAAAGCCATTACTAAGAATGTATCTCATGGAGACCCAAAACACCAGTATAGTATTTCTTTCCTAAAAAGTGCACAGCAGAAGAACAAGGTTACCTGGGTTGCTTTGTCTCAGCCTCTCTCTCTTCCTCTCTGTGTGTTGTATAACATGTCGTACTACTGGGGTTAATTGACCAACAATGATCTGTCACAACAAATTAGTCTGGGTTGAGGCACATTACTTTGCTGGATCATTTTACTTGGCTGTCTTTCTCTCTCTCTCTCTCTCTCTCTCTCTCTCTCTCTCTCTCTCTCTCTCTCTCTCTCCCAGCTACACACAAGCAGCACTCTCTCTATCAAATCATGTCTCCTCTGTTCGTTGGTGAGTTATTGACAGTGAAGAAGGTTCCTCTGATCCTCCCTGCTAACCAAGGGAGGTTCTAGGGAGGAATGTGGATTATGTTACTGATTGCATTCACCTACGTCGCAGATGCAATGCAAACCCGCTGGATACATGAACTCACATTATAGTCACCTCAGCCCCATATGAATGTAATAAGAGTCAGCCGTCTTAAAGAGACGTCCTTGGGGTCCTGACCAGCTGCCTGCTGCCTTCACAGTCCTCTCAGAAACATTTCCCACGCAGCCCACGTCTCGTTGACATTGGCATAAACTACATGAGACATAATTGAGTTTGCTCAACATTAACATGGCAGTGCAATAACTCAGTATCTCCATAACATAGCTTGCATCTTGTTTTCCTCTATTTATTAAACAACACTAGTTTTACTTATCACCTCCCTAGATATCTCACAAGCAGCTCATATTGAATAGTACCTAGGGAGATTCATTAGAGCCCAGGGAAATTCATTTTCATAAAACATGGAGCTCATACATCCCACTTTCTACAAGTGATGCCAGTGTTGCATTTCTGAACGTCATTTCACATCTGCCACTGTAAAGGATTTGGATTGGAGATAAAGCCAATCCTTCAGAACCATTACTGTCAAGAGATCCAAATGGCTTAAGATGGCTGCCCAATTCAAGAAATAAAGCACCTTTTTCTTTCCATTTTGATGTTTTTTATTTCTATTCTTTCTTTGTTCAGTCTGATAAGGTCTTCTGTACATAGTTCCTTTTTAGACCTCTTTCCTCCCTATCAGATGGAACAAACACAGATAATATTTTTACCTGATTTAAAGCTGGAGGAATAAAGGCAGAGAATGTGTGTGTGATGTACCAGGCAAGCTCTCTACTGGAGGGGGCCCCTCTGTGGAGACATGGCTGGGCAAGCGAGAAGGACGCATGTGGTGTCCTTGAAACCAGTGGAAAGATGGCAGACTTATCCCTTCCACCCCAGGCCACGGCAGGCCCTGCCAAGTGGGGCTCGCACTCTGGATGCATTTCAGCATGATGCTCAACAAGACGGAGAAGAAGAAGAAGCAGGAAGAAAGTAGAAGAATGGTGGAGAGGTGAAGTTGCATTTTGTGCCGTCAGGCCGAGAAAGTGGAAACAGCTGTGAAGCACAAAAGCACAATTGCACATACCCTTTGAGAAAGAGAAAGAGTGTGTGTGAGTGTGTGTGTGTGTGTGTGTGTGTGTGTGTGTGTGTGTGTGTGTGTGTGTGTTTGTGTGTGTGTGTGTGTGTGTGT
>JAOXYF010000004.1:7847968-7862900 GCA_028565775.1 Sternarchorhynchus goeldii
TGTGTGTGTGTGTGTGTGTGTGTGTGAGTGTGTGTGTGTGTGTGTGTGTGTGTGTGTGTGTGTGTGTGTGTGTGTGTTTGTGTGTGTGTGTGTGATAACCGTCATTTCAATTTGAAAAGCACATGCTTGCTTGGCAGTCTCTTGGGAAAGTAGACCTTACATAATAAAGTTAATTAGCAAATGCTTCAATTGCTTTTAGAGACTCAGGTCCTATTAATTAATCCACACAAAAGTGTCTTTCAGAATGAGACGTGTGCCAGATGACAGAGATAAGCAGTGTAGTGCACTGTGGTTTGCATACACTTGCTTTACACATTACACAGTCAATAGAATACACTCCACACAATGTGTGGAAAACGTATTAAACTGCATACCTATTAAAACCATTGCCTAAAGGAGAAGAACATTAAAACAATTTAATCTTCCTTTATGAGCTAAAATAAAACCATAATTTGTGTAATTAAAATGATAGTCAGTGTACTCATCACACACATTTATTCAGTCTCAGTAAAATTTCTCTGATCTCATTAAAACATGTCACTGGCATCACAAGGTAGCTGCTGCAGAGAGAGGACTTCTTCCTGCTGAGCACACAGTCCTGTGCAAGATGGTTCTGGATTCACCTATTAATTTAGTCTAATCTAGGACCTCAGATCTAGTCTAGAACCTCAAATCTAGTCTAGGACTTCAAGAATGGGTTGATTATATACTTTGCTGTTTTGGGCAGAGGAGGATGCCCCCCCACCACTTGAGTCTTGGTTCCTCTCAAGGTTTCTTCCTCACGCTCTTAGGGAATTTTTCCTTGCCACTGTCGCCCTTGACTTGATCAATGGGGGCTTGGACTCTGACATTTGTAAAACTGCTTTGCAACTGTTTTAAAAAGCACTATACAAATACATTTGAATTTAATTTAATTGAACACTCCAGAAGTTTGAACTCCATGAAAATGAGATTCCGTTAACTGAATGCTGGACCTGGCATGAGAAGCTGTGTTAACCCTTCGATCTCTTTGTTTGGGGTTGTTTTTTTGTTTGTTGTGAGAAGTGATTCTGGAATTTGTGATCTGGTTCTTGAGGATTGTTGATAATGAGAGAGTGTATGTTATTTTCAAGTACCAGCTCACACTCTGAGCAGACTAGACCAGTTCTAAAATCAGCACATTGTTGCAATATTTAGCCAAACCAGCTAGCTAATGTTAACTTGTTTACTAACATTAACTCCTATAAGCCTAACTTTCTCTTTTTCTTACATTAACAGTCATGTCTCACATGTAGTGCATTATGCATTGTTGACAAGCCCTTCCGTAAAAGAGGAGTTATGTTTTGTATCATTACATATTGACAGGAAAGTCTTTCTTTCATCCATTTCTTTCATTAGAACTGACAGTCAATCCGTTTGTTGTTCAGCACAGAAACAACGCTCTATAGAACACTCTGTAGCATGCTCTATAGTACTACGGTCCTCTCGTTTTTGAGCACAGCATCAAGTTGGATTAACAAGTACACTTACGTCAGGGAGGAGCTGGCATCCCTGCCTTTTGTCAGGGCTTACACTCCTGAAAGGGTTTAAATGAGGTCCAGAGCAGGAGCTGTGCCGTGCCGTCTGTGATAGCTTCCACACCCTGGTGTCGGGTGGAGAAGCACTCGGAGACTGGTGGAGGCTCCAGTCACAGAGAGGGGGGAGGGGGGAGGTGACAGCCATGAACCGGTGGGCCACATCCTGGGGGAGTCGCATGGCTAATGGCGGGCCCAGGGGCTTGTAGCCAAGGACAGCCGCTGACTGACAAGAGTGACATTCAGAGCGGCTTCTGCTGTCCAGCTGTCACACAGATCTGCTGTGGGATTTGTTCTTTTCAAACAAGCAGTAGAAGAGACAGGGATGTGGGCTGCAGTCAAAACCTGTTTCGTCTTCTTTTGTGGTATCACTGTTTAAAAATGAGCAAACGACAATGATAAAACTGTCAAAATGTTTTATTGACCATAACAAAATATTAGTCAAATGTATTAATATAAAAAAGTCAAATGTATTAATAAAACAAAATTAAATTTCACTCAAATTCTACTTGAAATCATACTTTGATACAATTTATTGATTTACGTACTATTTTGGCATTTTATTATTGGTAAATCAAGCAAATTGAAGTAGGGGTCTTAAAAAAATGGCTGACATTGGAAAAAAATGGCTGGGATAGAGGAAACGAAATGAGGTCACATCTAAGGGTTTACATGACTTGTATACACTTGCCCATAATCCCTGATGCCTTAAAAACTGACAGTGCATCTAGTGAAGCAGTGAATTTAATAATTAAATAAATGTTCACCCCTTTTATTTTTGGACTGTATTTTTAGGGGTTGCTCAAAGAGCTCTGGGTTTCCTTAACACCTCTCACTACCTACATCTGTTCCGGTGTTAAAGTTATAAATACATGTAGAAGGAGAGAATATGAAAAAGGAGAGTCTGGCATTTTCATCATCTCCACAGCGTGCAATGCCAAGGCTGAGGAGACTGAGGAGACTGAGGAGACTGAGGACTCCCAGTGTTACTTTAGAACATCACTCACTGTTTATCCTTGGACAAGTGCATATCGATTTTGTCAACAGCACATTGATTTATTTTTCTCGCTCTTTCTCTCTCATCTGCTTTTGGCTCCCAAGTGCCCATTAAGGGCAACGCTGCCCTGTGCCCAAAAACCTATGAGCCCTGAGGGAGGGAAAAGGATGCGATTCATCCCTGCCAGTAGAAAATATATACAAGTCTAAAAGCCTTCAAAACAGAATGGAGACCAAAGAAATTGTCATTTCCTGAAGACTCTGTCATGCCCATACATTTCTCCTACATGGTGATTAAAAGGAGCCGCCCCCCCTCGTCTCAGAGTTTAATCACTCTTGACTGCTGTGCCCACTAGTGCAGCACTTCCACTAACTGCAGTTTACTGGCACAATTTGCGGCATTTTTATTGCATCTCTGTCCATCCACCTCACTGTAAAAAGGAAGCAGTGCATGTCAGGTGTTTTGAGTTTTTAGAGCAGAATCTTTAATTATTGTATGCCTCCATGAATCAGGGATTCTTCTAGTGCATTTGCTGCCCAATGGATTCCTGCACATGTTTGATGAGATGGAAGTGTCTCCTGAGCCCTAATCCGGAGGCCACCATCATCTGTGGCCTACTGATTCGTGAACCAGGACTACTTTAACTCCATTGTTTGGAGCATTTCCAGATTTGGCACTTGGCAGGAGGCAGTTAGTGCTGTCTCTGCGCAGAGGAGGACAGAGCATGTCTTCTCCTGACAGCACATGCTGAAGCTGTAAGCTAAGCTGTATTTAGCCTAAGACAGGACCGAAAAAGACCAATCAACCAGCCTGAAACTCAGCCTACAGAAGCAAACATTTAATTCCTGTTTGGTGATGTTTGCTCTATTATAAGGTGGCAATGAGGCATATAAAAGAGCAGCTTTTAGAGAAGCTTAGGGTGAAGAACCTTCATTTGTTGGAGCTCTATTTGTTCTGACTGAATGTAACTAGAGGGACATGATCAAACTCACAGATAGCATCCAAGGACAGACTTTTGCCTTTAGAAGAAATGCTTATTTAGAACAATCCCCTTCCTTGTTGATTACATAAACGTGCTATTGCCAGTGATTGGCACAATAGTGTCAGGCTGCTCAGAGGATTCTGTCGTAAATGAGGAGAGTTTATAAGGCCAGCATCTGTTATTTGCACCAGATTGGCTGAGGGCTCTCTTGAGTGTTTAAACATCTCTGTTTGAGTTGAGATCATTAAGCTTCTGTGTCTAGACAGCAACGTGTTCCTTTTCTATTGATCAAAGCTCTATTAGCAGCAGGAAGAAACCTTTTCTCACAATAATGGTGCAGCACAAAGGACAAATGACACGGGCAAGAACAAAAAACACTCACGAAAATATTGTGGAGCCTTTTAACATAGGTTATTCTTAATAGCAGCCATTTTGTCTGTCTTAAATGTAAAACTCCACCTTGAGCAAATGTCATTAGATTCTTAAACATTGGTATTGAGCCCATGACCTTGGTGGTGCTGGTCATGGTGGTGCTTGGTGGTGCTGGCACCTTACTCTTCCTTCCTAAGTGAGCTACAAAATGAAATGTAATGTCAATAAACACCTTTAGTGTTGATGTCAATAAACACCTTTAGTCTGTGGTCATTATTTAGTTTGCTGGTTTAAACATTGGAGGTTCTCCACCAGTGACCAGCATAATAATATTTACACACAAGTCCAGGTTTATTGGTGCACAACAGAATTTGGTTGGTTAGAACAGAACATCCTTCAAATGTACAGATCTATATCTATATCTACATACAGTTCTTGATCTATATATGCAGTACAATCATAGTGGTATAATAGCCATGTTGGCTCAGTGCTTTATGCAAGTTACTGAGTGCTCATGTAAATTCTGGTGTCTTTTTGTGTCTTCACAGTGCCATCATGGGCCATTGTGGCGATTGCGTTTGTGGCTGTTGTGCTTGTCGTGTCCTGCTGCTTCTGTATCTGCAAAAAATGGATATTCAAGAAGAAGAACAAGAAAAAGGGCAAAGACAAGGGCAAGAATGCCATTAACATGAAGGATGTCATAGAGGGGGCCAAAACCGAGGTAAAAACATTTTATTACTAGTGTGCATCTGGACTTTGTAGCCTTGCCTTGTCTAAACACCAGTACTTGCATGCTGCTGACGCTGTTTCTGTTCTAGTGTTACTATCACTGCAGCATGAGGCTGTTTGGAGTGATTATCTGGAAACAGCAATATGATCTAGATTGACTAGAGACCACCCAAAAGAAAGATCTAGATTGACTGGACAACACCCCCCAAAAAAAGATCTAGATTGACTGGACACCACCCAAAAGAAATATCTAGATCGACTGGAGACCACCCAAAAGAAAGATCTGGAATGACTGGAGACCATCCAAAAAAAGATCTAGATTGACTAGAAACCATCCAAAAGAAAGATCTAGAAAGACCGGAGACCATCCCTCAAAAAAGATCTAGATTGACTGGAGACCACCCAAAAGAAAGATCTAGAAAGACTTGAGACCATCCCTCAAAAAAAGATCTAGTTTGACTGGAGACCACCCAAAAGAAAGATCTAGATTGACTGGAGACCATCCAAAAGAAAGAGGAAGGGGAAAAAAGAAAATGTCTTCTGTTAAATGTCTGCTGTTGCTTGACTGCTGACTTTAATTGCAGGTTTGAATACCTGGCATGGTAACTGGCATTAAAGCGTACAGAGCCCTGCTCTCTGTAGTGCATAAGCAAACCTACATGGGTTTATGTTTTTTTTATTGTTTGTTGGGGGGGAGGGTATTGTTTGTTTGGTTGTTTGTTTTTTGGGGGTTTTTTGCCTTTTTAAAAACCTTTTTTTGTCATGCTGCATATGATTATGCTGTACTATAAGTGGTATCAACCTAGAGAAATGACAGTAGCTAATTAAGACGGGAGGGAGGGCAATAAAGCAACTCCCCCTTTTTTCTGACACACTCACAAATTATATCCAACACCGACACTCTGACCCTGGTTTGCATATTAATTATATTAAAATGGACCCACAAAACTGCACACTGTGCACTGAATAATTGAAAATTCCCCTTAATTTGCAGTTTAAATCCAGAACCACTTGGATTCTGAATTAGATACAAGCACTCTTAGGATATACACACGACTACAAAGTGTTACATTCGCTCAACCATACACACATACAAGTAGACATCAAAGAAAGATGCCTAACAGGGTTACCTTACATCAATGACATTACCTTAGATCACAGGTATTACATTACCTTAGTGCTTTGATGTGCACTACCATTTATTCCATACAACTAAATATTTGTCAAACAAGCCTACTGAAATAGTGTTTGGTAATGTGTAAAAATGGATTGTGATGTAATCATATCCCATTGTATTAGTAGATTACCAAGATGCTTTAATTGACTACTCATGCTGTCCTTCCCTTCAAGATTCCATGTGTGCTGTATATGTGGGCTGTAATGATAGCGCCTACATTCAACAAGCAGGAAGGAAAACCACCCACACTCTAACACAGACCACACCATTAAAAAAAACCACCCACACGCTAACACAGACCACACCATTTAAAAAAAACCACCCACACGCTAACACAGACCACACCATTTAAAAAAAACCATCCACACTCTAACACAGACCACACCATTTAAAAAAAACCATCCACACGCTAACACAGACCACACCATTTAAAAAAAACCATCCACACTCTAACACAGACCACACCATTAAAAAAAACCATCCACACTCTAACACAGACCACACCATTTAAAAAAAAAACACCCACACGCTAACACAGACCACACCATTAAAAAAAACCCACCCACACGCTAACACAGACCACACCATTTAAAAAAAACCATCCACACTCTAACACAGACCACATCATTTAAAAAAAAACATCCACACGCTAACACAGACCACACCATTTAAAAAAAAACATCCACACTCTAACACAGACCACATCATTTAAAAAAAAACATCCACACGCTAACACAGACCACACCATTTAAAAATACCACCCACATGCTAACACAGACCACAACATAAAAAACACCCACGTGCTAACACAGATCACATCATTTAAAAAACCCACCAATACGCTAACACGGACCACACCATTTAAACACCCTTCAAGCTCCATTTACACAGAGACCACACCAGTCTTGACCTGCCCAGCACATATGATGCCTTTTGAAAGCAGAAGGGCCAGCGAAGGACCAGTGAGAGTGTTAGCGGTCATTTCTCCCGGTGTGCCCAGACTCATGTGGTGTCTCTGTGTGTGGTTGTTTTAATTTGTGCTTCTTCCTTCTATGTCCTCCTTATCTATGTTTTGTCTGATGACTTTTCGGGATTGGCACTGGCGGTAGGTTCCCGATTGCTGTTGGATCTTTTTTAGCCTGCTGCAATGATGTTTTCTAGCCTCTTGACAGGAAACTTACTCCTGTAGAAAAAAATATATGTAACTATGCATACAGTACATGTATACTACACTATATATGTGTGTAACCCTGGGTATGCACATATATATATATATCTATATGAATGATTAAAATGCACTTGGGTACGCTTTTGACAAGGCTGAATCACATTGATTTCTCATTTCAGGTACATTTCTGATTAAAAAGGAAAAAGTCCGTGGCTCCTGTAGGATGATTAAGGTCACCAGACTGGGGAGTGATCTCTTTACCAAATGCTTCAAAGTGAAAATTTCTTTCAAATTTGTGGTTTGTTGTACTTTGGGCTATAACAAATGCCTGGAAGGAAAATACCATTCAAAGCATTAGAGATATAAATGGTTCTGATTGTGTTTTAAGTCATAGTGATCATCCTGATCTTTAAATCCTTAAGACACAAGTAGGACACAAGTTTTTTTTAAATTTGCCTTTCTTGGCAACAGTCCAAAAATGATCTATAAAAATGGATGTGCATAATCACAAATAATAAGATGATCACAAATAACTAAATTTTCAAACTCAAAATCACTCAATTTTTTTAGCTCTTAAATGCATTTTTCATCTATTTGTAAATACCTCAGGTTGTTAGAAAAACAGCTGCTGGATTTTACACAAATACAACTATGAACAGAAAATATTCTATTGACAATATATGGAAAAACAAGTAAAATGCATTGTTTTGTTTTTTCGATTTTGTGTTGCTTATCTCACAAATGCAGCTTTTACAAAAATAGAATTTTTTTTTTGTATTTTATCATTGGCTAATCTCTATAACAATCTCTTTTGCTAGTGACCTGAGGTACACATTTAAGGGTTAACAAAAACAACACACTGGCCTTAATCATTTCTACTCTTTTATAATATTTCATATTACAATATGTAAATTCTAAAAGAAGTGCAGGAAGAATCCTTAAACTTGCAAGATTAAACTTTGTTTTGTTACATAATCCTAATCTGGCCAAAATGCTATTCATACAAATGAGCAGCTAAGAAGTTGGATTATCCACTCTTGTTCTTGTTTTGTTCCATTTTTTGCTCCTAGTGCTGTTTAGTTGTTGTCAGGCACAGGAGAAAAAAACTTGCTTGTTTAAGGAAAAACTTAAGTTCATTTTCAGATTATATCATTGTACATGTACCTGTTAAAGGTAAACTAATCAAGAATTTCCTTGGTTTTTTTAAGTTTTGGTCAACAAACTGTAAATTGGAGTCACTGATTGATCAAAGGTGGCGAAAGTCTTCTCATTTAAATCAGCTTTGCCTTTGGAGTTTGAGCTCTAGTCAAATTAAAAAACGTAAAAAAATAAAAAATAAAAAAATTGGTAGAATTTCCAAATGGCACAAGATAGGCAGCTAAAACATTCATGCCTCCAAACTTTGTCTTGGGCTATTGACAGTAGTGGAGTCCTGGGAAAATCTTAATTAGCTCACCTTTAAGGTCAGCCAGACTTCTGAATGATTCCAAAAAGACAACAAATCAATGTTGTTCAGCCTTTTTGCTCTCACAACGATGAACCTGACAGCCGAGAGGACAGACCCCATGATCGCTACCAGCCCATGTTTGGTTTCTGTTTGTTTGTTTTGATTTTCCTTTACGCCACCTCCCTTCCGCTGGCATGATGCATAATGCTTCCATCAGTGTGGCGGCCCTCACGGCTGACGTGGGGGGCCAGAGGCACCGCACAACGTGAGCAGTGACTCCACAGAGAAAGGTGTTAGCACACAAGGGCGCGTCTGGAGAACGAGAATGCCCTGCATGCATACTGATGAGCCAGACAGACCTTTCACCCCGAATGGACAGAGTTGCATTTGCCTCATCAACCGCATGCTTGAGACCTTCTGATATACACAGCTACTCATGATAACCAGACACACACACACACACACACACGTTCACATGCACACACGCTTGCACCCTTCAACCCACATGCACTGTCTTAGTTTGAGTCAGACACTGGTCTGCCTAAATTAATACTAGAATTCCCCAGTATTCTACTGAGTTCAACTCTCTTATCCAGCACACTACTTGCACTCAATATGCACAACATTCTGCGCATTATTTGATCTGCAGCCCCCCCCCCACCCTCCAACCAACAACATGAGTAGACTAGACACACACACGCTGACACTGGGGGTGGGGGTTTGTGGGCGGGGTTCACAGCCTGAGGTCTGTCTGTCACATAGCATGTGCCGATGTTAACTGCTGTGGTGTTTCTAGTGCTTGCCCCCTTTTAAGAGAGGCTCAGTGCAGGAGCAGGCAGGTCCGTGCGGCAGACCCACGGCTCAGCAGCGGGCGGTCGGGGCGAGGCCAGGCGGTGCCGGGCGGTGCCGGGCGACGTGCCGCCCCGACTGACTCTTGGTGGCTGTTTTCTTCAGGCCCTGAAGGATGAAGATGAAGTGGAAACAGGGCTGACGGAGTCTGAGATGGACACCGAGCCCAAGGAGCAAGAAAAACTGGGCAAATTACAGTACTCCTTGGATTACAATTTCACAGAGAATATGGTAAGGGTCTAGAGTGCTTCTTGCTGTGTGTGGTGTTTTGTGCAAAAGTTTTCATAAGAAGCCCTGTTCGTAAGTATGGTCACTTCATTGTGTGTTGGTCTCAGTTCTGTATGAAGATTCTGATCAAATGGTTGCTGGGTCTTAATTGCGTCTTGGTGCTGTTACTGCTTTATTGTGCACATGCACATATGTTTGAACATACTGGGATTCTGAGGGGACTCTGCCAACTCTGAAGCAACTACTGTGGAATGAGATCAAACCCAGAACATAACGAATGGAAGTTCTGAATATTGCTGAATATTCTTTGCAAATCCTTGAACATTCCCCAAGTTTCCAAAAGTGAAAGCAGTGTCTATTTCTGAAGCTCCATCCTGTGTTTTTTCACTTTTTTTCAAAAAGGTTGTGACGCAAACTTACAAAAGATGGCCTGCAGAATCCACTTCCCCCTACAACCAGTGACAGTACACCAGCACCACTAGGGTTGCTTTATGAGTCATCACTGCTTTTTGAGTCATCACTTCTGAGGCCTCTTGCTTGTCCTCAATAAAAGAAGGAATCAGCTCAGATTCTTGGCTTCTCTCGCTCTCTGCGTACCAGGAGCTGATGAATATCTCCTTGGCAAATGTTGGTGCATTACTGAGGGAGTGGAACAAGGTGGAGCATACTGGTTCATACTGGTTCCACAAGCAGCAGACCTCCATAAACAACCTGACAGTGTCAGATTTTTTCTCTGCCATTATGCACGCACGCACACACACACACACACACACACACATACACACACTCAACCATGACACTCAATCTATGCTTTTACAAGCACTGATTTCTTGTTTTTTTCTTTCTTGTAACCAAAGTGATAGCACTCAGCTGGTTATACACTGGTTATACACTGGTTATACACTGGTTATACACTTGGCCAAGCCACACCAAAGCTTACATTCTCTAGGAAAACACACTGCAGGCTCCTCCATAGGTTTTCCTACTCACCTTAGTTTTGTAGTTGCGCCACTGAGTAAGGAAGGTACGCTACTGGTGATTATTCTGCAAAACCAGATGCATGTAAGATTCTTTATAAAGGAGCAGCAAACCTTCCACTGTCTAATCAGACACTAATCACTAATCTAATCACTTCATTTAGTTGTTCAAAATCCAGCACATAGATGAGTTTTTCTTCACTCAGAAAATCCCCTTTCCATGTGGAGATGTTTGGAGGTTACTTCTGAGATCACCCTGCACACGTGAATCACATTTTCTTTCAATCAACCAGTTCAGACACAGACAAGCTCTTTTCATAGAGTAACAACAAACACGAAACTACCCAGGCAGCATCAGCATAAACCAGATTCAAAGCTGCCACCCACGCAGAAACACACACACAAACACACACGCAAAACCACACAGAATCGAACTGTAACATTTCCCCCCACCCCAATAAAAGAGTCATGACGTGATGTGAGGATGGAGAAAGCGATAACACCATGTCAGGAAGGTGATGGGCTCCACTACGTTCTGGCATTGTTTAAGGGTAATCTAGCTTTTCCAGCCCAGTAGAGCAGGGTAGGTGGGTTCAGAAGGGGAACAAAGACGTATACTGCATGGGGGATGCATGCTGCATTAACCAGCAATGTGTGCTAAGCCTTCTGCAGCCAAGAAGGAAAGGAGGAGAGGTATGAAACACAGAAAGGGAACAGGAGCAATCAGATAATGCCAACAGGATATTTGAGGTTTTATTTATCAGCGCCTTTATGCCAGATATGTGAGAAGCCCATGTCATATCTTACACTACACAGAAAGCAAGGAATAACATTCACAAGGAATAATACTGTATTCTTCTAAAAAGGTGCTTCCACCAAAAATGTTTCTTGCCACCAGTTTCAGCTGGCAGTGCACAACCTTCTGTAGACAGATTGTGTGCAGCTTTCCTGCTGAGAGGAGGCAGTATAGCTATGGCTCTTTAGTGAAACCCAATCACCTTCTCTCTCTTTCAGGTGGGTGATGTTTCCATAGCCCACAGTGCAGGTTATTATGGGTTATGGGAAAAGTCCCATAAGGCTTAGCCTGTTTGTTGCCTCCTTCCAGACTCTGAACCATTTGAACATTTATTAAAACTGTCAGCACTTCAATCAACCTCTGTCGCTGGGGGAAGGTTTTGGGTAGCTAGATACAAAACAGTGTGCAATAGCTGGACACAAAGCTATTTTTTATTTAGGCAGGTGCACCTCATTGAATTGCTTACACATTTTCAGGGAGGGTGTTTGTTGTTTTTCCAGCTATAGTTCATTGAATCCATTTAGATAGTTATGAGCACCACAGAAAATTGATTAAGAAAATAGGTCAAGAAAAAAAGTGGTTATAACACATAATTGTCTTGCTTTTTTACTTATGGTCATGCACCTCTGTGGCTTTGGTCAGACATCTGGTCTCAGCATACTTTTGGATATATCGGAATGTCTAGAGGATTTTTCTCAGCTCAGGGATGGTTCCATGGATGAAGATGGTAACCAGTCTGAGTGGTGAAGGATATTGGCACTCATAACATTTCTGCTGATGATCGCCGCAAAGCCAGCAGACATTATGATATATGCTAGTTGACAAATATTTCTGTCTATGGTGAAAGCTAAAGAACAATTCACATACAGTGATATATAATCCTCAGCCAGGAAAAGGAGAAGTACTTTACATTCAGCATCTTTTGTTTTTTCTCTGACTGGGTGTTTCTTGGTAAACACGTCCAATAATGAGGGCTATTCTTGCAGTAATGTAAGTATTTATGATATAAGCATATAGCAGATGCTTTGCAGGATTCTCAGGATCCTCAAATTATTAGTGCATTATTTCTGTTTTATCGGTGCACTCGTTCTGTTCTAATACATTTTACACACCAGTTTCTCTGTAATAGTGTGTGTTCTCACTGCCTTGTGATGCTGTACCTGTTCATTAGATGTGAGTGGTATGTGTTTGTAAAATGAGTATACTCACTGTGAGGTGTAGCCTGTGTGTGTGTGTGTGTGTGTGTGTGTGTGTGTGTGTTCCTCTGCACAGTAACTGCATCTCAACACTGAGGGTCCCTGTGTAGATTTTGTATTACTATGCAATAAAAAAAACATTACAGCAACACTATTCCAAAGAGCTGTGTGATGGGTTGAGAACTAAATCCTCCATCTTGGCACTGCCTGTCATTTCCTTGGTTGGTTTTTTACGGAGTGACACTGATCCTTGCTGCCGTTCTGTCCAAATATGACAGCTGGAGAAAAAGAGAGACAGACAGAGAGAGGAGGAAAGAGCATAAATTAGAACAAAAGATAGCAGGAGAGAAAGGGAAGAAAGTGTGTGTGTGTGTGTGTGTGTGTGAGAGACAGAGAGAGACAGTGAGTGAGTGAGAACAAAGAGAAAGCACTAAAGCTTGAGGTCTCTGTGCCAGAGTGGCCTGCATCTTTGAACAGGCCATGTGAAGGCAGGTTGATTGGAGGATGATTGACTGACCACAGGGCCCGGAGAGGGTATGATGGCTTCGTAAAGATGGGCAGGTCAATCAGGCCTCCACCCTCATGACCTACTGCTCAATAACAGGCCTGAAGAGGGAGCCATGTGCCTGACTCTCTGACTCCTTTAGCCTCTTCAAGCCTGACTCTGTTTGAATAGCATGACACGCCAGAACAGCTCACAGAGCAGCACGAGTGCTGCTGTCATACTCCTGTGTATCACAGCCCTGCATACAGATTAGCGCTTAGTGATCAGGAAACCAGGTTGATGCACTTTCTGTCAGGGAGGTTCAAGAAACTGACTCACCCTACCAACATCAACTCAGTCACGGAAAGAATTAAATTAAATTGTTACAAGAAAGGCCAAGTTTGAACCTCAAAGTCTAATCACACCCTATCTCTAAATGTGGTGCATTATGCCAAATTCCAAGAACCAATCCAGTCAAATAACTATATATGTTTATATATCTTACATGCGATTATATTAGCCACTGGGACATAAAAGATCAAAATATCTTTTGTTAATTAGCAGTACATTTTGTGGTATACTTGGATTCAGCAGTCACCTTTTTACATGCCCACTTAATGTTATTACTTTGCTAGTTATAGACCAACTCCAAAACACTGGTGGTGGGATAATGAGATCTTAATGCTTAAATCTTAAACTCACAAGTTGTTGACGTTTGACCTTTGACCTTCAGCTCATAGTCGGGATCATCCAGGCAGCCGAGTTGCCTGCTATGGACATGGGTGGTACATCTGACCCCTATGTGAAGGTCTACCTGCTGCCTGACAAAAAGAAGAAGTTCGAGACCAAGGTCCACAGGAAGACCCTAAACCCCACGTTCAACGAGCAGTTCACTTTCAAGGTAGGGGACGCCTCCGAGCTCACAGCTGCTCCCCTAGAGAGTCGATGGATTCTGCCCCTAGAGGCTAGGGTTTTACTGTCTTCTCAAGGTCACTGGCCTACTATGGTTCACATCGAAAGTCTTCTGCACAATATGGTTCATTTTAACTGCTAGCAGCTGGTGCAATAACAAGCCTGTGATAGATTGAAGTAGTTAAAAACCCCAGAGCTATTAAGAATTCACACAGATGTACCAGTAGACCCTCTGCAGGTGGGTTACATCCGAGTCAATCTCACTTTACTTTGAGTACTTTATTATATTAACAGTGCAAATAAAGTTAACCATAGGTAAACAGAAACAGATGTTTGTTCATATTTTGACCAAATGGTGAATGATTAAAAAGTGATTTTTTGGTGTTTTTTCTATTCCACAGAATATATCAGTATTTATTTCATTCATTGTTTTAGGATTTTGGATTTAGGACTCAAGTTTAGCATGCAAAGGCATCTGGTAGAACGCGAACATGTAGCATTAAACCGACAAACCATATTACCATGGATATGAAGCTTTACTCCTACAAACCATAATACCATGGATATGAAGCTTTACTCCTAATCGTAATCACATGGGTATGTAGCATTAATACCATGGGATTTATGTGATGAGTACTTCGGAAGTATCTGCATTTTGTTAAAGTATTTTCATTTTTGGAAACTTTCACTCAACCACACACACACACACACACACACACACACACACACACACATCTACATTATTAAAATGTGCAGTCACATTATTATGTTATTGAAAATTGAGAATGACTTTTTATTTCAAATTAAGAATTTGGATCATTTACTTTTACTTTTGATACTTAAGTACAAGAGCAGGTACATTTTTACTAAAGTGGATATATTAATAGAACACGTGTACTTCTACCAATCTTTCACTATACTTCTAGTAATATTTTACTAAGGGCATGTTGACAAACAAGCTTGAGAGCTAGGTGAATGGTGTGTGTGTGGGTGTGTGTGTGTGTGTGTGTGTGTGTGAGAGAGAGAGAGAGAGAGAGAGAGAGAGAGAGAGAGAGAGAGAGAGAG
>JAOXYF010000004.1:7924925-7943592 GCA_028565775.1 Sternarchorhynchus goeldii
TGTGTGTAGTACCTCAAAACCTTCTCATTCTTCCCTGTGTGTAGTACCTCAAAACCTTCTCATTCTTCCCTGTGTGTGTAGTCCCTCAAAAGGGAAATGGGTCAAACATTCCAGCTCGTGGTGTTTGTTCTAAAACTCAGACACAAGCAGAGATAGAGAGAGAGAGGGAGAGAGAGAGAGAGAGAGAAAATGTGTGTGGGGGGGGCAGTTTGGTGATTAATGCATTCCATAGTTCAGACTTCAACCACAACAGACAAACACCCCCCCTCCCTCCACACACATACACACCCACCCTTCTGGCTTACAAACACACAGTTTGTGGACACACACCTTCACTGAACACACATCCTATAAATACATATTTGAGGGTCCCCAGCTACCCTGTTGATTAAACGAGTCTTTGCATAACCCCCATTTACATACAAATAAGAACTGTGGTTTTAATCAGCAGCATGACAGTGACCTATTAGAGATGCTCTCTTTCTCCTCACCACACCATATCCTTTTGCATTATTATATTTGTGTGATAGTTCCATAGATGCATTCAAGTACTATAGAAGTAACGTTCTGCCCACACCCAACCTTAACCTCAGTCACCAAAGGAGAAAATACATGGATACATGGGCTCCTTCATGGACACATGGGCTCCTTCATGGACGCATGGATACATGGGCTCTTTCATGGATTTTAGTTAAAGTTTTCCTGGTAGGGACGAAACAATACAAGACATAATTCAACAACATTTCATCCAAAACTAAGACAAAATATTCAAGCCCTCCAGCACATGGACATGCGTGTCTGAAGCCAGGCACGTCCTGCTCTGCCTCGGAGGCTGTGAAGGAAGCATATCTCCAGTAGGGGTAAAGGAAGGGTGTGTGGCACACCTTGAGGGGCGAGGAGGGAACAGGAAGGGGGAGAAGGGCAAAGGTAAACGGAGAGAGAGCCATGACATCTGCAGCTATTAGCCAGAGAAAGCAAAGGCCAATGGGATGTGACATGGAGGTTCGGCATTTATCTGGCCTCATCATGAAACAATTCAAGCTTTTCACAGGAAGTCATGCAGGCTTCTAGCAATGTAAAAGAAGATCCAGTGTTGAGTTTCACCTTTAAATGAGAGCTACAGAACAGTGACGCAGAAACACACGGGCTGGTCACATCCAGCAGGAAGTGAGAGGAAAGCACACGCTCAGTGGATATTGTGTGGAATATGAGAGGTCATCAGGACACAGTGAGGCTGCACTGCCTGGAATGAGGAAGAAAAAGAAAAAAAAAAAAAAACAAACCAAAGAATGGCAGGTGGTGAGTGAAACTAAAAGACAGAAACAGGAAGTCTGATAAACAAAAAAAAAGGAGAGTCGAATTGTGTGGGAGAGAGAACATGAGATTAAGGGAAGGAGAGGAAGAGAGTGAGCCCTTATCGCGTCGTTAGCCTTCGTAGCTGAATGGAAACGGATATCAGATTCTCGTGACTCAGCACACCGAATCAGCTGAACGCAACAGTACCTCCGACTGATTCCAAGTTCAAGAGAGAATGTTCTGCAATAAACAATTTTGATCTCGCCAATTTCACTGTAAGCCCATTAAGAGTAAGGTTTGGACATGAGAGGCCAAAGAGGACGCCCAGGATACAGCTGTGCGGGAAGCTTCAGGCAGGTGCAACACTGATGCTCCACCCCTACATCAAACATCACGCCAAGCATGCTGACATGGTACAGGATATCAAATACAGTTTTAAAACTCCACCCACAACAGAGCGTGATTGTTGTGGGTGGAGAAAGGTTCAGAATGCCACAGACTGCCATAACAGCACCATAAATCAAGTTTAATGGCCCTTGGAAACAGAACATATGGTACTGCTACTGATATGTACCAGAATCTTACTGTTGGTAAACAGGAATGTTTGGATGTTGTCACCCTCCCATTTCACAAGTTCACTCAAGTTTGTGACTGACCGGACGCTTTCTGTCCCAGAGCTCCCACATGTCTGTGTTACCTGCTGCTTCTCCCACTTTTTAGTTATTCTGTCATAGCAAGTCCTACCGGAGTCTCTGCTTGCATAAGTGTACATCGTTCTGTACACATCACATGAAAAGAGACTCCAACAACTAATGTTCTGTGATTTCACCTCTCTACCTCTACCTCTCTACCTCCCACTCGAGCTACTGATGTTACATCTGAGGCCCCAGGAGATTCCAGAGATCCAGATTCCTGCCTCATGATCTGCAGATCTGCCTGATCCAACCCGATGCCCTTCTTTTTCCTTGAAACTGTTGCCCTTGGACTCGGAAATATATATATAAAAAGAAAAAAAAAAGAGAAAGAACCAGTGTGCAGCTGGTGGGAGCAGCACAAACAGGGGAAAGGAAACATGAGGAATCATTATATAGTGAGAAAACCAGAGCACCAGCACAGCAATGCAAACTTCTTCATTACCCACTCACAAGCACACAGGTTTACATAGAGAAAGTGAGAAAGAGTGTGTGTGACAAGGAGAGAAGAGACGAATTAAAGGCTTTGGAATTGAGCTGAATTAAATTTTCAACTGAAAGACGAAGGCAATTGGGAAAAATGAAGAGAGTGAGCAGAGAGATAGAGAAGAAAGGAAAAAATGGTAGAGTATGAAAAGAGAGAGAGAGAGAGAGAGAGAGAGGGTGTGATGGGGATAGAGCTGGGTAAATCTTAGTGGCGTCTTTACCAAAAGGCATTTTTACAGGCTTTCCTTACTCTGTAGCACAGCCATTATCCACACACTCCCACACACAGACAGCATGCCTAGACATGGCTGGTAACACTCCTGTCAAATTGTGTTTGGTAACACACCATAAACGGATGACTAAAAGACATTAAACAAGATGACATTGAGCGAGATCAGCTGCAACCCCAGAGACTCGCTTCACCCGCTTCACACAACCCAACAGCAGCGCTTCAGGAGCGGCAAGGTTCAGCCTGCTGAGACAGGACAGAGCAGGGGTGGGGCCCACAGAGCAGCGCAGTGTCCACAGACAAAATCCAGACACCATGCAATGCAGGGGGCGGGGTCAGGGCGGGGTTGTCCTGGGTGTTGGTGGGCGGGGTTTGGGCTCGAGGCTGTACTGGGTGCGGCTGGAGCTGTGGGCGGACTGTGCCTCACACGCTGGAGATCTCAGCATGGGGTCCATTGTGTTTGGCCAGTAGACACCACAGCATGACTCATCACCCCCTTCTTGTCTGAGTTCCTCTTTGACCAATCACATTCCTGGGAAAGGTGGCGACTAGACAGTCCGCCAAGAAAACCCACGTAATATGATATCCTGTTGGCATGGTAACAGCACCACAGGTAGCACAGGTACATAGGTAGATGAAACGTTCTAAATTATGGTTTTAAACACACACATACAAACAGCAGTAGCCCCAAAGAAATAGGAACCAACAAACTTTGAACCACAATTTCCCCACAAAGTCTTTTCAAGCGCTCACTACAAGTGGTCGTATTGTTGCAGGAACACACAGGAAGCAGGAAAAAGAGTGCTGAGCACATCACAGGGCTGGGAGCAGCCGATCAAAGCTCCTACAACGAGGTCCTCACACCATGATCCACACTACAACACTACTCACCGTTCCCCTGATCCACACTACTCACCGTTCCCCTGATCCACACTACTCCCCTGATCCACACTACTCACCGTTCCCCTGATCCACACTACTCACCATTCCCCTGATCCACACTACTCACCATTCCCCTGATCCACACTACTCACCATTCCCCTGATCCACACTACTCACCCTTCCAGGTTCAAAAGTAACTCTTATGAAACATAATCGTGAGAGATTAAGTTAAGCACTGAAGCGAGTCATTTCTAAAGGATGCTGGCCAGTTATTTATTTCCGTATGCCATGACTTAGAAGGAGGAAGTCCTCAGTCGTTCACCTCTCTCAGCTGAGACGCGGCAGGATGTTCACAAAGCACAGACATTGGGAATATAAACAAGCTTCCAGCCTGGCTGGTGCTAAAAGTGTGTCGCTGGTCATTAATCAAAACACAACCTCCTTCACTGTGGTCATGAGAGAGGGAAGACGAAGCATCTGGATAAAGTCTTTAAATCACCTTCATAAAGCCCAGTGTGGTGCTATGAGTTCAGATCACTGTGCACTAATGTGCATGTTTGCATTCAGTGAAAGTTCTGTTGGTGTGGAGAGGGCCAGTCCTGCCACACATGCTAAGAGAGACCTGAGAGATACTGTATCTGCACCGAGACCAGGACACACGAATGGGCGCCCAAACAGCTACGCCATCTCCACCTTCGTGTTCACTCATAAGCTCAGAGTTTTACACACACAATGTGCAGTTTCATGTGTACTTCCAAGTTCAAAGCTTACACACACACACACACACACACACACACACACACACACACACACACACACACACACACACACACACACACACACCAGGCCAGTTAAAATCCTCAGGGTTACTGCATATCTACGCAGTGTGGGAGCTCCTGTTCTCCAATACACAGAAGAACAAGAGAAGAAAGAGCACATCCTAAGTGCTTATTAGAAGTGAAAGAGGAGTGTGTTTTGAAGGCAGCTGAGCAAAGAGGAGGAAGAGGAGGGGGGGGGGGGATGAAGGAAGAGGATCAAGGACAAGGAATGCAAGGGCTTTCAGGATCAGTGAAGCCAGCACAGTACTCAAATTCATAAGAAAACAGACTTCAGGGTCTACGAATCTCACACTGCCAGAGAGAGGGACAGAAAAGAAAAGACTTAAATTTATTTTATATATAAAATGTGTGTGTGTGTGTGTGTGTGGTGGCGTTACACTTGGCTTTGCATACAGTGACCTTAGGCTTTTGTGCATCTGCTCTGTCTTGGAAACCTATTTCATGAAGGTCCTGACACAGTTGTTCTGATGTTGCTTCCAGAGTCAGTTAGGAACTCTGTACTGGTGATGCAGTGGAGGGCAGGTGGTGTTTTACAGCTATGCACCTTAGTGCTCAGCGGCTAAGCACTGGGAGCTTGTGGGGTTCAACAGAACTTGTGACCAATCTGGCAGCCCTTACTGTCCATGTTTGTCTGCAAATGGCTATGCGCTTGATTTTACACACTTGTTAGCAATAGGTAAAAACACCCAAACTGGATCATTAGGATTTGGTGGGATTTGTTTTGCTTGCTCGTCCTGAACAGAGTCGTTAAGCTTTTGCCGTTTTAACAGCAGCTTCTTCACCTGGCAATTTAAGTACAGCATGTTCCTCAGAGATGTCCGTTTTAAGTTTGGTGTTTTAATTTCAGTATGTTCCTCAGTGATGTCTGTAGTCCTTGTGCTCTTGAACAAAAGCCCAGTCCCTCCATCCCAACATCCAAAGACCTCCATTCAAACACCTCCCCAAACACCCAAATGCCTCTCCAAAGCTCTTCCTTAGCCCCTGTTTCTATATACTGATTACACTTATGCAAAATAACAGAGTGAGATAGAAAGTTTCCCCACAATAAAGGGATCCTGATTGGTTAATAGAGGCAGACCATGCTGATTTTTATTTTTTTGGCTAGTTGTACAGATCTGGACAGCTAGATGGGTATTTCTGCCTGGGAGCAACTACGTTAGTGAGAGTATCAGGATAAAAAGACAAAAAAACAAATTTATATCAGCTTTTAGTGGAACGGGGAAGTAAGGCCTAGTGTAATAAGAGCTCTTGTTGCTGCATTTTATATGAGCAGACAGGAGCACAGAATGAGCCATTTCCCTAAACGTGTGGTGGCACTACAACTCCCAGCAGCCACTGTGCAGGGCCTGCACCTTGCTCAACTTTATTCTCACTGGAGCAACAGGGGCCCTAGCTGGTCTGGCCAGCCTGACAATCCACACTGTGGGTGCCATAGCAACCTCAGACAGTACGCTCTGCAAGTCTAGCCCTGCCACTCGAGACAGCATCAGGACGAGCTTGCTGGTGAAACAATACTGAAACAAATTCTGAAAACAAACAAAATAACAAGCAGTAAACAAAAGAATGATGAGTCAGCAGTGAAGCATGCGCATGTTTTTTTAAGAAGGTGGGCGTGGCTTCTCTGCCACACCCACAGCCCTGTATGGGAAGAAACGATTAGAGCACTGTTGAGCCACGTTTTCTGATCATAGCCGAAAGTAGAGCAGGAGGAGGCTGTAACTTCATGCTTCAGCAGGAAATGGGGAAATGCAATGTAACGTACAGGTTCAGTGTCAGGTGTCAGGAGATGACATGGGCGGGGCGTGATGACAGCCTGGTCACGACTCCTCAAACTGCCAGCATGCAATACCTTGATTGCACATGTTCTTAATGTTCTTTAGTTTATTGCCAGTCGCACATTACAAGCGTCGACATTCCTCAGTCTTGGTATAAAGCCCCCACCTCATGATTACTGATGAAACGTTCATTCACAGCAGCTGGATAAAGGGTTCCTGCTGGAGGTGGGCGCAGAGAACTTAAAGACCAGGGTCTGTGGTTTTTACACAAACAGGCTGCAACTGTGCCTGGATGCCACGCTGCCTGAACGTAGCCCAATCACTGCCACTGTCTGTACCATGTTCTTCTTTTTGATGACATCCTCCTTTGACAGCACCCTGACTGTAGAAATCACCCAGCACGAGGCGCTCAGAGGATTCCCAGGACATGGTCAGTCTTAGAGCAATCAAGAAACAACCCAGCTGGAATAAAGCAAGATAGACGGAATGGGAAAGGCCTTCTGTACCATCACTCCTACACAGATGGGCACAGAGGCATTACAGCAGCAACAGCCGCAGTGCAAAGAAGGAAAATTGTACATAAAACTAGCACACAGAGAGAGAGAGAGAGAGAGAGAGAGAGAGAGAGAGAAGGCACTGGGTAAAGGGTTAGAGTTAGTTCGTTTTAGCTTGTTTCCCACTGTCACAGTAAGATCAAAACACTTTTCAGCATGGTTTCCATTTACGTCTCTGTTCAATCCCAGCTCTCCACGCTCAGTCTCTCACAGGGGCTCAAACACACACCACACAGAGAGGCCGCTCAGCACCCCGACACCTGAAATGCAGCCAGAATACAATTCAGCTGAATCGGAACCCTTCTAATTACCCATGTTGTTATGAACCCAACACGTCTTCAGTAAAAGAAAACCAGCAGAAAGCTTTGGGCTTTTAGATCAGGAGAATCATTACGTACTGCGGGTCAAGCAAGGCAGACAGAATCGACGACGGGTGAATAAACAGCTCCATTCTTTTATTAAACCAACACCTGTGACAGTGCTTGGTTGAGGTCAAAGTCTGAGATGTATCTATGGCGACAGCAGAGCATGGATTTTTGCCAGAAATATGTTGACGGTGGTGCGGCCGTTGACACTAACAGGAATGTGCGATATGGTGAGACTCACACAGAGCTCATTTTATTACGCCTGAACCGAACAGCAGTTCACTCCGACTTATTTCAAAGCATGTTCTGCAGGGGAGGGGGTCCATACAACCATAGCAAGAGGACAGGAATTAGCACAGGCTTCACAGGCCAACAACATAAAAACAACGCCATCAACTGTTTTAATGTTTTATTTTTGCGCAGGTGTTAAAAAAAATAATGTCCTGACAGTGATGACCTTTCAACGTGACATTTGAGCCAGCAGGTAGTGTTTACCCAGGTCCCAAGTCCTGGGCTGTGTGGTGGGGAGTAGTAACAGCAGGTTGATGTATTCCACGGTGTGGAACAGTAAGTGGATCACACACTATTTTCTCTTTTTTTGTCTCAGCTGCAGTGCTGTGAAATTCCTAAGAACTTACGGAACAGTTCCTTTCATGTCTTCACATTCCAAACTAACGAGCTACACACTGATAGCAAGGGCCTGTGTTGATCTGAAAAGCAGTCGCTCTCACACACACACACACACACACACACACACACACACACACACACAGCAGGAGGTCACATGGGTGTGCTTTTTGAAGGTGGCTGTTGTGCACTAATGGGTGACGAGTGTGGATTTGAGCGGTGCGTCATTCCACTGCTGACAAAGCAGAGAGATATTTATCATGCAAACAAAGTCCACGCACCCACACCCCCCACAAATGGTTATTTATAGAGTCTGTGTCCACATGCACTATAAGGGGAAAATCCATCAGCAATCAAACAGTCCCTCCACAAGATCTGAAGATCAACCCTGTGCTGCTGCTTCTCCGACATTACAAATGATAAAAAAAAAATACTGAATGTTACAGAATTTAATGCCATCTGTGTACCTATAAGCTTACATCTATAATTTCTTCTTGATGATCAGCTTGCTCAAGAACATAATGCAAGCCATCAAACCCAGTAAAGTACAGCCTTTGTCCACGTCTCTGTGTGCGTTTCCCAAAAAGACTAACCAGCTAAACGACAGAGGTGAGCTTGTACAGGAAGAGATGACTGGCTGATCAAACCAACAGGACAATCTATTATTTTCCTTTTTAAATAAGTCTTTCCTTATCGGCCAAGTGTGCCGGTTAAATGCTTTCGCTCTCTGCCTTTTAAGGAGAACACCTGCCCGGGGGCCCTGTGTCCCTGTGATCCTGCTGGGTTTCTGGCTGCCAGCTCCAGTCTAGTGAACCTCATGCACCACCAGCAATTTTCTGTATTCTTCCTGATCCAGCACATCAGGTAATTATCAAATCAACCCCCCCACCCCCACCTCCTTCACCCTGTCCCCCCCCAAAAAAAAAACCCACTTATAAAAGTTCATTGTAATGACGAGAGACGTAGCTATAACGTCGCTGAAAGAGTCTGAGATCAATGTTTGTGGAAAGAGCAAGCAAACCCAGCGTTTTGTACGCCAAACTCTAGTCCTTCACAGCGACTCATGAGCAACCGTGTGCATCCTTCAGCACGTCCAGCACAACAGCACTGCTGGCCTCCAAACCGTACAGCCTGCTCTGTGTTTAAACACTTATCCATCTGGACTCATTCATCATTTTATACCCCATGCTTACATAAGCCCGGTGTCATTTTTTTTATTAATGGGCGTCTTGCAGTGGCGCGACAGCTCAGAAGATCTCAGCCACGTCTGCCTCGCTAGGCAATAATGGCCGTGCCAGGTGTGGAGGTGCTGGGGAAGGCCAAACGATGGGCGGGGTCGGCAGGTGGAGTGATTACGTCAGCTCCAGGTGCTCCGCCCGCCCTCGCTGCCGCTCCGTTCACCTGGACACGCTTTCTCTACGTGACCTTTGACATGCTCACTACACTCCCCGAGGGGGGAGAAAAACCCCACAAAAAACAAACACAACCGCCCTGAACATCTCGTCAGGAACAACAGGATAAGCAAGACACAAAAAATGTCTGGAATGTTTCTAAGAAAAACAAAACAAAACAAAACCAAAACAAACAAACAAAAAAAAGAAACAATCAAGCCGGGTAACGCTGGAGTGTTAGCTGCTCACTTACCTAGCTCCATGACACCATCCCAGAAGAATCTGGAGTAGATGTGACCTTGTTTGGAGAAAGAGTTATAGCCATGTAAAAAGAGCACAAACCCCTGGTCCTCACTCGTTCCTTGCTTTCATTCAGACTGTAAAGCCCCATTCCGGCCGTTTAAAAGAAAAACACGCCATGCGTTATTAAAGCAACACGCTATAAAAGGAAACAAACGAAGCACAAGTGGAAATACAGAGATAGAGGTAATGTAAGAAAACACAGAGCTGTAGAATACATGCCTGCCAGATCCTGTACTGCAGGTCATTAAAATGTGAAACCATGGGGGTTTTTTTGTTTTGGGGTTTTTTTGGTGCTTTTCATTCACCAACATAAAACAGCTCATAACGTGCAGAGGAAGATAAAGTCTATGTGTGGTTTAAAGCTCATTTTAATGGCATGTTTAATGTAACGCATTAGTGAATTACTCATATTCCAACCACTCTGGCTACATGCCACAGTCAGTTGAAGCACAGCTGTTTAATGCAAACCAGTTTGTGAAGGTGATGAAGGTGAAGCTGTGAGCTCCACACAGGCCCATGTGAGCTGGCTAAATAATCTAAACCGCACATCGCTGATTATTATACAAATTTACAATAACTTCAGATTTTCATTTTGTTTCCCCATCGATCAACTGTCAACACGTGTGTAATGTTACGCAGCAACATTAAAGTGTGTGTGTGTGTGTCACATGATCAAAGAAATGATGGTCTTGGTCACTGACCTCACACACTCCCACAATGCCACTACACACTTCCACCAGGACCTAGTCTCACACACTGTGCAAAATGTAGCCCATGTTGGATCTCTCTGCCAAACAAGCATGCTTTCACATGTGAAATGAACTCCCGAGGTGCGTCTGAAAATAGCCTCCTCTCTGGAAAACATTTGTACACAAACTGCTCCGTTTCAGACTGCAATCAGCGAGATTCAGGATTCACGGCAATAGCTACCAAACACAAAGGCCACTTTTGAGGCCACTGCACCATCACGGCTTCATAGGTATTAAGCCTTACTTATGCGAGTTACCTTTCAGATGTACTCATTTTGAGCACAATAATGTAAAGACTGAGCAGGTATTATGAGGACGTGGGCTTCTATGTAATATTCTGTACACAGGTAATAACAAACTGTTTCATCAGTGTCATGAGAGACAGAAGAGTCCCCCACCATCCAATAAGACACATGCAGACACCAGTTAAAGCACTTAGAGAGGCCTAGTTCACATATCCTTAAGGAGATGCAGGTTGCCAGATACCATCTTCACTGTATTGCCCAGAGTATGCATATATATATATATAAACACAAAAAAATATTTTATATATCTCTCCTTTTTGGTTTTAAAGGCTAAACATTCAATAATACTCCTCAAAGCCCCCCCCCGTGTTCTAACACTAGTGTTCAGAAAGAACTCATGGTCTTTCTGTACTTGCCTGCCCTTAGAGCAGACTGCCACTTACTAAAGCTCCATGTCAGAGCTTCCTCTGAGGAAAACACTCTCTACTATTTCAGCAAGATGCCACAGTAAATATTGCTGTTGTTAATGTAAAGTCCACACAAGAGGGTCAGTTATGGTAGATTGTGGCTTTAAAAAAAAACCAAAAAAAAAACCCAGAAAGAATAGTGAGCACATCCAGACACAATCTGGATCTGAGTCTCCCAGTCTCCTGGTCTACAAATGCATTACAAGAATCTGCTAGGTGGTGTAGGCATGCGCTTCAGAATGAGATATGACGCCTCTTTTTTCAGTCCTTAAATGAGTAGGACTGAAACTGTCAAACTCACAACTACAAGCTCCCAAATTTAACTATCCTCTGTGAACAGCCACACTGGGTGACAGACGAAAGTATACTCGCTCACACACACTCGCTCGCTCTCACACACACTCGCTCGCTCTCACACACACTCGCTCGCTCTCACACACACTCGCTCGCTCTCACACACACTCACACACACGTTTGTGTATGTACATGCATGTAAACCTGCATTAGCCAGTTGGCATGCACATGCAAACACACACACACACACCATGCACGCACACACCCCCCCCCCCAACTGGTTGGCCTTCATTATACATGTGTGGCCACACTGCTGGCACTGATAAGAATCTCCCCTAAATCGTGCCGAGCAAGGCGAGAGGCGGCCAGCCAAGCCGACAGAAGCTGCTGTGGGAACAACGTGACCAGCGGCATGGAGCACAGTCTGGGGCTGGAGATGAGGCCCCAGAACCCACCGCAACCCAGAAACCATGCACCGCCCAAAATCAACTACACACCACAGATGACGACAAGAACCACAGTCGCGAGACTGTGAGAAAGGGAACACATACTAATCTGTTGGCAAACCCAATCAAGGAATCTAGAACCATCGTATTGTTTTGTTTGTTTGTTTGTTTTTACCACACGTGCAACCAACACCACACCTACACTCACAGAAACACCCACACACCTACACTCACAGAAACACCCACACACCTACACTCACAGAAACACCCACACACCCAACAAGACACCTACACTCACAGAAACATACACACCCACAGTCACAGAAACACACACACCCACACGTGCGTGCAGCAGCACACCATTGTCCAAGGGGTGTAGAACAGGAAAACAGTTCCACCGTTCAGTACTACTTGCCCCACACTATTTTTTAATGCATCTATTGGACAGTGATATTAGATGGATGTGCAGTCCTAGAAGAACATAAAGGCTACATTTCATCTGCTGCCCACACACTTATTCTAACCCGTCATGATTGATTCAGCCCTGCAAATTCAGCCCAGGATCTCCATCTTCATACCACACTTCCAGAGCCATGTTTGTGTTGGGCCAATGAAAAGCCATGAAGGAACAGTCATAAAATGCCTCAGCCAGCTCCCACACCATTTTCATTCCTGCAGTTCTGAGGGCAGGCGAACCGTGGGGCATGCGTGTGCTTGCTTGGCACTGTTTAATCTTCCTCCCAAACCCTAACATTAGAGGCTGGCCTCGGCCCAGCTCCCAAGCTACTTAAGAATGGCACAGAGGAGAGGCTAATGGCAGGATGTGCTCAGGCGAGGCAGATGCTGGTTAGGCTCCAACTGAAACTGCCCCACAGGTCACAGGATTGCGAATGTCTTGGCCTCCAACAGAAACCGCCCCATAGGCTGCTGGCCTGAGCATCTTGTAACACTTCAACAGAACCAACCCTATAGACTACATGCCCATTAAGTAAGCATAGGGCAGAAGCTGCCCAATAGGAGGCAGGCTTGGCAGCCTCATAACCCCTCAACAAAATGTAAATATACACTGCATGCCTGACAGCCACATAAGGAAACTCATGGCTCCAATATACCAAAAATTAGGCACTAATAAAGAAAGCCATGGACAATCTAATAACGCTTCACTGACTGGAATGAATAAGTGGCCTGCAGCAGGTAATAAGTGAACGAACGAGAACACGAACACACACACACACACACACACACACACACACACACACACGGAATTAGGGCTAAACTGATTCAGTTTGAGAGTAGCACTGGTATTGCCTTGCTTTGTCTCAGTGTCTCACTTTAGGCATCAATTCCCAAGGATCTACACACACTGATGGAACATTCTCCCATAACCTCAGCACTCAGTCTTTACAACCCTAGTAATACCACAACATAACTGGGATATCTTTATTTTTTACCCTTAATTATTTAAGAGCTATTTTGAGAAACAGACGGAAAAAACAGGAGAATCAGCCTAGAGCAATTTCTGGCATGTACTTAAAGTAGGACCGAGGGTCTGAATGATGATGAGAGGTTTAAAGCTGGATCACATGTAGACAGCTTGACTGCACCGTTTTTCCACTTCAGTTGCACAACTCTGATGAACTGGGGTGTTTTGAGCAAATCTGACCTGGCACAGTGATGGAATGTAAGGATGAAAAATATAGCATCTATAACATTAACCTCCTTTAAGATCAAAAAGCAAACTGTATGAAATATGATATTGTTGATTCTAATCTGAGCAACATTTATATACATTAGCACTAAAATAAAAGCAACAAAGGCTTAAATCCAATGACTTGTTCCTGGTCATCTTTTCATTTACTAAATCTTTTTTTTTAAACCCACATAAGGTCACACTGTAAAGTCAATATTTACCAACTCCCAAAAGCTTACATGAGCTTTAATTCCCAGTGGTTGGACATAAGAACATTTAGAGAATTGTGCATGTTCTCTTCCAGACTGATATATGGGCCTAAATGTTTACATAATGGAAGCGCATTAGCAGAAAACTCGCAGATTGGCTTCCATTACACCATAAAGCAGCAGGTTGAAACTCTTAAACGAACTTGTTGCTCCCTCCCAATCCCACATATGGAGCCCAAAGTCTTTCCTTGAAGATGAAACTTAGTCTAACAAAAATAAGTACTTCATGATATCAAAAACCTGAGCCAAATGCCAAAGACTGGGGAAGATTCTGGGCTTCTGTTATTGAACAGCGCAGCGAGACGTGGTTAAAATGAATTGACAGCATACACTTGCTCAGCTGAACGCCTCTGCCCATGCAGAAAAGACCATTTTAACGAATATTTTAACCATAACTGTTATCTCGAGCTTACCTCATTCGACGGTATGCTGACAACACCTGTTGACCTGCGCTTCTCCCGAAGTTTTCGTTTTTCTATTTGCCCCTTGCCCTTCCTGGCGCTAGGGCCGGAGCTTTTCTTCTCTTTGCCTTTCCCATGCATGGGACTCTCCTTGTCACTGTCATCGCAGGCAGGACCGGTATCCATTTGAGGGGTGCTGACCACCTTTTCCGGCTGCGATATCTTCTTCAAGTTTCCTCCGGACGTATCGGTAGCCCTCACGCTTGGTGTCGGGTGGGGGTCATCTTCTGCCCTCCTCAAAGCGGGCGAGGACGACGACCGAGCCATCGGATAGGAAACGCAATTCAGAGACGTGGAGCTTCCACGTTCCGGGTTACCGTTGTTGTTCACCTCAGCTGCTGTGTTTCGCGTTTCGTTTTTAGTACTGTTGGTCCCAAGAGAGCCAGTGGATGTGACTCCGGGAGGGCAGACGCCGGTGGCCGCGGCGATGTCCCCTAGCATCTTCGCCCTCATTTTCTCACGTTTAGCTTTCCACTCCTCTAAAAAGTCAGTCGCTGCATTGGATCTAAATCCTCCAGATGCCATGTTCACTTTTAAGCTGCAAGTTAGACCAAGTTGTTTTCCTGCTTTTGAGTTTGCCTTGAAAACTCGCTACCAATTTATATAAATCTAGCTACCAGCTTTGTCTTGTTTAAAACCGCCACATTCCTCCAAAGTAGAAGAACGTATTAAAACAATGGGGAATCTGAAAATAAGCACAGTAGCACACCGTCATTAAACTCTCATTTTAAACTACAAAAATATGCAATCGCATAGCTTCGTTAGCTAAATCTTTGGATATGAGTTTAAAAAACAAACTGTACCAACGACGGGCGTCAGTTAGTCTGTTTTCACTGACATGAAGGTAAACCATGGAAGTATTCTAGATAGATAACTATCAGAAGTGCTTTTATCAAAAGTTAACTAGCACATACAGCTAATCAACTTCAAGTTTACACATGCTCTAAATATTTCTATTAAGTCGAAACATAGAAGTAACCTGCTAATATGAGTGAACTAAACAGTGTAAGCATTCTTTAAAACTCACCTGCTATCTTGCTAGCTTGTCGGTCTTTCAGGTGAACAACTCCTTGGAATGGTTCGGTCCCAATGGTAAACCCGGTTAGTCACACGCAAACCGGACCGCGACGTTCAGCCCTTTTCCAAAGTTTCCGAACAGTTACGAAGACGGACGAACGAGGACTTCAACAAAAAAATGGCACGAGGTACAACCGAGTAGAGCACTGCTACCTAGGTAAATTGTAACATATATCTGACGTAACGAAAAGGTAATTCCACTTTCGTTACTGTGGTCGCTTTGGACGTTTAAAACTTTTGGAACTGATTTTACGTTGTTAATGTATGGACAATTTTCTATGGACTCAATTTTCAAGACGAATTTCACGTTTTAGTGACTAAAGCTGTTAACGAACAAGCTCTTGCTCCCCACAGCTCGCACGACAGGAATGATTCACTGCACGCTTGCGTTATCATGTAGACTTACAAACGCATCGATCATCACTACAGTTTGCCCTTGCGTAACACAAAACATTCTGTAACGTGACCATAAGCCGTGTTTTCATTAAACACAGTGTGTGATGTTTGACAAGTTTACTTCTGAACTAAAAGTTATACTGCCTGAACTGTTACTGATAGAGTAAGATGACTTCGGGTGATTTAAAAGTCTTACATACAGCAAAATTACTGTTCCTCTTGTCAATAGCTTGACAATGCGACCAAGACTAGTCTGCGCAGTCTTTTGTTACAGTATGTCAGAAATGAATATTTTATGTATCCGAGAACTTCGTTGTGTTCCTTCCGACGGGCTGTATATTAATTGTAGTAACTTCATTAAGAAGATAGACGTACTTTTAAAAGATATGTTGCTGCATTTACATTTACGACATTTAGCAGACGCTCTGGATAAGAGCGAACTACAGAAGTGGTTTAGCTGTCCACTCAGAAAAAGACTCCTTAGCTAGCACGAGTCGGTAATAACTTTGTTGAATGTTTTCATTGCTCTTCGAGACCAGTAGAAACGCTTTTTTTATTATATTCTGTGCACTTGGGTATATGTACTAAACTGAAATATTACCTGAACTGAAATATGGGCAGTATATTACCAACTAATTTCATATCAAGACTGATAGTGAAGATGTACTACAGGACATTATGTCTCTCTGTGTTAGCTTAACATTATTGGAAGTAATAAGGCATCAGTAACCCAACAAGCCAGTTGTTCGCCTGGTGGAAAATGCCATTTACAATTGACTCTACAACACTGTAGGACTTCTTCTCTCAAGGTCTGGCTTGCTGAGATGTGTTGTAAAGCCCTGAGGTAACTGTGACGTGGAGAGTGGGTTGCTTTCTTTCTTATGGATATTTTCCCAGACACACCATAGACTTGTTTCATGGCAGCACTTGCCATGTGCAGTGACTTGCATTCTAAGTTGTCACACTTTCACTATCCTCCTTCCTTGCCCACATACACAGTAGGAGATAACTGGGAGGAGGGCATAGGTGGGGCACGGAGACTATAGTCTAAAAATAGCCCATGATCTAACGACCAAGGTCATGCTACCGCATGTTTGGCATTTTTATGCCTGATTGTGGGAGGACAAATGAGAAAGACAAACTTTCCGCCAGTGCTTTGTGGCATTCTGCAGCACAAAGCAGTGTTCCCCTCCCAATGCCCCACTTAGCATTCCAACACTGCATTTTCTAAAGGAACAGATAAGTGGAGTTTGATCCCTCTTTGGAATTAAACTCTTTGGAATTCTTCCTCATCACCCTGGAGACAAGGTCCTTCGGCAAAAGCTGCCTGACAGGTTTAGAGTTTGATGGTTTAGGTTAGATGATTCCCATTGTCAGTCTTTCGTTCTAATAAAAGTTAAGAAAGATTTTAAAAGTGACATTAGCAAAGCTACTTTTAGTTCAAATTCACTTGGACACATAATGAACCATGACAGAACAAACCTCTTTAAGCAGGTATTATGGCCAGTCATGCCAGCTCTATTAATAAACATGAAGACTCCTTAAGGGTCTGTATAATTTGTATAAAGTCTGGTCAAATGCTAGAGTGAGACCACACATTAGAAACCAGGTTAGTGTTGTAAAACTTCATTTTTTTATAAAGTCTAAACTGTATAGTGCCACTGAGTTTATATCTTTGAGAATGTTTTTTTTGTATGAATTTTGAAGTGTGTTTAGATCTTCATCCAAGTCCTAAATGTATATGAAGAGCACCAAATAAACAAATATCCTTTCATAGGTTTAGCAAATGATCCAACAACAGATGCATGTGATCTTGTGCTTTCAGTAACTGGTGCGGTCCTTTTAGCAGCAATAACTTCAACCAAACATTCACAGTCATGTCAAATTTATTTACACAGCACTTTTTTACAACATACATCATCATAAAAGCAGCTTTACAAACGTATGGGTTCAGTAATGAGCAAGCCGAGGGCAACGGCGTCAAGAAAAAACTCCAGTGGAACTCCTTGGGTGGAAACATTCACAAAAACTATTAGGGTGTCTGGCTCATCCATAGTCCTCGCCATGCGCACCACTCGTTTACCTGATGGTTGACTCATGAACATTGACTCAAAAGGCTGCAGGTGCTTAGGTGATGCACCACATTGTGATTTCGAGAACCTTGTAGTGACGACTGTTGGATGACCACTCTTTGGGACAGTGGTGCTGAACTGTAGAGAAGCTTATATAGATATGTGCTGAAGTGTTGATGACCAGACTTTGATAAAGACCTATGTTTATGTTCTTGGAACAGGGGATTGTCTGCTACATTCCCATCAGATTGCTATGTCACTGCCTGAAACCCTTGACTTTAATTACAACTTTAAATGTGCAGATATACCAACCCCCCCCCCCCCCCAACCCATTTAATGTTGGATCCATTTGCTTAACCAGTAAATGGAAAAGTCTTTTGTTTTTGTGCCATTATTCATTATTGTGCCTTTCTGGAGATGGAAAACCCTTAAGAATAATTAAGAACAAAAAACATCAGTGCAGCACTCCAATAATCAGACCTTTATGGAAAAGAAGCCATCCTTTACTAAAAAGCACACCAAAGCCTGCTTGGAGTTTTCCAAAAGGCATCTGAACAAATGCAAGACCAGGAGAAGCAAGATCCTCTTGTCTGAACTATCTGGCCACAGTTAACAGTACACTGGCTATCCCTTCCTTAATCCCAATCCTACATTCAAACATGGTGATGACACCATCATGCTGTGGGGATGCTGGGAAACTAGTCAGGATGGAGGGAAAGATGAATGCAAATAAATGTAGAGCATCCCTGGGTGAACACCTTTTCCCACTGTGGCTATGGTTAAAGAGATGTTTCAACAAGTCAACAATGTGAAGTATACTGCCATTACAACACAGGAATGGCTTGTGAAACCTCAACTGGTCCCGCGCACCACTGCTCTCCACCCAACTGCAGAGAAAAACTCATTCATTGAGTCTAAACATTCTAAAACTGCAACCTTGGATACCATTACTTCATACCTTTGGGGCATACCTTGGATACCATTACTTCATACCTTTGGGGCATACCTTGGATATCTTTACTTTGACAGGTAATCAAGTAGTGGCATTATCACTAATAATTA
>JAOXYF010000004.1:8006935-8042609 GCA_028565775.1 Sternarchorhynchus goeldii
TGTGTGTGTGTGTGTGTGTGTGTGTGTGTGTGTGTGTGTGTGTGTGTGTGTGTGTGTGTGCGTGTGTGTGTGTGTGCAAGCATTAATCACTTCTCACTTCTAACACCCCTATTTTTATTTTATATGGGATGGTGGTTTTGCTTTATCCGAAAAATTCTTCATTTTTGTTCTTCAAACCCGTACTGTGATAATAAAACTTGACTTTTCACTCTTTTAAGTTAGCGTAGAGCTTTGAGCTTAAAACTTTATGGGTTAAAGTCAGCCTGAACACCTTGGTTATCAGATATGGTCAGCAGAACAGCCACGCCTTTCACCATCCACTGGAAAGCTAGTATTTTGAACATACAGGTGGTTTTGTTCAAAGAATCACATAGGTGAGTGTGGGCTTAAGCCCCTTTAACTCAGCATCACTCAGTGCTGTACATCTGTGTTGATGAAGAAAGTGTGGTTGAATTTCAAGGATGTATGTATAAGCTTCTGAACATATCTGCTTGTGAGCAGAGGCTGACAATTATGGACAATTTTTTAAAATCCAAATAATTTAATATGTGATATGTGTGTATGTATGTGGGCTGGAAAGTGGGCATATCAGCCATTAATTTTAGTGGCAAAAACATGTGGCCTTTTCTGGGGTAAATGTGGCCATTTACTAAACAACTTTGTCACCTTTGATGTTTGCTTCAGTGTGTGAATGGCTTGGTTTTTATGGATTTGAATGGATAACGTCAAATACTGCCTAACTAAGCTTGCAGCTGGAGAGTAGAGCTGAGGAATCCCCTTCAACACCAGCACCCTCCACAGATGACTAAGGAACTACAAGCTGGGGTGGGGCTGGAGACATCCATAGCTCATTGACATCGTTCTGTATCTAAAAGAAGACAGGCGTGTGTTCAGCACCAGTTCACAGTGTAAACAGCCCAGGACACTCTGCAAATGTGTCCTCTGGCGGAGGGAGGAGTGTAAGTTATGCCCCATGGACCTACTCTGTCTGTCTATCAGACCAAAGCTATGCTTCTCTTCTCTTCTCTTCTCTTCTCTTTCAGACACGGGAGCTGTGTGTGCTCAACTAGAAGAGGGTCCCACAGAGGTTCTTCCCCTCTTCCTTGCCTGTTGGTGCAGAACCACAGTAAATCTTTGTGGCTAGCTATGACCTCACCTCACCTGAATAACATAAACTCAGTGTCAGAACAGGGAAGCCAGTTCTTTATTCATCTGCTACACTAACTGTTAGGATCAAAGCAAGATGGATTTCTTTTTGCATTGCTGTCACCCACTATCCAGGGATCAATTTCCCCCTAAAATTCCAGTGCACTGCCACAACATTTCATACCGTATCTATATGTAATGTATTGTATTAACTCTACCAGTTCTACCTGTTTAGACAGCAGTACAGTATAACCATGCCCATAAAACAGAAAGGAGTGGGACGCTCACTCTATGTGTCTCATAAGGCTATTATGTTTTTCATAGGATGACCTCATGATTTGAAACTTGTTTGCTTTGTTCTGAACAGGTTACTGCTAACACTTCCCTGCCCCTAACTGACCCACTGACCAATGCCAACGTGGCCAGTGGCCCACAAGTTTCTCACGAGAATCAATGAAATTCCATTGGTTACTTCTCAGGAAATAAATAAACACACACACACACACAAACATAAAATCACCTCAGGTAATAAAAGTTGAAAAAACACATGTAACAATTACAGTTCTCCCATCTTGGATCAAATCTGTTGTGATCCAGGAGTCCAAATCTAGCTTCTGCAACCAGGTACAGACTTTTTTCTTCAAATACCAGTAGTTCATTGAATGGACATTCACTTTATTTTGGATTAGACACTATGGGATTTGACATTTGAGGGAAGATGTAACACCTTCTTTACATGACATTAAAAAAAGGAAAAACAGACCTCATTTTTCAGGTATATCACATTACTGTGTAGGACATGTAGGACTTGTTAGATATGTTACATTACTGAACTGGAATCAGTCCACTGATTCTGAGTAAAATAGGAAATACAATAATTCTCTTAGTCAAATACGAGAGCAATTGTATTACATTTATGACTCAGTGTTTCAGAGGCCACACGCAACCAAGCTCTTCTGAGGTTAGTCAGCTTTAGGGTTTGAGCAGTACCAGCTCACACACACACCTTCGACTGTAAAATCAGGTACTATATCTCACCCTCCCCCATTGCACCATTATATTTGGACACTTATTAGCCCTTCTGAGACCTGCCATGCAGTAGAATTGGCCTGGACCCAGTCACAACATGGAGAAGAGTAAACTGTGCAGCACTGTAGTCTTCGTCCGCACATATGGTACAGTTCATTGTCCTGACTGAGCTTTTGATCTTCTTCATCTTCTATTCTTGCAGTGCTTTAAATCATGGGAAAGCCGTCCCTGCCTTCCCCTTCCCAGTCTCTGTGTTTCCTCTCTCCCATGTGAACGCAAAAACAGTTCCCATGTCCCTGCGTCCACATGCCATGGTTCTGCTGGACCACGTGTGCTCTGGGGTCAAAACTAAGCCTGGATCCAAACCAGCACAGCAGGAAATGTCCTTAAAAACCACTAAACACTCTTTCTCTATTGTTATTGTTTATTCTGTTTCATAGTTTCACATATTGGTCATCTTTACTAGCTGCCAAACTTGCTTTGGTGTAGCAGCTCACCTAAGACTGGTTTGAAACAACTCTTTGCTATTTGACATTATGTGGATATACCAAGAAAAATACTACACTGAAAATACTACACTGAAAATACTACACTGAAAATAAAAAGGTAAAGTCTGTTTGAGGATAAAGACTAAATAAGAAAAAAATGTTTGAAGAAGGGAAAAATATCCATTATAATTTAACATGTAAGACTGACAAATTCAGAAATATGCAGAGAAAAGCTGAAATATTTAAATAAAAAAATATATTAGCCATATTGTTAGGCATATATCTATTTATATTCTGTCCCCAGAGTGAATTTGAACAATATAAACAGAGCTGTACATCTTACTAGAACACTGTGGTAATACTACAAAGTAAGGTTCACTTAGTGTCAGTCTCTTCCAGTCCTACAGTACATAGATCATGTTTTCAGACCCTTTTAAGGTTTTCCACATTCTTCAATGGATTCAGCTCCTTTTTTTCTTATCAGTCTACATATAATAGTCCACAGTGACAAATGACAAATGTTTTGTAAATTTATTAAAAATAGATGCATTTAGTATTGAGACCCTTGATTCTGTCAGATGCAGTCGAGCTCTGGTTCATCCTACTACTATCAGTGTTCCTAGAAATGCTTGTACAACTTTATCAGAAACCACCTGTGCCTAACTGAACTGACTAGACATAATTAGGAAAGGCACACACCTGTCTATATAAGGTACCACAGCTGATGATTTATTAGAGGAAAAAGACAAGCAATGAAGTTCAGAGAATTGTTTGTGGACCTGCAAGACAAGATTGTGTAAAGGCACACATCTGGGAAAGCACCCAAGAAAATATCTGCAGCATTAAAATTGCCTAAGAGAACTATTACCTCCATCATTCTCAAATGGAAGATGTTTAGAGCCACATGCAGTCTGCCTAGATCTGTCCTCCCAGCCAAACTGAATCATCAAGTATTGTGTGCTTTGGTCAGACCAAGAAACAAGAATCCATGGGTCACTTTGAATGAGACCCAAAGTTCCTTTTTGGAGTTGGGAAAACCTCACAGGAGGACAACCATCCATGCAGCACTGCACCTATTTGACCTTTATAGTAACGCAGCCAGACAGAAGCCGTTCCTCACTTAAAGGCACATTAGAGCCTGTTTGAAGGTCATCAAAAAGGCACCTGAACAACTCCCAGACCACTGAAGAAAGTTCCTCCTGCATGATGAGAAGCTGACTGAGTTCTTTGGTCACAGCTCCCATCTATGTGTATGGAAAAAAACAAGCACTGAACATTTCATTAATATGACCTCTCTAGGCAAACCTTGGGGTGGCAATATAATATTTTATGACAGGGACTGGGAGATTAGTTAGATAGGAAAAAAATAAATGCAGAAAAACATGAATTCACAAGTCATTAAAAAAAAACGTTTTTGGTTGTATGTGGAGTGACTGTGAATTCATTAAGATTAGGACTAAGAGTTTGAGTTAACGTTAGGATTAAGAGTCTGAAACTACCAAAATACCAAAATGTAGAAATCTCAAAGCTGCTGAACATGTCTTGTATATACTGCAGTTATGTAACAGAGGCCTATATTGTATAAACCTTTATGATCTGTTGTGAGTGCTGGTATTTATGCTCCTGCAGGAGTAAATCACTTCGGAAGGAACTTTCTGGAACTGGACAGAAGCTGGGTGCCTAAGGTTCCAGCTGTTCTGATGTAATACAAGACCTACCTGAACTTCTAATCCCAGCACACACAGGGAAGACGTGGAGTTATCTAGACTGACCACTCAAGGAGCTCCAATTAAAAATGAATATGTTGTTATACATGCAACTAACAATGAAAGTACCTTTTTTGGACCTTAGGCCATAATCTAACAACTTTCAAAAGTATTATTTTATTTAAAAGGGACAACTTAGTTTTAGCCTTGAGCTAAATAGTGTATATATGGTTTGACTCAGCCTGTGTAGTCTGGGTTTCATCTGATGGCCAGATGTGGCAGTGGGATATATAAAGGTCACAAATACACCTAAATTAAAGTTTGGCTCATTCCACAGGATACATACAAACCTTCAGTGCTTTGTATGTGTTAAGAGAGAGAAACCAGTGATGGCTCCAACCTACAATGTTTAAATAACATATAGCCTCTTAAAAGGGCCTACACATTCTTCCTTGTTTCCAAAAGCACACCCTGTACATATTCCCATAAGATATAAGAAATAAAAATACCCTTTAAAATCTGTGTAAACCGAAAGTGTGAAAGCACCTTTAAAGCTTTCGAGTTCATAGCCAGGACATTTTTCCTTGTTGCAGCTTTGAGGATATTACAACACTGCCCTCTTGTGGTGTAACCTGAACAAGTACCTGTTTGCATATGTCCAGCAGATGGAGGCATGAATAAGCAGTTTCTCATTTCAAAATATTAAACATATAATGCTTCATAAATCATTCACTTATTTTGCCATTTCATTATTTGCATATCTGAGGCTGTTGGTAACAATCTTCCAACGTGCAAGAACACAATTTTCAAAGAGTTCTCTATATGCACCTAAACGCATAATGACAGGGATAAACTTATTCTGGAGAACCTGTGATAACTCATGAAATATGCATGTGGCATTTAAGTGCAATTATCCAAGTTTCCCATATCCAACATTGTAAAACAGCACCCCAAACATGAGTGGACAAGGATAATATGGTCAAATCTGAATGGACAAGTATAATCAATGTGCTATAGTAAATCACCAGTTCAAATAAATGCTAAAGTAACTTCAAACACATAAGAAATAAGTCAGAGTAACCAATACTTCAATTATCAGCATGGTTACCTCCCTGAATACACCACCTTCCCCCATCATTTCAGCAGGAAAATAACCACCAAGGAAGGTAGACATCCATATTTACATCACACTCAAGATAAACAAACAACAAAGCCCCAAGTGACCTTAACCTCATTTTTATTGTAAGAAAAATGCAGAGAAACGTTAACGATAGGACTTCTGGTAGCGGGCACGGGCTCCAGGTCCACCGAACTTCTTGGACTCGCAGCGGCGTGGGTCTGCCACCAGCAGGGTCCTGTCATACTGGATCAGGATGTCCTTAATCTCTTTCTTAGAGGCTTCATCCACATCTGAGAGGAGACACACATGAAAGGGGCCCCATCAATAAACAGCTGCTGCAGTGAATGAAACTAAAGACAGTGTTTCATGCAGTCTTTCTTTCAAACTTTTATGCCAAAATGCCAAAGAACATAACCACACAGCAGCAAATCCAGAAAAACAACTTACACTTCTGATAGTAAGCAACCAGGGCTTTGGAGATGGCCTGGCGAATAGCTATAAGAGAAAACAAAACATTAGAAAACATGCGGGGGAACAAGGCTATATGGTGCTTGAATTCAAATCACAAAGTGCACTACACTTGGGTGGCAACTGACTGACATGTTCGAACCGCGCAGTTACTTAACATCCTAATGAATAAGAAAGATTACAGCACCAACAAACTGGGAATTTCAGGAGTTCAAGACAAGAACTTGAGTGCAGCAAGGTTCTGGAAGAGCTTCAGGTAGTTTACCATAGATCTGAGCGACGTGTCCACCACCTTTGACACGAACTCTGATGTCCACTCCAGCGAAACGTTCCTTTCCCAGCAGCAGTATGGGCTCCAGCAGCTGGGGAGATAGTACAACACTTAGATACTTCACGCAAAGAGAGTGTTCACACCGGGACTGCTCCAGTTAATGACTTCACTGTACAGGCGTCCACTATTATGTCCAACTTTGTACTTTGAAGACTCTTGTTTGGCAGTACAATAATGGTACAGACTGATATTTTAATTAACGGACATGATCAAAATGGTTCCTCACACAGTAATTCCAGCCTGTGGCTCAACTGTACGCATGTACACACTGTATTGAGATGCTCTTTCCACCCACAAAGATACTGACAACTGTAAATGTTAATCAATGTTAGTCAATTGTACATTGTACAACTGCACATCAAATTGTAGCCTAATTACATCAGCATTTAACACGTCTACACTGCCTGAAATTTCAGACTTGAAGCAAAAATGTGAAAAAACAGGAAAACTATCATTAACTTAACCAATTGTGTCACTATGAAAAAGAACACTGGTCAAAATGGAAAGCATAGCCATGGTGATTTAAAGCACTCGCCAAACAGCAGAAGCCTAGTACAGAGAAACAGCAACTCACCTGAGTAAAGCAACACGATATGATGCATTACATACAGAAAGTGTCAACCTGGGTGTCAGTTTCTTTTAGTAATGTCCATCTGCAAAGTAGCTATGCCATAAATAAGAAGCTAACTGCAGCAAGCACATACAACCACAAAACAAGCAGGCACACATGGAAGCAAAGAAACTGAAAATCAAGGAACACGTTACCCACCTTATACTGCAGGGTAGCTGGCTCGACTACTTCGAGGGGTCTACCGTTCACCTTAATGAGTCCATTACCCCTCTTACAGTGGGCAACAGCCGTAGCTGTTTTCTTAAAGAGAAAAATTTACCAAATGTTAAACTGCAGACAAAGATTAGCAGATTAAAAAGTTAACATTGTTTGGTATATCTGGAGTAACCTTAATTCAGCCAAAACGGAAGTGTATTAACGACACCAGTATTATAGCTGCTAGCTTGTCAAGAACTACTATTCTCTGAACCATACATCAACCGGGTCCTCAGCTCACCAAGCCGTATTAGTACCAGTTAAGACGGTTAGCTCTCTTGGTACATAACTACCTAGCTTCATGTGTAGCTAACTAGCTCCGTATATCGTATGTTAATATAACGTTCTTCGTACGCTCTCGCAATAGTTACGTACTAGATAGCTACCTAACTTACATTTAGTGAAAAAAGAGAAATCCGATTTGTGGTTCCACGTAACCTTGGATCACATTACACAACTAACCTAACTACCTATTAGGCCAGAAGAGTTCAAGACCATTTACAGCGTACAGACATATCTTACTAGCTTAGCTAGCTAACGCCCCGTGTTGACCACAAATATTACTGTGCAGACTTCGTACACCCTTTACCTTCTGTGTGTCGATACAGAGATCATACCTAGCTGGGTAGCTTATTGGGGAACTAGTCATCTTACATAGCGAGTAACGAGGTTTGCTTAGCGACTTAAGTCGAGGCCGCTAATTTAGCCCTGGATACATGACCACATGCCCGTATGCAGCTACTAAACCTATAAATGTTGTGTACTCACTTTGCGCCCGAAAACTTGGACAGACTGTAGGGGTCCTTTTGCCGGCATGGTTCTATAACAAAGACACAAACACGGTTGTTTGAATAAAGTATGTACACTGAATAAATCTGATATTTTCGGAGAGGTTAAACGCAGTCATACCGTATTCTAGCACAGCGGCGTACGAAGAGGCCGAAAAGGGGTTTCACACAGGAAACATCAGGGGCATGATCTTCTTCTTTGATATAAATGGACGATTACAAATATTGTGAGCATACTGCCACCTATCGCTACATTGTGCAAACAGTGATTGGATGTAATACAAAAAGTAAAACGTCCCATTAAGTCCATAACTGTCCCAAACGTCTATAATCACATTTAGAAATCCGTAGTATGTCTACCGTGCTTCAGGTGCAGTTAAGTGAATTCGTAAATTTGTGATATAGTCTTCGACAAGGGCTAGGTACAGTTGAGTAAGTGACCAACTTGTCACTAGAGGTCGCAAAAGACTTATGATGTTTGAACATCGCCACAAGTTCAACATGAGCACAACCACTGGGCAGAACCTATGAAAGTTAGTTTGGCGGTTCTTATATATAGTTAGGCGACAGTAATTCCCAAAACCTTTATCCAGGAAAGGATTTTCTGTGGAAGCTGCGCGTGTTCCTAATTTTGTTCACGTGTTTATTCATATTTGGTTTTCTGTGTGTGATGGACTCACTGCAGGTGTTTAATAATCAGATTCATCAGTGCTTTATTGCCAAGTAAGAGATAGTAACGAGTAACGAGTCTCGGAAGTAATTGTCTCGGAAGTACCTCACAGTGCTTGTAGTATGACAGTAGACAGAGTAAGAAGTAAACAAAAAAATTAGATGGAAAACCATATAAATACTAAACAGTGTAAGTAGAGAAGATGTACTTAAACAGTATTACATGGCCCCTATTGCCATTGTAGTCCTTGTATCCGTATACTTGTATACTTACGTGATGTGGATCAAAGGAACTGCATTTGAGTCATTTAAATGATTTGGCAACTTTCTGAACAAGTTGCTTCCACACCATTCATAGTTCACAGCAAAAGGTACAAAACAGCATTCACAAACAGATGTACAATGTACCACATAGTTAACAAGCATTTTTATTACCATTTTTCAATTTATGTTATCCTTTACCTTTCAGCAGTTTTAAGTTGCCTATTTGTTTCAAGCATGTTGTTTTTTTTTAAATTTATTTGTGGCCTGATCTTTTTGTAACTACATCACCTCTCATTTTTCTTGTCAAATTTCACACAGATACTTTCCAGGTCTCCTACTAACGACCCAAACACACCGGTGGTCTGCTACTAACGACCCAAACACCGGGGGCGTGGAAGCAGAATGAACTTGACAGTCTAAGGCACCCCCGTCCAGGCTCTTACGGTTCCCGTTAATCTGCTGTTCAGTTTGCTGTAGTGGACAGGTATCTCACAAAAACATTCTCTTTTACAGATTACTTATGACCTTGCTGATGACTTCAACAATAATAGTATTTATAGTAGTTCTAGCTGACATTTGAAGTACAGTCCCTTGAAGATTACATAATGAAATGTTGGTTGTGTAATATCTCCACCTGATGTTCGTGTTACAAAGGAAATACTTGCTGTGAGCATATTGCATTGCTTTTAAACTGTTATGTTTATTTTTAATCTAATAGTGATTTTTAACTTATGCTTTATGTTATTCCCCAGTAAACTTTTAATGAAGCCTTTGGAATGAACATTTCACATCCTGTTTGCCCTGTAATTATGCCTTTTGTCCTCATGCAGAGTGTGTGTGTGTGTGTGTGTGTGTGTTTGTCACTATTAGTAAAGGGTGTTAATCAGCAGAAGCTCAAAGAAAAAGTCTGTATGTGTTAGAAGAGAGGTGTGTATGATAGTGGCATGCAGGCTCAGGTGTGAGAGGAGGTGCAAGTGAGCGTGAGAGAGGGAGGGAGGCAGCAGCATGGTGTATGTGTGTGTGTGAGAGAGAGAGAGAGAGAGAGAGAGAGAGAAGAGCAGAGCAGTAGTCTACTCAAACAGATGCTGGCTCTGCTGAAGAGGAAATGGAACTCAATGAGGTGAGACAGAGCTGTTTGTTTTTTCGCCTTGGAAAGTCATGATGAGGTTTCTTGGTCTGCCAGCACATCACTATCCATCTACACCAATACACACTATTTTACATGTGTATGTGTGTGCATACACACACACCAACAAACAGAACTCAGAATATATGTTAAAAACTAAGGAATGTCATGTGGCATATGAAAGTTTGCCACCATTCTTGCCATTTTTGCTAAAAGTCCCTCCATAGTGAACACAGTTCAGAGTGTAGATTACAGGGAATACAGTTTAAAACTGCACATCTCAAGCCAAATCCTTGACATAAACATCTTGTGAGAGCAGAGAATGAAAAATAACAATGAAAAACACTACATGTTCTCGTCATATACACCCCCAACCTTAGCTGCCTCAAGGGCTTTGTGTGGAAGAGTAGAGAACGCCTCTGTAATGGCTGATTCAAGGGCTTTATGTGGAAGAGTACAGAACGCCTCTCTAATGACTGATTCTCCTCGATCGGTTTGTTCCGCATGAAATGCCATCACTCTCTTCATCCATCATCAAGACTTTGAAAGAGAGAGAGAGAGAGAGAGAGAGAGAGAGAAAGAGAGAGAGAGAGAGAGAGAGAGAGAGAGGGAGGGAGAGAGAGAGAGAGATGGGGGCAGAAGAGAAAGAAGGAAAGTGGAACAAAAACAAAAAACAAAGATTTGAGAGAGAGAGAGAGCCTCTGAGAGTTAGTCACACTTGTTGTGGCCAGCATTGACTCATTTCCCATGTATTCAGTCCAGACTTGAACTAAAAGGTGGATTAGCCTCACTGAGGCCTGGTGGAGTTCTCAGAATTTCTCAGATCTCTTTACTCAGTTTAATTGACTTAATTTCAAACAAGGTTTCCAAAGCAATAACTCATCATATGATAACTAAAGTCAAACACAATGTTAATAACAATGGCAAAACGTATACAAAGAAGAAAGGGGAAGGAATTGTAACGGACTTGAAACATGAATAAATCGCAACAGCTGCGGCGGCGTTCGCACGGATTTACTAAAAACGACAGCAGAGATACAGGCTATACTGCGATGCATCTTAAACCGAGTAACTTCTCATCTTATGTACCAATTAACCTAGGCTACGTTTTCATATGCTACCGCTCGATAGTTTGTTCCATCCTAACATGTTCCATTGCTTACTTTCCTTACAATAACATACGCACACTCCCGTGAATTACAGTAACATCGCGGATACGCACACTCCCGTGAATTACAGTAACATCGCGGATACGCACACTCCCGTGAATTACAGTAACATCGCGGATACGCACACTCCCGTGAATTACAAAATATCGCTTCACTCAACTTGTTCGTATTTCTTCGTTTATGTTTACAGTATAGCGTATAGGCAAGACGATACAGAGAACACTTAGCAGCTTATACTGTAACGGGACTTCTCTGCGTCCTGCTCTGTCCCTAAATAAGCCTACGTGTACTCCACTATTGGCTGATTCCATGATCCAATCGCCTCTTCACACTTTGAAAGTGTTTTACAAAATGAAAACACAGCACATCCTTTGATATTTGCTTAATATGACAATGGATTCTTTCATACAAAGTAATAGAAACAAAACTAAACAAAACAGGTACACTCTTGAAAAAGGTTCTTAAAATTTCCAATGCTTTTCTTCATGAAAGAACTTTTCATTTTTAACACTTTCATTATAGATGTTTTTGCATATAATGTTCGTCACATTAGAATGTATCATTACAGATTAAAAACATATTCTCTTCCTAAAATGCATAACATTTGGCAAGATCAATTAATGACATAGACCTACTCTATTGAACATTTTAGTTCTCTGTCTCTAATTTCTCTATTAGCCTGTTATATAAATAAATTCTCTGAATGCTTTGTCTTCTAGTAAAAATTGTAAGACCAGACCTAAATATTTTAACTCAATTAAGCTATGAATGAATGTACATAAAAAACAAACTTGTAATTATTATTACGATTATTACTATGATTATGTTTAGCTGACAAACTCCCGTCTGTCACGGAACTTTGTTTATTGCAAAATGCCAATGAAGTTTTATTCATCTGGTTTTATTGATGCTGCTCCTGTAAACTTCAGCCACTTTACTCTTTGGCCATGACCCATAAGTGTTTCCCTTTTAGTGTGGGTTCCTGTTTCCTTTTTGCTTGCCAGTTTTTCCACCAACTTGTTTATTTGGGTAAATACTCTCAGATTTCTGTTAAAAAAAACCGGTCAATTTCTGTTATGAAATTGTGTGAAATGTGAAATATGTAAATAAGATTGAATCAAACCCAGTGTTTTCTAAAATTTATTTTACCACTAACAAATTTTTCCACCACCCGAGCATAGGACGGGATGTAAATGTTGGCCATATACAAAATAAACACCAGATTATGTAAGCAATGCATACTTAAAAACTGCTATTTGGTTGTGCTCAATCCTACCTAGATGGTCATGATGACCTTAAAAGCATAATATGGAAATCTCATACTGTAGTTCATCTGACACCAGATAGAGCAAGGTGCTAGTAATACAAAGATCAGGGGTTTAATTCCTAGGTAGTCCATATACTGTTATACTGATATAGCTATATCAGTTGCTCTGGAGTCTGCTAAATGCTGAAAATGTTGATACAAATAACAAACTTAATATGAACTGCTTAATTCAGTAGACCCTTAATAAAACATCTTAGTTAACATCCAGTGATATTGAAACTCTAAAGGCTTTTTACATTGTCTGAAGGCTTGTGAGGTTTGTATCTCTTCATGGAGTTGTTTAAAATCCCCAGCAGCCTTTTCTTCTACTCTGCTCCCAGCATGGACTTTTATTTACTGTAATGTCTTATTCTCAGGCTTATGTATGTGTATGTGAGTGTGTGTAATATGCTTAGGCCATTACTAGATATAGATCCTGGAGGTCATTGAGAGAAAACACATTTTGACCGATTTTGGTGTAGTATTGGGCTGGTGGCTAGTGAACAGGTGGAGTGGAGGCTGACATGACAGAAGCAGTGTTACACTGCTTAGCACTGAGAAGTAAGATAGGGGGATGAAAGTAGTGTAGAGGGTGATGGAAGAGTGTAAAAATTAATGGCTTATCCAAACACCACTGGCAGATCTCAACTACATCACCAGCTATGTAACTTTAAGAGCTCTGTGCTAGCCATGGTGAACAGAGAGTAATCATTGCAATTCATGCTCTCTCTCTCACATACACATACATACACATACACTCCCTGTCTATTGCTTTCTCCCTGTCTCTCTCACACACACACACACACACACACACACACACACACATTCCTGAGGACAGGGATGAGAGCGTGACAATTGGGAAACAGCGGCTGTTAGTTACAGAAAATGCATTAAGAGCTGGGTCATGGAGCTCAGTGAGGTGTAGAGGTGGAGCGGAAGTGTTGGGATTACTAGTTGGCCAAGGCAGGCAGGGGAGAACTGCTCTCCCAGTAAACTGCACAGATTTATAAGGCCTCTGGGGCGGTGCTGATACCCCATCCCCGGGCCAGCACCTCCAGCTCTCCTGAGTTTAAAACAGTCCTAAATCAGTGTGTGGCAGAGCTCAGCAAGCTACAGCCAGGTCAGAGAACTCACTATGGCCAGGACTCAGCTCTCTTTTTTAAAAATACGATCACCTGGTGCACTGATTTAAGACAGGGTTACATTGACTTCATTGACAGAATTCATACTGCTCGACTAGAGCTGACATATTTTCAACAGGTCCAGGGCACCATGAGATCTGCAGTGATGTCTGAATCTGGTACAGTTTCACTGTGTAAGAGAACCAGTCAGATTGGCTGTGAGCTCGGTTTGCACCAAAGCTCAGACCAAACATGATCATCACAAACGGAGGGACTATGATCTGACACACTTAACTATGCAGTACTGACCACAGGAGCTTGAGAAGAAAGGAGTACCCAGCATGCAGCATATGAGAATGATGAAGGCCAGTCATTATGTAGCAGCTCTCTCATGAGTGTGAGCTATGAGTTTCTGGTTATCCTGGATATGAGGTTCTGGTTATATTGCTGATACCCCCTTCCCATTCCTGTCCTATACTGTAAGTCCCCACTAGGGACTCTATCTATGAAACAATTACTGCTGTTTATGAATCAACAAAAAGTTTATAAAGTTGCAGCATGAAGTTTATAGTAACACTAGAGAAATGCTATATTTTATCTCATATACTCCAGGAATTCCCATGCCCCTTACCCCCACTGCCCTGAGTCCCCCCCGAGACACTACTGATGTATAGGGCTGGACTGCAGTATGCCAGTCAGCTCCGGATGTTCTTCACTGCTTGCCTGCTTGATCTCCTCTGCTCCCCCTAGACCCCTTTTACAGCAACAGGAAATGGAGCGTGCTACAGGGTCATGACCCACTCAGTTTAACGTATGAGTCAAGTGCAGCCCACCCTTACAGCAGAGAAGGTTCCGGCACTTGCAAGGTGTGGAAGAACAGTTATGAAGAGAGGAAGGGAAAGAGAAGGGGGGGGGTTAAAGAGAGGGAGAAGGGAAAATAGAGAAAAGGAAAGTGAATGGGGGGACATCTGTCAAACATCAGCCGTGTAACATCACACACACACACACACACACACACACACACACACACACACACACACACACACACACACACACACAGAGTACTAGTTCTCCTTGTAGATTTGCAGCTGAGTCTAATAGAGACTGGATGAGATGTAGAACTCTCAGGAGGACCTGACCCACTTGCAGGCTTAGGGAGAGGAGGGGACCTGTAATATAGAGAGAAGCTTTCCAGCTAGGCTACCATCTTCATTACTGGTTTCTTCAGTTTTAGGAGCTATGGGGGTGGGAGGCCCATGGAATTTTGGACAATTTTTGGATTGTTTTTTTTATTACAGTGGAAATCAGTTTAATCTATACATACACGTGTGAAACTTGTGTTAATATTTTAGTGTTTTAGTGTTGCAGTGTTTGGAGATGTTGGCATCCTATTCCACTCACCTACTTACCTGGTGTAAGGGCACATAAGCAATTAAGAATGCAGTTTTGCAGAACTCCCTCTTGAGTATCAAGTTTGGTACACCATGCTAAATTCTGGCATTTTGATATGTGTGGTGTAGAAACATGCTTGCTTCCAAACCTCCAGGCTTCAGGGCAGGACTAGTCTGGAAATGAAGCAACTCAGTGTGCCCCCTTGTATTCAAATGGATGTACAAAGGAATTTAAAAGAGTGAGCAAAGCCAACCAATGTTCATAGGTGATGCCACACATGTGTAAAGCCCCAAAGAGAGTTGGCATAAGTAATCTAACATATAATGTGCACTTATGCCAAAGAAAACAAACATTTTGGTGAAATTATGCCTGCTTGTTGAGTAATGTTTATATATTCAGGTGATGTATGTGTTCTGGGATATGTCACATTCCTGGAATTGCAGGTTGCAGTACTGGAGTATATATCATTTTTTAACAAATGCGTTAGGTTTCTCAAACTGGATTTATGCCTTGCCAGCTCCAGCATTTGTCCCTCTTCTCCCCTTTGTTTTCATTTCTGAGGTAAATCCCTATTAATCACAGTGAACTAATCTGCTGAGAGAAGTGGCCGCTCGGCTAACCTCACCTCCATTGGTTACAGAAAATTAATCAACAGCTCAACAAAAGATCAGCTCTGTGTGAGCTCCTCTAGCCTCAGGTTCTAGAGGGCACTCAGACTCTGTGTTCTTGCAGCATCATGTTCTAGATGTTAACTTGTATCAACAAGTTGATAAGTTAAAGACGCGGAATTATATTACCCTAATTTAGCCTTAATTTTTCAGTTAATCTAATTATCCACATTTATGAGAAGAATTAATTCATGAGAATAATTAATTCCAATTGTGACTACGACAGTTCCGATTATAAGTAGAACTGTTTTGATTGTAGCAACAACAAAGTTGTTTTAAATATCATTGACTATGGAGTCATTCAGAACACTGTTTTTTGAATATATTGGACTTGGGGTTTCTCTGGTGAGAGCAGCACTGCACATTGATATCTTTAATTTAAAGCACTAACGCAGACCTTTGCTTTCTTTGAGCACAAGTTTTCCACAAAACAAAATGAACAAATCTAAAATGCATAGCAGATTCACCTAAGGTGCAGATTAAATCCAGTTCTCAGTAGTTGTGCATATGGAGAGCTGATGAAACATCAGCATTCTACTCTGATTAATCTTGTGCATTAATCTTGTCCAGAATACCTCCCCCGCATGAAAATGACCTTTTCAAGCAAATAAAAAAATCACAACAAAGAAACAGATTCAAAGTCAAGGTTGCCCATGGCAATGAGTACTTGTCACTGTCCTGAACACCTGCACACTACTCCTTGGTCCATATTGGATGCTACTCATGAGGCTTCCCTTGGGGCCAGTGCTACTTCTCTGTCACTTCTGCTTTGTAGGTTAGAGATACCAAGACTATTTCAGATGTATGGATTATAACACTGCTCTCCGAGTGCCTGATTCATTCTGGCTGCACATCATCATCTGCCATGTATTGCCATGTTGGTGAAATAGTGATATGGATTTGATCTTCTGGGACCGGCCCTAGCCATTTGATATCTGGGACAATGTCATTGTGTGTGTGTGTCTGGGGACGGTGGTAGTGAAGAGAGGAGATCGCAGGAGTGAGATGAAGGTTCCTGAGCCTGACCTCACCATGACCTCTGTTTGTTTACACAGGTTGGTGGACTCCACTTTGAAATCTAGCCGCCTCAACACTCCCCCCCCCCAATTCTGTCTGCTTCTCTCCAAAATCTGCTTTGTCTCAGAGATGGGGTAAAGCATCTTGCAGAGATATTCCAGACAACCCAGTTGCTCAGTGCCTGAGTGAGACACATTGACAATGGGGTTAAACAATTATTGCAAATCTTTTATTAACTCATCTACAAGAGACAAACTACTTGAAGATAAAAAGGTTAGGGTTCTCTCTCTCTCTTCCTTCCCTGCTGTGGTATATCTAAGAGGCTATGATCCTGCACCTCTGTGCCCTCTTGCCCCTTAGGGTCATGGCTAAGCGGTGGAGCCCTGGCCTGCCCTCAGGAGGGCGATACTGTTCCCAGGTCAGAGAAGACTCACAGCAGGGACGGGGCTCAGGGAATTAACCCAGCCACTTCAGCCGCTCTCCGTCTTTATGTACACATGACGCATGGCCCGTGAAACAGCCCATGTTATCGTCTGTGTTTAAGTCAACAGATCTCTGGAGATGAGACTCCAATAGGACTTTCATGTCATGACATCAGACTGGAGTGTGATGTGCTGTTATGGGAGCTCAAATGAAGGTGAAACAAAGCAGAAAAAAGCCTCAAGAAAATGCATTGAGCCCTTAATGTGTCTTTATGACAGTAGTAGTTGTGTTTATGTGATTTCTAGGAAGCTCTTAATATGCAATTTGTATACACACACTCACTGGCCACTTTTTAATAAATAATACTGAGTAGATCACTAAGTAATACTGCAGATTGTAGGGTCATAAACATTGTGAATCTACTGATCCAGCATAGCTTATGTCAACAGTTCAGGCTGGTGAAAAAAAACATTAAATCAAAATGAAAGCATGACATGTCTCCAAGTGGAATAGTGTGGGGACGGTTTCTCAGCACACACAGGGTCCCCTAATAAATATCAGCATGTCAGTACTGTTGCTGACCATCTACTTCTGACAATAACGCGCCATGCCTCAAAACACACATCAAAACATAAAACACTAAGTGGTTCCATGACCGTGGCAATGAGTTCAGTGTAAGTCAGTAGCCTTTGGCACCCAGATCTGAATCCAACACAGTCTCTTTGGTATGGGATAGAAGAGAAAATGTACAGCGAACAAATCCACAACATTTACATGATGCAGTCAAAATCTCAAATGGACCAAAATCTCAAAGGAATGTTTCCAACACTTAGTGGGAACTTTGCCACAAAGAACTGAGGTTGTTCCAAAAACAAATGAAGCCCTACCCAGGATTATTATGGTGTTGCTAAAAAAGTGACCCATCAGAGAGACCATATGGCCTTCAGAACCTGAGTAACATGAAGCACATGCATGTGCATGTATCCATGGGCATGATCTAAGCCTGAGAGTCTGATCGAACCACAGGCCATTTCTCTGGGCTCTCCTCTCCCTGCCCCCTCATTGGCTACGAGGACCATGACTAAGCCTGCAGGCATGCCCTCCTCTGGACAGAACCCAGCAGGGCTGCTCTCGGTGCCACCACACGGCTACTGAGGCTTCAGCCATCAGAGAGAACTGAGGCTCTGCCTTAGCAAGTGATGGCTTCAAGCATGGAAAACATATAGCTTGGTGTTATAAGTCCAGTTGCATATGTAATCCAGGTCTACTACCTAATGTAACGTGTATCTCATTTAAAATGCTGTGTTGAGGAGGGGCTTTGGTAGTAGCAGTCACAGATGGTACTACTGTCTCTTTGAACATGGCCAAATTACAAAGATGTTTTATCAGAACTACATTAGCTATTTAACAAGCTTTTTTGGCTGTCATCCAGTCAACATCAGCTGTTCCAAAACAATCCTGACTGAACAATCACTTTGAAATGCAAAATTATATTCAATTACTTTCTAATGTGCCAAAATAGCACTTAAAAACCATAACATATTTGAGGTTAAAATGGTTCAATTGTTAAATGATGATGACTGGATGCTAGATGTGTTCATTAATAATTGTGGGTTTTGTTGAGAGGGTGGTTTGTGGTGTGATCTAATGAGGCTTCATTGCTTGGTGTTTGTGTGTGCGCAAACGTGTGTGTGCGTGTGTCTGTTAGGGGAGAAATAGCAAACAGCATCCCTGGAGCTGAAGCAGCAGAATCCCACTGTTTGTCACTGTGGGTGGTACAGGAATAAAATATATCCACAGCCTTGTTTTTGCTGCTGTTTTGGGAGCAACACTTTCAGACACACACACAGAGACACACACACAGAGACACACACACGTCTGTGGATGTTTACTGCCTCTCACTCAGACTTCAGAGTCCATGGACAGCCTCTGAAAGTGTAAACATCTCAGAGGTCACGTTGCCCAAACGTCACGTGGAACTCTGCAGGAGGTCTGACTTCTTGCAATCCTTTGACTTGTTACTATGGGTTGAGAAAATGTCATGTATGTATGTAAATCATACGGCAGCATAACCGGGTACCACTATGCAACTTCCCCATGTGAGGTGTGTGCGGATCTGCTGGAGGTCTTGCCAAACAGTGGCTTCGTGTGTGGCGTGACCAGCAGCTCCACCTGTCTCGCTGCCCTAAGCAGAGGAGGTCAGTTGTTATCCAGGCAGAGGACCGCCCTGTCCTCACCCACTCTGCTATGCCATCACTGTTACACGGTGTGAAACAACAAATTAACCAGTGGCTCTCCAAACGACACCCAAAACCTGCCTGAGACCGACAGCACTCTGCGTGTGTGGTCCAATAGTAAATGGGCAAAGCCCCGTGCATTGGGCAAGCTGGGTGGGGAGAAACACGCTAATGCCAGATAAGAAAAAGGCTCTCAGCAAAGATCGATTTTCTCCTTGCCTTCTGTAGGGGAAACTGGGGTTTATTTGGCTTGAGGCAGTCTCTTGAAGCAGTCTCTTGAGGCAGTCTCTTGAGGCAGTCTCTTGCTTGCTGGAGCAGAACATCAGAAGGCAGTGTGCACATTAATAGAGTACAAAGACTGTAGTTCCCTTTCAGGTAGTCTTAGCCTCTATTTACAGTATCTTGACTAAGCCATTTCACACGAATATACATGATGATTAGAAATGAAAAGATATATTATAGCACTCAGGAAAGCTAAAGAGGTGTCTGCATGTGTACTCATGTATGTTTGTGAACGCATATGTCTGTGTGCACGTTTGTATGTAACCATGAAGGTAGTGTGAATACAACTGTTAATGTGTGTGCATCCATTTGAGCCTGTGTTTGTATGTCCATGTGAAGATCCAGAATATGGTGAGAAGTGGTGGTATTTGTGTACATGCGTGTGTGTGTGCTTGTGAATGTGTGTAAGGAATGAAGGGCTGAGGGTGAACGGGTGAGCTCTGATTCCAGAGGCCTTGCTACTGTTACCCACATAAATCAGTGAAGCGTGACTAAGTCTCCGGTAACAGGAGCTGGATGTGCTCCCCCAGGACCCTGCTGAGCACATCAGTGTGTCAGCGTGCTGCGCTCTCAACCCAGCACTGGCCCTCTTCAACTCAGCACACACTGCTAACCCAAACACTGGGGTCAGCTCTGGATCCTGCTCGCACCACACGCACATGCACGCGCAAACACACACACCCACACACATGACCTCGACCTCAGGATAAGACATAAGGCAATTAGAGACACACATCTCCTGAAGTCCACGCTGGGGACACATTAAAAGAGCAAAGGCTGCTGTGAATTTGCGGTTTGCCTGAAGAGACCGTGGAGGCTTCCGGCCTCCATAAAGTGCCTTTAGTATTTCATCTGCACTGGACTGACATCATCACTAACTGATCTGTTGAATTAACAATGAGAAACTTACATATGACCTGGACTAACAGTTATCACTCAAACCTGTAGATCACTCCTCTGCAGTGGTAGGATGGTGCTTTGACCACCTGCACTCTTTTGAGGTTGAGTGATTGGATTTGAATTAATAAATTATTATTACACTTGTGTTACAATTAGTGTCACCCCTGTATACAGGTCCCCTTACCCCTTACCACATCAGCCACATCAGCTAACAACAACAACAAAAACAACAACAACAACAACAACAACAATATATCACAATTTCCAATAACCCAGATGCTTACACACTAGCAGCCCCCCCCCCCCCCCGCATAAAAACCAAAACACACAAAATACAAACCAACAAAGTGACCAAAATCATATAGAGGAAACAGGAATCAGTATGTGTACACAGAGCAACAAAACAATGAGGAATCAGTATGTGTACACAGAGTAACAAAACAATGAGGAATCAGTATGTGCACACAGAGCAACAAAACAATGAGGAATCAGTATATGTACATAGAGCAACAAAACAATGAGGTTGAATGATCTGAGGTCAGAGATAGAAGTGAAAGGAATAGATTAGGCATGAAGCAGGTTGTAGGTAACAGAAAAGAGTTTTGAGGTCGGATTTTTTTAAATGTAGAAAAGGATCTAGATAGTGTGGCATGGGGTAAGGGAATTCCTTGAGGTAAGGGAAGCAATTCTAGAAAAGACTCAGTCACCAAAAGAGTGGCGGTTGGAAGATGTGGCAGCTATCAGACTGGCTGAGGAGGACCTGAGAACAGGGTTTCTCTTAGTTCCTAGACATTAGTAAGATTATTAATGAAGGGCGAGAGCCATCTTCTGTACAACCCCTGTTATGGAACAGGTTCCAACTTTAATTTGGTCTCAGACACACTCAATGTTTTAATCCAGGCTAAAGACTTACTTATTTATTCAAACTTTTGATTAACTTCTTGTGAGGATGTGTGAGGAATGCAACCCTCTGGCTCTCTCCTTTAGTTTTGCTACCGGTGAGCCTGCAGGAGCTGCATGTGGACCATTGGCACATCTACTAAATAAGGACTGTTCGTGCAGAGTTACTCTTCATGATGCTAACGCCGGACTAGACCTGCTAACACCAGACTAGACCTGCTAATTGGTTACAAAGCTTCGAAGATGATATCCCAGTGACACGAGTAGATGAAGTGGTACTCCCATACCCATCCAGCCACTCCATCTACTCCAGGGAATGCAGAAACAGCTCGCTCATCCTAGACTCTCCAGAGTAGCTCAGTCTCCTACATACACACTGAAGTGTAACAGAAAGTAACCACTGTAAAGTAACTGGGTTGCCCAAAGATGATTTTCCACTCAAACTGTGGTTCCTTCTCCAAAGGTTTCTTCTTCATTTCTGCCCATGGAGTTCCTCGTCATTGTTGCCTCTAGTTTGCTCATTACAGACCTGGACCCACACAAAGCTGCTTTGTGATCATTTATGTTGTTGAAAGCACTAGTTAATTTACATAAATGTTTATTTAAATAAACTTGACTTGGCCTAGCTCTCCATTATCCTCTGGTATTATGAGCACATATGACACCTGATACCTCTCAACAGCCCTCACAGTTACACTATAATCTTTACTGAGTTTGAGCAGGTGGGCATGACAACCAAGAGGATAAGAATTTCAGTGTACATTTTGATGCCTGTTTATCTTCTTTGTTTTACTCTATTCTGGGGCCTAGAATTTCCTTGCTAAATATGAACATTTAGTCTTTTATTTTATAGGTTTTGGTTATATATATTATTGGTGCAAACATAGGACTAAGTAATATTAAGTATTTGTATGAGGCTGTGTCTTGTGTGTTTGTGCACAGGGCATTAGCAATATGTTTTTCATTATGTTTTTCAGGCAACAAAGACTGTGCTGCAGTTGAACCTGAAGTTCCTTTTTCCACCTCACAGGTTGCACTGGTTTTAAAGAACAGCTCATATCCATTTAACCCCCCCCCCCCAACTACCCAAATGACAGAGATATTTCAACTAGTCTGCAGGTTCAACATTGGGAATTGCTGTGCATTTTAGCAGATGCACATAGCAGCCATGCTACACATTTTCCTCATAACTGTCACCATCAAAGCTTTCATGAGAATAAATAAACAAGCTAACATGCTTGTCCTTTTAAAATTAATTCACTTAATGCCAAGCTGAAATCCTGGATAATGTAGTTTAAGAATTCGACTCCAGTTTGGACGAAGCTTAAGGATGATCCAGTTTGTCATCATTATGAAGATTGGTTGTAACTCGGATTTCATTTATTGCCTTGGCTAGACCCATTCATTGCTGGAGAGAGACAGAACAGTACACCAGGGCACCACGGTACTCTGTCAAAAACACCAGTATACACTTCAGGCACTCTGCAGGATTAAAAGCATACATTCCTGGGTTACCTCAACAGCAGTATCTCTAGCCCGTTTTATTCATATGGCAGAAATAAAGTTGCAACATGTTGAATGACGAAATTAGAAGTTTTTTTGTGACTTTGGCGTAGGGTTATGGCAATGCAGCATCTAACTCTGGAGCAAGAGAGCAAGACCTGTAGTTCACTTAAATCCCACATCAGCATTTTGAAGCATCATTGTTTCTGTTACTAACTGGGGCCTTATGGAAATCTTGTTTCCTAGCACAACGGACTAAAGTCACACTTTTGTTGTCCAGAGCAAGCCAGAGGTAATTATAAATACCAGCAATAGCTCTCAACTCACTCCTTAAAGCTGACATCTATCAATATCATATTAGTTCCTCTTGAAAGAAATCAATATAGCTCTCAAGGCATGGATTTTGTTATATATCTTAAAACCGCTAATCATTATTACATCACAGACGAAAGGTAACTACTTGTCGTGTTTTAGCAAAACTGACTAATATTGGCAGGCAGTTCTTTCTTTTGTTGTTATAGTAACCATCACACAGGAATATCCACTTGGATCTAGCCTGTCTTTATCAGAATGCTGAGTTCTGTGAGATATTCTGTGAATATCCTAACTAATGCTGCACCTGTATATCTGTAACATGTCTTAAGAACTTCAGGGTCAAGTCTACCACAAGGAAGGTGAATTAGGTAATGAAATATTGTGAACTGGGACAAGGCAATGCATGATGAAACCATCAATACTTTTCACTACTGATGAGCACAGAGTCAATCAAAAACACAAACAAAAGTCAAATCTGTTTGACTTTGTATATTTGACTGGCGTCAAAATGTCAGTATCTGCTTTAGTGCACAAAAAGATTGTATGGCACTTGGCAGCAGTTACATCTTGCTAAGATTCATTTTCCCATTCAACCTATTAATAATCCTTGATCCAGCCTACGTGTGCATGCTCAAGCTCCATGTGGCTTGGATCTGCCTCTTTAACAAGGTCTCTGATTTGAGGTGAGGTCATTATTAGCTGGCCTGCGACTGCTAACCTCACAGCAGTGCTAACTGACACAGTTCAGCCGTTGTATTTTTGAAGCAGCTCCCACTATGCTCAGACATTCGCGCACACACTCTCTCTCTCTTTCTCACACACACACACACACACACACACACACACACACACACACTTTTCACACCCAGGAGAGCGCCAAAGCCATCATCATTTCCCTGACTAGCTTTGAAACTCAAACTGCCTTGTCTCTGACCTGCGGTTTGGAGCCCTATGATGATGACAGGGAGAGATGGCATCTGTTTGCTTTACATTAGCACACTTACTCTCCCAGCACTGCTCTTCTCTGGACTCCAGAGCCAGGCTGGCGGCCAGTTTCAACCTCTGGAGGACTAGGCAAAGGCAAGAAGATGCTATCACACAGGGTGATGGAGCCAAGATGGTGCCTGGGGTCTCTGGGTCCAGACTGGGTTTTGAGGAGGGCACAGGGGCTGTGTTTGTGTAGGCTTAAGCTTTGGAGAGGAGCATGCGAAGAAGACATAGCTTTCAGACTATGGTGAGCTTCCGACAGCCTCTGAAGAAACTTTATATGAGTGCACATTTCCCATTGCTAATGCTTGGTGAAGGACAAAGAGTCTGGGGATGTTGGCATTCAACCCCTCAGCACCAGTGGATGAAGTGTCGCCACCATGAAAAAAATCTCTAGAAATGTTCCCTTCTATGGGGAAGCTAAGACATTTTATATAATACACACACACACACACACACACACACACACACACACACAAGAAGAAGGCAAGCATACTCTTAAATATTAATTTTCAAGGGGTAGCACACTAAGATATTTTATCTAAAATATTCAGGGTGTAGAACACTAACCAACTTTTGAAAAGTGTACTTTTCAGCTAAAAAAAAACAAGGCACATACGGGTACCTGATTTAGTAAAGCTCATTAAAGCAAAGCAGCTGTTAATACCAAAGCTGTCATGAAACAAAATGTCAGATATTTTGATACGTCATATCAATGACATAGACGGAAGAACAGATATCTTTTGAAATATAAAGGAACCTGCCCATCCACATCACAGCTGCTGGTGTATGTGAGAAAAAATGCCTTGAGGTTAAGAAAACTGTCTGAAGATCTGCAACGCAGGATTAGCCAGAAGAGGATGTGCTCCCCCCTTGAGTTTTGGTTCCTCCCTGTTCCTCCCAAGGTTTCTTCCTCACACTCTTATGGAGTTTTTCCTTGCCACTGTGGTCCTGGGCTTGATCACTGAGGGCTTGGACTTGATTTGATTTGATTGTGTCAAGCCAAAGAAATTTCAAACACTAACCCAGTGTTTGATAGTGCCCAAGAAAATGTCTGTGTCAATCATTCTCATAACAAAGAAGTTTAGAATCAACAAGTGTTTCTAGATCTTTCCATCCAGCCAAACTGAGTAATCAGGGATGAAGAGCTTTATTCAGACAGATAATAAAGAACACTCACACTACGAATGAGGTAAAGGGTTTCTCTGTGGAACATCTTACAGAAGGATAATGAGCAGTGTAGCACTTCACAACTTAGTTTGCCCTAAGGCACCAGAACAACTCTCTTTGATCATGACCAACAAGATCCTCTGATTTGATTAAATGAAGATTGTACTATTTTGACAATTCACATTAGGAAACCAGAAACTGAACTTCAGCTAGTTAATACCATCCTTACAGTTACATACGGTGGTGGCAGCATCATGCTGTGGGGATGTTTTTCTGGGACTGAGAGACTAGTCAGGATGGAGGAAAAGATGAATGCAGAAAAATGTAGAAATCCTGGGTGAAACCTTTTCCAGAGTGCCCAAGATCTCAAGCTGGGGTAAAACTTTATATTTCAAAAACACCATACCAGCACAAAAACATGGTGGCTTTGGGGAAATTCTGCAAGTTCTGGAATCCTGCCAAAGTCACTATGTTGCTGCCGTAATAACATCTAGCAGTGCAGACAGTTGCATCATTAATGCAGTGTCCCTTAGATTAATGCATTAATGCAGTGTCCCTTATTTCAAATGTCTTGCAAATGGAAACAAGAAGTCCTGAAATCTGAATACCAAAAGGTCATCATAGAAAAGATCAGAAAATAAAATAAATAAACCTTTTCTTCGTTTATCTTGTAAGAGATACAATAAGCTCCTATAAATTTACATGTAGGACATCTACTGGGGTTGCAAGATATATACATTCTACAACTATGCAAATGTCTCATCTGTAGGAGATAAGTTGATGTGTTCTATGCAACATCATGGAACATTGTGAAGTACACAGGCCTTTGGATGCGAAGACTTGTAGGTTTATAATAGATGGTGGTATTTAAACCAGAATTTTGGTTCCATCCTAGTCTGGCTAGAGCAGTTCTAGTGTTTTAGTCTTAAGGCCACTTTCCCCTTTGCCTTTATGAATCAAGAGGTCATAACCTAGGTGGAGCACTGCTATCCCAGGCATGAAGTGACCCTTTGACCCCCCTGGTGGCGGAGCAGAATTCCAGGTGTGGAGTGATGAAATATACGACGTGTCCGTCATGCCAAGTGGAACTTCTTCTGAAACCAGCCAATAATGTTGTCAATTTAGAAAAGACATAGAGCTTGACCCCTAAAGGTCACAGTGCTAAGTGTGAACAGGGTTCAGAGTTCAGGTTCACTCATAGTATGTTTATGACTGTGTGTGTATGCTTCATTAGTGCAGATTTGGCCTGGATAACACCACTATAACTAACTTGGTATTCTTTTCTTGTACAACAATGGAGCATGTTAAAGAACTGATGACCAGCAACAAAGAGAGAGTCAGAGAGAGTGAAGGGAGAGCGATGGGTTAGTTGGTGACCCGTTGCTAGATTCCTTGTTAATTTACTCAGCAGTGAGATGATGTATGAACCTCGCTGTGGTATTGTGTGTATTTAGAATTTAAACACATTGCCATGTTGATTGTAAGCAGGGTGCAACATGGTATTAAGTGCACAGCTAATGTGCAGTGTTACAAAATATAAGGACAGTGAGAGCTGCACAAGGAGGGCACCTTTGCCCCCTGTGTTCATACAATAGCTAAATAAAAATTCTCAGAGTCTTTAGTTCACTTTGAGGAGTTCCACTTTTTACTGCTGGGTCAAGAGGATGTCAGCAGACCAGAAAATATTCACAGACCAACTTCTTAATTTCCCTGAGGGAACCCTCCCAAAGGGATCAATAAAGATCTATCTATCTAAAAAAAATTAAAAGGGCAGAATTTGAATTAAGTTCCCTAAGACAAGGGTCTCATTTTAGCAGTTTCTCTGTGAAATCCTTTATATGCAGCTCAATGACACAATATCAGTTACATTTGCATGAAATAATAAATTGTGTTTATGAAGTCATTTGTTTACATTTGTGAAGAAACTGTGGCTAGTAGTCATCTACCATCATATGAAAAAATCAGAAACTTTACAATTTTGGCAATGGCTCAAGAAGCAATTGAGCATCTGAAAGTGTAAACAGGTGGTGAACACACACACAAACACTCTTTTCCGAGGAGCTCGGTGGGTATGCAGGGTGGATTTTATTTCAGAGCTGCGTGTTTGCCACTTGGCAGGTACTACCAGGCTTCTCACTGACAGATGAAGCATCAGCACCTTGGTAGGAGAAGAGATTTATCAGCATGCCGTTCTGGAGTCCCCAGAGACAGGGGGCACGTGGGGACAACAGACCAGCACAGAGACAGGGGGCACGTGGGGGCAACAGACTAGCACAGAGACAGGGGCCACGTGGGGATGACAGACCAGCACAGAGCTCCAAGGCTGGTATCGAGGGAATTCCCAGGCAAGGACTTGATTGCTTGCCACCTGCCTGTTTTTTTGTGTCTTTCTGTCATTCTATATTAATTTTCATTTTTCCTGAAAGGAAAATCAGCCAAAATTTCAGTGAAGTACACAAGGGTTCATTGCTGCCATAGCAACAACTGGCAATGTGAAGATATGTCATTAATGCATTGTCCAAGAGCATTAAAACATCCTGCCATTGGAAATGGCAAATCCTTAATGGTCCAAAGATGTTCAACAAAATGATCAGCAAGCCTTTTCTTGGCTTTGTATATATCCAAAATCTACTTGCATGAAGCTAATCAGGGCTAAATGTGGTACTCCCTCCATGACAATTATTGCTGATACACCAAGGATATCGGGATATCCTTCAGGATGGAACACGAGGATATCGGGATGTCCTTCAGGATGGAACACGAGGATATCGGGATGTCCTTCAGGATGGAACACAAGGATGCTCACATCTGCTTACACCACTAGTCCTCACGGGAATGTATTTTTGCATGCATGATATATATATATATATATATATATATATATATATACACACATACATATATATGTGATAGGAATATGCATATTGTGATAGGGATATACACATTGTGATAGGGATATACACATTGTGATAGGGATATACATATTGTGATAGGGATATACACATTGTGATAGGGATATACACATTGTGATAGGGATATACACATTGTGATGGGAATATACATATTGTGATGGGAATATACATATTGTGATAGGAATATACTTTGTGGTATGTGGTATATTAAAAATACAGTAGTGACCTCTGGATATAAGGTTTTCCGATATTTTATTTTGTTATTTATTATGACATTTGCATCATAAATGTTGTAATCAATCAAAACATCCAGCAAACATAATGCATAGTGTCTGTTCACTATGATCCCAATGCTCTTCATAAAGGAAGGTCAGAACATACTGGCCTCTCAAAGACTAATGGCTCCATGTTTACACACCATGAAAACAGTCTGTATTAGCAACATAATCCCCTGCAGATAAATGTAAAGCAGGACACCTCCCTGCTGGATCCCAAGAACTCCAAACCTTCAAACTGCAGCCTGAGTCAAAAAAACCATGTCAACATATTTACCAAGCGGAGGTAAACAATAAATCCCTCTGCACTTCAAAACATCAGGTATTAACACACACCATCAAAGTTCTCTATATTTGGATTCTAAAACAACTTGCGGTTTCTCAGGACTTTTGAAGAAACAACAGACGTCATCAGCATGTGCTCTTCAGTGAAACATTCCAAACCCTCAGAACAGTCTTTTACTGATCATTGAAGAAACTATTTTTACTCTGCTTCTATTTATGACAAAGTATTCCATAAGAAAATGTGATCCTGTTCACAGCTCCATTTGCTTCAGATCAGTTCTGTGAGCATTTTTGAATGACTTTAGCGACTGTGAGGTAAATTTTATTGATGATGATGTGTCTTATTTTAAATTTGTGAATAAATCTTAAATTAATACATCTGCCTTAACTAATAATAATAATAATAATAATATATAGTACAAACAGTTAAGTTCTATAGTACAAACAGAACATATAATAATTCTAGATTTGCATTTTTTATATTTATATATTTTTACATTATATTTTTACATTTTACCAGTTACGAATAAAACAAATATTTAAAGCTGTCATATATTTGGCTTGACATTTCGATTTTCATTGAATCGTTATTTATTATTCACTAACTCCACTGGTAGTAGACCCATTGAATCGTTATTTATTATTCGCTAACTCCACTGGTAGTAGGCCCATTGAAAAAGTTTGATGCACTGCGACAGCTAGGCGATGGATAGAGTTTCACATTCTATATTTACGTCCTCGAACTTGTGTCACCGAGCTATATAAATGGCACCGACAAAGTCTTACCGTCAATAAGCTGGACATTCAGGGATAGGCCTACCGCAACATGATGGACCTTTTTGAGACCAACACTTATTTCTTTAACGATTTGCGTTATCTGGAGGGGGACCATGGTACCTTACAACACTTGGATATACCAGAAGTTTCTCCTCTGTACCAAGGAAATGACAGTCCTCCATCCCCAGGACAAGATCACGCCCCGAACGAGACTGGATGCGACAGCAGCGGAGAAGAGCACGTTCTTGCACCGCCGGGGCTCCAGTCACACTGCGAGGGCCAGTGCCTTATCTGGGCGTGTAAGATTTGCAAGAGAAAGTCTGCTCCGACCGACAGGCGAAAGGCTGCCACTCTGCGGGAGAGAAGGCGCCTCAAAAAAATCAACGAAGCATTTGACGCGCTAAAGAAAAAGACGGTTCCGAATCCTAACCAGAGGCTACCCAAGGTGGAGATTTTACGTAGCGCCATAAACTATATCGAGAAACTACAGGACTTGTTGCACACCCTGGACGAGCAAGCTAAACTCCCTGATAACAATGTATATAACTGTGACGTCAAAGACCACAGCGTAAGCACTTCCTGAACTGCGCGTCTTTTATGTCTATCAACTGGACCTGTCAGATTTAAACAGATATTTTGCGAATATACTGATCAGTTAATAACATAACTTATTGAGCGGTGTTGATATATTCTTATGGAATTTGTTTGTTTAGGTGGGTAACAGTGAATATCACTGGAAAAAGACATGTCAAAACTGGCAGGGAAACGCAGATCATTCCAAGTTGCGACAGTTGCCGAATCAAAGAGAAGGTTTGTTTTAACTGACCATATTAAACTTCTATGAGAGCATTCTCCTTTTCAAAGTTAGTGTTTATAAAATAATAAAATTCAACAACAAAAAAAACAGGGTTAATGTATAGCAGCTCATTAATTAATTAAATTAATTGTTGTTGATTTTTTTAGGGTCCGCAGCGGAATCCTTGGCATCAAGTAGCCTTCGTCGCCTCTCCTCAATTGTTGACAGTATTTCCACTGAAGAGACGAAAGCACATTGCCCCGAGGAGACCACAGAAAAATGAAGTGTGATGAATTGGTCGTTCGGAATGCGTGAAGCAGCCATCTCACATTTCCAGATTTCTTTATTTCCACGCGCGTGTAGGCCTAATATACATAAAACATTCATATTTTTATTTATGACATTTTTTGACCATTTTATGTAGTGCTGCACGAAATTCCGGTATAGGGTCATTCACACTTTCTTTCAATATGTACATGTAAATACAGTGTAATATTTTAATATTAAATTATTTTGTATTTATGAATAAAAGGATATTAAAAGAAAATAATTTTGAGAACACTTAATTATATAGCAATGCCATAACCAAAGGTAAACAGCTGTTTGAAGTAAGCTCAAAAGAAAAGCATGTTAAAGAGCATGCTAATGTTTAGCTTGACTTTTTAACGTTTAATTTACAGTTGATTAATTGGTTAATTGATATAGGTGTACTGTAGAACCGAACTCTTGGCAAAAAAGTCAATCAGTCACGTAAAGACTCTGTTTTCAGATCTGACAGCTATTATGATGAAATATTAATAATTATTGGATGTTCTTGTAAGTTTATTTCTTTGTTTAGTTCTTATTTTCTAGTTTAGTTTAACCACATCTTATTTGCACAGCAAATCTTGTGATCTACTGTCCACGTCTTTGCTAAAATCTTTATTGTTTATGGTTTTGCTTTTTCTTGTCACATCAGTGCATCCTTAATGGTGATTAGGGATCCACCTAAATCCCATGTTGTTGGAATCGGTTTTATTTGCCCTTTTCACTCTAAATACTATCCAGGTATCTTACTAACACTATAATCTGTAAACCAACAGGTCAACAGGCAACAAAATTTGACTAACTAAAATATGTGGGCATTACAGTATATTTAAACCTAACTGTGAATCTATTTTCAGAATTTTTTGATCATATATCGCTTTTTATGCGTTCAAATTTTACATTCACATAAGGCTGTTGTTACATTGAAAATGTGTACGGTCACACATCTAAAATGTACAGTGTTTTCATTTTGTTTATGTTTGGCCTCAGGAACATCCAGCAGGAGCCTGTCAGCACACAGGTGATCCAGACCCTTTGCATAATTTTTCCATACTGGACCAATAAAACAATGGGTGGTAGAGAAATTCAGAAAACATATTTGAATTTAGTGCACACACACCCACAAACACACGTATTGTTATTATCAGTAGTAGTAGTAGTAGTAGTATTTATATATTGTTTATTTTCCTTTTGTGCTTTTTATGCAAAATATACATTTTAATCTGTAGTGTTAGGCTAGTGTCACACCATTAACAGCAAGTTACTGAAATGTCCTTATTAACCCTTTAAATAAAAAGACTTCATCCATCTCACTCTGAGATGTATCAGTGTCAGAACAGTGTCAAACAGGACAGGACCTAAAATAGTCCTGCTCTTGCCTGCTGCCTCCAGCTGCCAGGGCCGGACTCTGGGCATGGTAAATTTAGCCCCAGCTTCGAATTTAGCACATGATCAAGGCTGAAAGGTTGGTCAGGGGAAAATGTTGCAAAGCCATGAGCAAAAGCTCATGTACTATTAGAGGCTGTAATTACTTTCCATGCAGGCAACACGGAGCTGTATGCAGCCAACCATGTCATGCCATGCATGTTTTCTATTGTCATACATGTGATTTGTCTGTGTTCACATGCTATGCACTGGTTTCCTAATGCTTTTCCTCATTGAATATATGGGATTTGTGTGTCTGCCTGTGTGCATATAGAGGTATTCTTACTGTTACATCACAGTGCTCATGTCCATTAGATCTGCCTGTGTGATGTACCTGTATGATGTACCGATGCAACTTGTATGAAACTTTTGTCATGACAATTTGTCCCATCTATAGCTTTTCTATTTCTCTCTCTCTTACATACACAAACACACACATATGTACTTATGCATGACTCAAATCAACCAGTGACTCAGGAATGCATGTCCGAATCAGACACATAATCTGATATAATTACTGTAATATTTGCAAAGCTCAGTGTATTAGGGCAAGGTCATCTGCATTTACATTTGTTTACATTTGTTTATTTGGAAGATGCTTTTATCCAGAGTGATGTACAGTTTCAAGATACTGAGGTAGGTGATTATAGTGTCCATCCAATAAACAGAAAAAGAAAGTTATTTTAACAAAGTAAAACAACCCACCAGCTGGGGGACAGAAAGGCCTTGCACCACAAAAACAACCTGAAAATGAACAGATTCCCTTAGTTCTGAATGTTGAGAACATGGCAGTAATCAACGTGGCACTCTTTCTTTCTTCTCTTGGGTGACTGAGTGGGATTGAATGCTCATTGGGGTGATGCTTGATAAGCTGTATCATATTGAGACTGGAGCACTTCAAAAGAGTCTCTCATTTTTCTCCACTGATGCCCTGGAGTTTAGAGGGCCAGACTGAAATCAGATAGCTTTTCCTTCACTGTCGGTTTAATGGGGTCTGGGCTGAGGATTGGGTGTTATTTTATGGGGCTCCATCTCACAATGCCAGGCTCCCTCCATACGTTTATACATGTAAAGTATTTTACTTTTTTACTTCTTATTCTGGATACCATAGGTTTGTAACTAGTACTAAACAAGCAAAACGTGATGAATTATCATTTACTAAATAAGAGAAGATTTGTTAGTTTATTTTGATATCAAATACTTAGCTTGATATTCTAACATGAGATTTGTTTTTAACAAATCTCTTAAGAGGCCTAGTGCAAAACTACTTAATGTACCTCCGAATTTACTTCAGTCAGTCTGTTGTTATGAGAGATGGGGCTGCCTGTTCTGACTGGATGCAAACCACTCCTCATTTGTGCATGTTTTTTAAATGAGGCTGAACTGTCTTGGAGATCTTCCATAGATCATGACGAACTGTGTTGGAGATCCTCCATAGATCATGACGAACTGTGTTGGAGATCCTCCATAGATCATGACGAACTGTGTTGGAGATCCTCCGTAGATCATGATTATTGTCATTACACAAGTACAGCAACAATATATTTAAATACAAATATAGAGATATAAACAAGCTATAGTGTGACTGTTGCAAAATATAGTTTGCAAGGTTTTGTTTGTTTTGTGTAGGAAAAGAGTGGCCATTATTTCTTGTATCCTGCCAGATCAAGGCTTCACTGGAGTTGGCAAGACACTCCCTTTCTCTGCCAGACAATTGCTGTTGCCAATCTTAGAACTGGATCATGTAATTGAATATGATACTGTTATTGGTGAGAAAAAAATGTAGCCAATGGCTGCAAAAGAGGATTCAGTAGGAAGAGAAAGGAGGTTAAAAAGAGGTGGTAAATATTTCGCTCTTACTATACTAACTTAAAAAACATATTTTCATCTTGTTTTGAATCTACATTGAATCTGCTGAAGATGTTGGCTGTTTGTACTGGAGTGATATCTCTCAAGCTTTGATATATGAAATAATATACCCTCTCACAGTCCTGAGTCAATCAAGAACAGATATGATCTTACACGGCAGATATACTTTGTTGATGTAAAATGAAACTTCTCAGATCAGTCTTGATTTTCCCTTTGGGATCAATAAAGTAAGTAAGTATGTATGTATGTATGTATGTATGTATGTATGTATGTATGTATCTATCTATCTATCTATCTATCTATCTATCTATCTATCTATCTATCTATCTATCTATCTATCTATCTCATTAAGTTGCTTGCTGTCGACTCAGTCAACTTAGTTACTTTTATTTACAAACCTTGAATTTCTGAAATGTCAGACATGCCTTCAGAATCTCAATCTCTTCAGTGTTCCTGATCAGACTAGACAGAAATCTGGCATCTGTAAGATGAATTAAATACAAGGTGACCTATGGACCTTACTGGTGATGTAACAATAGCAAAAACATCAGTATGAAGACAGAAATTACATTTTTGTCATTATTTTAGTTTGTCACCTCTTATCTAGCCAGTTGTTTATAACCAGACTTCAAAACGTGACAAATAAAATGTTTTTTTCTTGTATGAACATTACAGAGGCCCTTATATTTTGCAATTAGAATGGTTCCTGACCCCTGACTATAGTCCTCCAGTGTTAACGAAAAAAAAAAACTTCGAGGTTCCCAGGAGTCTACAGCAACTCTGCAAATCACAGCACAGGTTTGTTAGCTCACTCAACGTAGACACTGCAAGGACCGACGCACTTTCAACATATGCTTACGCGATCTTGGACTCAATTATCGGCCGCTGGCAGGTTTTCTCGTTGTCAGTGTTGTTCGCGGTCAGTCGCCTTTGATCTCGGCGCGAGCTAAAGAGGATGATCCCCTGTCGATGCCTTCTTCAGCTGTGCGTTATACAAACTACAGCGGCAATTCACCGCCAGGTAGTGCCTGTGTTTTCTTAGGTGCGCGCTGTTCCCAGAGATTGCGGTGGCCAAACGTTTTAACACGTTGTGAGAAATATCCGCATTGTATCCTTAGTAGTTGTCAACGCTAAAGGCTAAATTAATGCACGTAATGACCTCTAGCGCAGGAAAAGACGATGCAGAAATGTTAATAAGTCAGCTTCAAATCCATTGTGATTCTATGGGCCTATAACCAGTTATATCCTATTTGTTGTCACAAAAGTTAGTACGAATTATTTAAAATGTTTAATCTCCCAAAAAAAACATCTCCAAAAATTTGTTTGCTACATCTTGCACAGTTGGCACTACACGCAGTTGCGTACGACTGTTAATGACCTATTAACTAAGTTAATGATCTTTGGTCAGCACAACTGCGCCGATTTTGGCACCTCCATGACCAGTGTGGAGTTGCCGCAACCATGCGAAGTCGTTGTGTTTGAAACGCTACACCTCCTTGTACAGCTGGGCCGCATCCGCAACACTACTTTTTTGCTTCAGCCGTAAAATTAGCTCTCATGGAGGGTTTCTTTTGCTTTTCAACAGAGAACCCAACTGTAAATAAACAAAACTATCCTCTTTTTTATACAATACTTTGTTTATTGTAAAATTTCATCTCTTTACAAACAAATGCAATTC
>JAOXYF010000004.1:8076549-8089049 GCA_028565775.1 Sternarchorhynchus goeldii
ATATAATTTACGATCAAACCAGCAGGTATAATAAAATAACCTTCAGTCACATGACTTCAATCATGCTGTGACACATCTGCTTCTATTCGAACTGTTCCCACCAGTGGAGCCACTGAAATGTTAGGGTACATACTTAGGTTAAAGATTTCTGTCTGAAACCTCTACATTTTCACAACACACCCAAATGAAATCCTATTTCAATACTATTATAAATAAACTAACAATCACTTAATTAACGGTCTGTTTAAGGGCTGTGCAAACGCACGTACGACGGATGCAACTGGATATCCGTTTTACGTCTTAAAGTTGATTTCGAGGAAAGTACCATTTAAAAAAAATATTATATAAATAATAATAAAGTAAATAAAGAATCAGACATCCTTGACAAAAATACTAGAGAATCAGTTTAGTACACGCGAGAAATATTCATAAGCACTCGATGTGGTGTAATTGAAGGTGAGCAACTATACGCGCTTTGTAAATCACAACAGTGCGAAAACTGAACGATCCTTCAGTACAGAATATACGATAAAATACCTCATATCAAATGGAGATGTTTAAAACCGTTCACTTCTACAATGCGCGGAATGGCTACTGGCGCTAGACATTTTATTCTACAGAGGCAAATATTCGTACCCTACGCAAGAATTAACCGAGGAGCTAATCGCTCGGAAACCTAAACTAATACAGCGAATTCGCTATCGGAATCCATCGCAGCGTTATGTTTAAGTATTCGAACCAAGGTTCGAATCAGTTTGGACGAACGTATCGTCTCCCAGCACTCACCTCTTTCCAGGGTAAGCGGTTGGACTACTGTCGCCATGACTGCTGCTATTGGAGAAAGCGACTACTGTAGCTGCAGCATCAGAGGCTGCACGGGCTGCGCGAGCGAGTGAGAGTGAAGGGAGCCGCGCGATGGGAGTGGTTGGGAAGGGAGCGAGAATTACTTCTCTCTTGCCTCCGCTTTATCCGAGTGATCCAACGGCTGAGACTGCCCAGAACTTAGTTCTGCCGCTCCGAGCGAACAGGGTGATTCATGTTACGTTAGTGTCTTGCCAAACAGACAAAAAGGTTTTAAACCCAGCAAAGTCAATCACAGCATCAAAGTGATAGGTAATCAGTTAAATAGTTTAATAAAATCTTAGGCACGGACATTGCAGTAGCCGTGTCCTTTGCCTGGGGTCTTACAAGGTAATAATGCTTGTGTTTATCGACAAGACAGTACATCAATCCAGTACCAGCTTAATTTTTAACCTCCACTTGTATCTCAGGCCACAGGGGAAATGCCATGTGAATATTAGGTTATTATGAATACCATGCCTAGAGCACCTCCACGTTAGCACAGGGCATGTCAGCCAGGGAGGAAGAGCACTTCTCTTTCCAGCCTCTCATAAAAGTGCCTCTACGTTATATCAGACAGCAATTGCGGCCTTTGCCACCACATGTTCACACCTTTTCATCTTAAGAAACGATCGCTACAGATTGTAATCAGCAGGTGAATCTTTAAGGGTTCATTTATGTCATTTATAGTTCAGGGAGCAGGGCTGGAACTTATCTTCCATTCTTCCATTTTAAAATTTACCTTATTATTCTGTCACCATTAGTCAGAGGGAACTCCCACCCACTATCTCATTCTTCCCATCACACAATAGCTACTATTCTGGAAAAGCGTACATGTTCCTATTATCAGTATCTTTTTAAGAAGCCAGTCAAGCTTGCTGATCGTAAGGCAGCTGAACGTGACTGGAACAGTCCCTCTAGAACAGCATCAGCAGGAATCAGCTGGTTGTGTCTGTGTGGGCCCCCAGTCATTGAAGGACACAGCATGCCTGGGAATCAAATCCTGGTCTTAAGGGACAGGATAATATACGGTGGATCCTGTGATTCCAACAGTGCCAGTGATGTAGAACATCTCAAATGTTTGAAACAATGCTGCTTTATGCACGGTTATCTGTAGGTTCAGAAATATATTTTGTGTACAATGACCAACCAACTCAATGGAGTTCTATAGAGCAAAATATAAAATTCAGTGTAAAACACAAGAGTTAACGGAATTATGTTTTATATGTTTCTCTGGCAACATCACTTTCTTTAAAAAGGCTAAATTGATATGAACTTTTGTGGGGTTTCCATGAATAAAATAATAATTTTTGGCCCCAAATGAGGGCTTCAAAGAGAACATACATCATTTCTGTTTTATGACAGAAGCTGAAAAAAAGAGTCTAAGCTTAGCCCTGACTCATTGCACCACAGTTGCATACAATCAATCAAAGCACAGACAGCATATCACACGTACTCTTAGAGTCTAATACCAGCTAAGCTACTGTTAGAACGTAACAGACGTATCAGCCATGCAGTCTCATACCTTTGTTATTGTTTCTGATTTTTAAAACAAAAGTCTTTTAACCGTCAGGTTTTGATTGATGATAAAGTGGGCACAGTGTAGCCCTGGGGTAAACTGCACTGACACGTCTCTCTCTCTCTCTCTCTCTCTCTCTCCCCAGCGCTCGCTCGCTCTCTCTCTCTCTCTCTCTCTCTCTCTCTCTCTCTCTCTCTCTCTCATAGTGGCCAGCAGATGTGAAGTGCCAGACAGTGGTGACATGGACAGGGTGGGACTAAGAGCTACAGAGAATGAGGCCGCGGGGAGATTACGCTTTTGTGACCATATGGGGCATCACTGCTGTGAAAAAAAAAGAGCGGGATTAAAAGACAGAAGTGGGGAGAGAAGGGATGGAGAGCAGAAAATGTGTGTGTGTGTGGGGGGGGTGACCTTGAAGAAAGTATGGAATACAATAAAATTAATTTTCTCCACCAAATGTCCAGAAAGTACAGCAAATTTGAGTACAGTGGCTTGCAAAAGTATTCATACCCCTTGAACTTTTCCATATTTTGTCCCAATTACAACCACAAACATAAATATATTTCATTGGAATTTAATGTTAAAGACCAGCACAAAGTGGTATACAATTGTGAAATGGAAAGAAAATTATACATGATTCAAAACATTTTTTACAAATAAAAAACTGAAAAGTGCGGTGTGCAGCCCCCCTGAGTCAATACTTTGTGGAACCCCCTTTTGCTGCAATTACAGCTGCAGGTCTTTTAGGGTATGTTTCCACCAGCTTTGCACATCTAGTGACTGAAATCTTTGCTCATTCTTCTTTGCAAAACAGCTCAAGCTCAGTCATATTAGATTCAGAGCGTTTGTGAACAGCAGTTTTCAGATCTTGCCACAAATTCTCAATTGGGTTTATGTCTGGACTTTGACTGGACCATACTAACACATGAATATCTTTTGTTTTAAACCATTCCATCGTAGCCCTGGCTTTATGTTTAGGGTCGTTGTCCTGCTGGAAGGTTGAACCTCCGCCCCAGTCTTAAGTCTTTTGCAGACTCCAACAGGTTTTCTTCCAATATTGACCTGTATTTGGCTCCATCCATCTTCCCATCAACTCTGACCAACTTCCCTGCCCCTGCTGAAGAGAAGCAGCCCCAGAGCATGATGCTCCCACCACCGTATTTGACAGTGAGGATGATGTGTTCAGAGTGATGTGCAGTGTTAATTCTCCGCCACACATAGCGTTTTGCATTTTGGCCAAAAAGTTAAATTTTGGTCTCATCTGACCAAAGCACCTTGTTCCACAAGTTTGCTGTGTCCCCAACATGGCTTCTGGCAAACTGCAAACGGGACTTTTTATGGGTTTTTTCTAACAATGGCTTTCTTCTTGCCACTCTTCCATAAAGACCACATTTGTGCCGTGTACGACTAATAGCTGTCCTGTGGACAGATTCCCCCACCTGAGCTGTGGATCTCTGCATTTCGTCCAGAGCAGCTGTATTTGTACTGAGATTAGATTACACACAGGTGGACTCTTTTTAGTCATTAGCAGTCATCAGAAAACTTCTGAATGCAATTTGGTTGCACTCAGAGAAAAGGGGGTTGAATACTTTTGCACACCACACTTTTCAGTTTTTTATTTGTAAAAAATGTTTTGAATCATCTATAATGTTCTTTCCACTTCACAATTGTATACCACTTTGTGTTGGTCTTTCATGTTAAATTCCAATGAAATATATTCATGTTTGTGGTTGTTATGTGACAAAATATGGGAAAGTTCAAGGGGTATGAATACTTTTGCAAGCCACTGTATCTTTGGAAGCCTGTTTTATATCATAGACTGGTACTTCTGTGTAAACAGGTTTTTTCAGGACCATCTTTTTGGATACAGGTTTTGGGTGTTGTGAGTAAGTCCTGCTTTAAGTCCTGCATCACACAAACTGAACATTCTGTCCCGCTTTTTCATTTGACCCTTCCTAATTGAAAATAAAAACATGGCCATGCCCATGTATAGGCTAACTCTTGACTTATGTCCAATAGTTCAGAGGAGAGTAATAAAAATGGTAGTTGATAGGCCAAGTCATATGTCACTCAAGCTGTTAACACTGTCAACAACTGAGAGCGCTCTGTTTGGTCACGTTAGGCAGCCATGGCCAATGTGGCCCCAAATAAGAGAAGATGTGGTTTGAGTAGTGAATGGACCGTGACATACTCTTGGTTATGACGGGTGGATGGCGAAGCAGAGAGAGCTTTTTGTCATTTTATGTAAAAGTATAGTGGAGAATCGTTTTTCATTAAACCAAATGATCTTATTTGCGCTGAAATAGTTAAACCTTGTATATAGGCTTAGGCCTGATATTGTTTTGTGTGCCTTGTACTTTAAGTGGCACTTGCAGGAAGTGATGATGGGGATAGAGTCTGTCATGGCAGCTGCTCTGTGAGCAAAGCAACATCCTGCTTTTGTCTCTCTCCTCCTTCCTGAGGGCAGCGCATGCTGAAGCCGCTTGGCTCCAGACAAGCTGTGAATGCGCACATCTTACCTTGACATCTCTGTCGAAAAAAAAAAAATAGTGTAGTAGTAATAATAGAACAATGATGCGTAACATGGATATGCCGCAATAATATTGCTGGAATATAAACTGATTTACTTTGTCTAGACATATATTAACAGAGATATACAGATATTTCAAGTAAAGTTTCTAAATGATTTCTATTCGATATGAAAGAATTGAAGTCTTTATATTAAAGTCCATATACTAAAGAAATCAAAAGAAATCCCATTAAAGTGTTAGTCAAGAAAACATTTCACAAGTGCCACTGAGCTCAGAGTTCAGAGTCCTGTCAGAAGTGTGTAAACATGTAGATGTGCTGTTTAGTCTTGTGGTTGCAGTAATTCAATTAAACTTGTATCATATTTAACAGTTCCATTTTTAGTTAGCTAATGAATTAATAACTTAAAACATGAAAAAATTAAGAATGACAGCTGTAAACCTCTCCAGCATTGTAGAGTGTGAAGACTGCCATGTATACATACTTCTGTCTCTTTCCAAATAGCCAATGAAATTTCATTCTATCATCTCCACGGCAAACGCGCTGATGTCTGATGTGTGTACCCGTGGTACACAGCTCAGTCTATGTTTATTTCAGCTCCTGTGAAATCTGTAGTTGGTCTAGTGCTCACAGAACAAAGCAAGTAGCAATGATTGCTCCAGAGACCATAATGGAGAACAGTGCTCTGGCAATTTGTAAATTACATCGGCCTTAAACAGCCAATCGGACTGATGAACAGTTCGATCACTTTCCAGGTAGCGGCAGTAAGTGCAGGCTGGTCCAGAGTCAGTGGCGAGTGCGGAAATTGCTGCCAACTGGCGAACGATTATAATGAATTGGAATAGGCTTGAGGGCAGCTGTCCCTAAGCCAAGCTGCAGTTCCTGTCTGAAGTTCAAGTCCTGAGACAGGACTGCACAATGCCAGTGACAGTCCCTGCAGGACAAAGCACATAAGGGAACAGTAGAATATAGTAGCAAATGATTCGGTCAAAAGGAGTAAAATGATCATGGCTTCCTTCCCCTTTCTGCTCTAGGGTCCACACAACTAAGTAGATTGAAGGAGTGGATATCTTGTCCTGGATGCATTTTCCCTGCAGAACGTCTCTCAGGCTTCAGTGATGGGTTCCAGGTGGAAGAGTGCATGAAGTGGATTTGCCCACCTAGAGTCTGCACTGCTGTCCTGTTGTCTAGAAAACTGATGGGGAAAAAGTAGAGGCTTTTATAAGGTTAGAGCCTTTGGCACAATCCTAACTGATCACCTAAGATGTTAAATGTCATCGTTTTTATGAATGTGTCATAAAAATGTGGAATGTGCATTACTTTACCAAAACGATTGCATCTTAACTGATGTTGCAAGACAGGAGACCGTAAACGTTTTCTGATAGCTTTTAAAACCACGTTTAGGCCAATAGGTTTTTATATCCAGTTCAGAGTTCACAACGTATTATCTTACGTTGGCTTTGTCTGTTTCCTTAAGTGTTACCAAATCGGCCATTTTTTTAACTTTGGAAAGTTGCTCTTGTGGACGTTTCAGTTTGGCTGTGCAATTTCTCTCTCTAGAGGAGAAAACTAGATTTCCGGAGTAACATGCGGATCTTTCGAACCACATGTGTAAAAAAATATTTTACGAATTTTACAGTCACTAAATGTAACCCGAAGAAAGAATCCAGCTCGTTTATTCGATTCAGATGTGTAAGTACAGTTGGTGGATCAGGAACATGTGATTTATCGAAGTTTAGAGCTAATGTAAAAAAAATCTTTTTCGCGAAGCAACTAATACGCTCATTCTCAATAAAACACACGTATGATGAAGCATTTAGCATGGCACGAGACGAGCCCGGGAGGTTCTGGACAGAAGCTGCTCAGGGCATTACATGGTTTGAACGCTGGAAACAAACGCTTGACAGTACGGATACAATGTTTCCCAAATGGTAAGCCCGATATGTATTTTATAAGAAGTTCAGTAAGCGGACCACATTACATTATATACTGGAGACATATAATTTATCCCGTTCAATGGTACTGACAATCCCATCATACGCTACCTCGCTGGACTCCTAGTCTACAAAAACGTTTCACTTTGAAAACAGCTGAAGTGTATGTGGTTCCCAAGAAGGGGTATCTGTCACGATTTTTCGTCCAGTATAGTTAGTGCAGAGGCTATTAAAATTCAGCAGCGACATCTAGCAGGGTGGAGTGCGAAACCAGCACAACAGAATGTCTGAAGGCTGCACGGAGTTCTAGTCCGGTAACCCACCAGAGTCATGGACCAGCAGCGTCAGTAGGAACCACACTGACCCCTCCGCCCAGATCCTCAGAAATATACCCAAACGTTTATACTTCATTTGACCTTTAATTTTTCTTTCCTCATATGATCAGGAGTTAAAAATGCATGTCAAATGAAATATAAATAGTGTGATAGCTTGTAGTAAAACCTTGTAGGATGGTAGATCTCCAGGAACTAGCAAGAAACCACACCTTAAAGGGCATTAGATCTCCAGGCCAGAATTGGACCAAAGTAATGTGAATGAATGTATAATCATTCTGTGGCTCACATATTCAGGTTTGTGGGGGGAGAGCTGAACATGTGCTACAATGCAGTGGATCGTCACGTGGAGGCAGGCAGGGGCGAGCAGCCGGCTATCATACACGACAGCCCCGTCACTGGGACCAAATGCGTCATCACGTACAGGGAAGTGCAAGATCAGGTAGATCTTGTGTAATGCCCTGTTCTAGATCAGGTAGATCTTGTGCAATGCCCTGTTCTAGATCAGGTAGATCTTGTGCAATGCCCTGTTCTAGATCAGGTAGATCTTGTTTAATGCTCTGGTCAAGCACTTGGAATAGCTGTAATTTTCTCATGTTTCTAGTGCCGTTATATGGTGTCCTCAAGAAAACTTACAAACTTGGAGCTAGCTTTGGAGTGATGGTGGTACTGTTTTAGTAAATCCTGTTTGGCACCCATGTCGTACTCATGCTAGCATCTGGAGCTTTAGTGTGTGATCCAGGCTCTTGTGTTTGCAGGTATCCAGGCTAGCGGGGGTTCTGGTGAATCATGGCGTGATGAAGGGTGATGTTGTGGTGATCTACATGCCCATGGTGCCCCAGGCCATGTTTGCTATGCTGGCCTGTGCCCGCATCGGTGCCCCTCACAGTCTCATCTTCGGGGGCTTCGCTTCAGGAGAGCTCGCCGTTCGCATTGCCCATGCCAAGGTCAGCCGAGCATCGCAGGGGAGTAAGGACAACCCTTCACAAACTTTACACTTGTAAACAGCCCTCCACAAACTTTACACTTAAGAACCTACTTTCCACAGAATCCAGCAACATTACTTGTTACTTGTTCAGTAATCCTATCACCTGCCCTTTGGACAGTTCCTTCCACACTACTCTGATCCATCTCACACGACCTGCTCCCCTTCATCACCCCATAGAGAATGATTCCTTGTCATCTGAACATGAACTGAGGGCCTCCAAAACACCAAGGGTCATACCCATCCTCACTTAACACCAATAGCAGCTACTGACCTCTATTGCTTCTATCCTTTCTTCTTGAATGTGCTGTTTACAATCAACTGTCTCTTTTTTATGCAGAAGGCTTCCCACCCAAATGGCACTTGTAGATGTTACTGAGAAACTGCATGCTATGAGGTAAGCAGCCATTGCTCTGGATTATCTAAGCAGCCATCAACATCATCTACCACAAGATCTGTGCTGTACATCCTCAAAAGCCTCAGGACTACTGGTACATCATGGACATGGTGTGCTTCATACCTTACGAGACGGTCATACTATGTGAAATGGATGGGATGCACATCTGCTCCATAAAGACTCTCTGCTGGTGTTCCACAAGGCTCAGTGCTTGGTCCTCCCTTGTTCTCCCTCTATACTTCCTCTTTTAATAAGGTCATATGCTAATATGGTTTTTCATGCCACTGCTATGCTAATGATACTCAACTGATTGTCTCCTTTTCACCCTGCTCAGGTTTCTGCTCATATCTCAGCCTAATGGACTCTTCATGGATGGCAGCTCATCACTTGAAGTTAAATCTCAGCAAGACCGAGCTGCTATATATCACTGGACATGTCTCCCCAATTCATGACCTTGGGCTCTTGCTGAGACCTTTTGGATCACTCTAACTGACAAGGCATGTAACCTTGAGATACTTCAGGATAATCAGCTTTCATTCTCTCCTCATATTGCTCTCATGTTGCTCAGGTTTTTTCTGTGCTTTTCTGTTGTTTATTTCCCTCCAGTGAGCCACCCCACCTCCCTTGTTGTCTAGTGGTTGTGGTCATGACCACCAGCCCAGTATAGACCTAGGAGAGAATCCCAGACCTGGTGGACTGAGCATGACTACCCTTTAGTTCAAACCCCTTGTCTCCATTGGACATGAGGAGAGGGGGGGCTGGCCCACCTGTAAAACCATCCTGTCAGGTTGGGCGAGCCACCTGCCTCCTTTATGTCTCCATCAAGCACTACCCTTTCTCTCCCCTGACATCAAGCGTCCTCTCACCAGTCCTCCTGTTCCCCAGTAGTGCAGTGGGTTATTCTCCTGCTGACTGGATCCCTGGTTTGAGTGCTATTCAGTTGTTACCCCTTGTTTGATTGTTTTTTTACCCTTTTCTTTAGATCCCCTTGCTTGCCCTCATCAGCAGTTGTGTCCTCCTAGCATGGTCAACCTAGGGGTGTTGTCCACCACCCACTTACATCTCCAATGGCATCCAACTGCTGTGTTTCCTGTACTGGACCTGCTCCCACACACCTACAAGCACTAATCAAACCCTGTTCTGTAGGACGCTGCCTTTGAACCTCTAGTACTGCTAGAATCGAACCACCAGCCTTCCAGACGTAAAGAAAACGTCTGCATTCAGGCGGAGGAACGGACTTCCAGTTGGTGCCTGTACAACTGATCCACTGGCAAAAGTGAAAAGCTGAAGACGGACCTCTTCACAAAGAACTTAACATTTTTTACTGTCTTAACTTTCTCCTTTAGCTAGTGCTTAAAGTTGCTAGCATTCTTGATTCTAAACTAGTTATGCTAACACGAAGATCTGTTTTTAACTACAATTTAAATCTCTCTAGACAAAAGCTTCTGTCACATACCAAAAATGCACAGCTACATGTTACAGGTCCAATACCAAGTCAACTATCTTATCTGTTCATGTACTCATGAACTTCAGCATGAGACCACCTTCACAACAATCACCACAGCCTCCGGGTTTTGTATTTTCTTATATATAAGCAGATATGTAGTGGTTATTGCCAGTGTGTGTGTCCCCTTTTGTTTCTGACAGTCCAGAAAGCTGTCCGAAAGCTGACATAGCACTGAATATCATTTCACAAAAAATAATTTCAGGGTCCGTTCTGATCAGACATACTTAGACTGTAGAAATTCATGACAGCGGACAGGAGGCTTTTGCAGGTGCTTGTTAGCTCCAAACTATTTACGATCTCAGGAGGACGGGAGTAACAAGCTCGGCTTGGCAGACAGAATAAGACTTTCATTACACCTTCACCCTTAGAACGGAAATAGAATTCAGTTGGCAAGGTGACGGGCAGTCGAGCTGCCAGCTCTGATGTATAATATGAGCTCACCCAATCCATCGCGCTCTTTCTTCTATGTAAACAGGCGGCAAAGAGCCGGCGTCTCCATGGCATTGCCATGGCGATTCTATGCCGAGTGGCAGCCGCAGAGCCAGGCAGTCTGCTGCTGCTGATGCCGCTGGTGTGGGCGTCATGGTAACGAGCGCTCCGTACCACAAACCCGCGGGAGAGCAGACAGAGCTCCCAGATTTCAACCCAACGACAATTCCAAAGACGTTGCACATTTCTCACTGCCAAATCTTCTAAAGCCATTACAGATTTGAGACTGCCATGGATTCTAAAAAATTATGGATGAGGACACACAAATGTCAAAAACAACAGTTATAACACATCCTCTAGAAGTCTTATGACACTATTATACTGCATTCCAGTCATTAATTATGGTATACAGTTTTACTTCATAAATATATGTTATTATAATAAAATAAATTTTGATATTCGACATATTACTTCAGTACAGATTTCTACAGTAAAGATAATGGCCTGCAACATTTTTAAAAGCTCTCTCTTCCGCAGTTCCTCTACCAACAGTCTAGAACTCTCAGTCTTATAATTCATGAAATTGACAAACTTTGTTTCATAAATTAAGATATTTTGGAACAGCTTGAGATACTTCAGGTTTTGCAAGGTGCTGATTTTGTGTGTAACCAAGTCAAAGTGCTGATATTGTGTGTGACCAAGTCAAAGTGCTGATATTGTGTGTGACCAAGCCAAAGCATGTTTCAGTGCCTGGCATCTGAGGCATCACTCTGAGTGGCCTTCTCTAATCTGTCTGGACCAGGGATGCTGTTGAGGTGCTCACTGGTGCCACCAGTTGGTGTAAAGGGCAAATCTTCATCTAGGGAAACTGGTCAAAGCTGAAGTCCCAACTTCAGTGGCAAATAGCATCAGTGGTAAAACTGTTTAAGTACATGATTTAAGATCACGTTTCTCAAGAATTACTGCTTTGATTATGGCTTATGTAGTCTCACCGGGTAATTCCAGCACTTGAAATCGCCCACAGCTGGAACAGTAACGGTTTGAATAAACAAATCAATACTACACTTCAGAGCTCTCTGTGTTTGTTGGTTAATCAAAACCACCCAGGCAATCCAAGTAAGCACTGGCATATTTATAAAATCTTACTGATCTGGTTGTTCAGGCTTAATACGTCATATAATATACATAAATCAACTTCTTTTTAACATTCGCAACACGTAAAATGATCTGAATAAATAAACAGATGTATAGTTTGTAGGCGGGCAGTGACGGAAGTGATTATTACACTTCCCATGCAAACGTGTGAGTACGGTGCCTGCGTGAGACGTTGCCTGGGCGGGGAAGTGCCAGGGCGGGGCAATGCCAGGGCGGGGCGGGGCCAGAGCAAGGCAGTGACATGGCGGGGTGGTGCAAGGGCAGGGCAGTGCCAAGGCATGGTGGTGCCAAGATAGGGCGGTGCCAGGGCAGGGTGGTGCCAAGGCGAGGCGGTGCCAGGGTGAGACGGTGCCCAGGCAAAATGGTGCCCGGGCGAAATGGTGCCCGGGCAAGCTCTGAAAACACGTCTGAGGAACACGTCTGTGTCACTGAAGCTTTGCCCAGGAACACTGTGACTCAGGAGAGAGAGAGAGAGTAATAAAACATGTCCCAGGAGAGAAAAGCAAAGAGGAGGAGAGCATGGGGAGTGCAGGAGGCTGAAAGGAGGGGAGAGAGAGAGACAGAGAGCTAGAGAGAGAGAGAGAGAGACAGAGAGCTAGAGAGAGAGAGAGAGACAGAGAGCTAGAGAGAGAGAGACAGAGAGCTAGAGAGAGAGAGACAGAGAGAGAGAGAGAGAGAGACAGAGAGAGAGAGAGAGAGACAGAGAGAGAGAGAGAGAGAGACAGAGAGCTAGAGAGACAGAGAGAGAGAGACAGAGAGCTAGAGAGAGAGGGTGCATGAGGGAGAGGAGAGAAGGAGGTAGAGAGGGAGAGAAGGATAGAGAGGTTGTACAAGCAGAGAAAAAAAAAAATAAAAAAATTAATCGGGGATGAG
>JAOXYF010000004.1:8094049-8095920 GCA_028565775.1 Sternarchorhynchus goeldii
TTTGCTCTGTTACCTACAATGCCACTGAGACTATTACCTGTGGCTGTGGTTTTGTTTTATACGGTCTGTAACCCTAGCAACTTTGGTAATCCAAGAACCACAGCGAGTGATGGAGAACAAGGTTAAGGTCCTGTGATACCTCCAGACCCAGACAAATAAATAAGAGATACTGGAGAACCATTCAGAGAGCATGGTGGTAGACAACATGCAGAAAACAGCAGTGGTAGTAGATACGGTTGTCCCAAGTGATGGACACATCCAAAGAAACTGGACAAATACCAGGTCCTTAAAAAAATACAACCAATAGTTCCCCACTCATCCAATCCCAGGCAATCTTTTTTCCTTCAAACTTCTACCAGAGTCCTGGGAGCTTGAGGTCCTGTGTAGCATCCCTAGTGCCCTAATTTCCATGGAAACCACCGTCTCCTTCACTTCCCACATCTTTTCCAGCTCTTTTTCTGCCCTTCAACTCTGTAACCTGGGATTGCTACATCTATCATTACGGCCCTCTTCTGTTGGTTGTCTGTCATTGCTATGACTGGTTGGTTATCCATTAACATTATCCATTAATCCATTATCTATGCTTGGAAGTCCCACAGGATTAATTATTTGGTTGTTCTCCACCACCTTTGGGGGTGTATCTCACTTTGACCTTGGAACCTCCAGCCCGTACTCAGCACAGATGTTCCTGTATACTACGTCAACCATGTGGTTATGGTGTTCCGTGTACGCCATCCCTGCTAGCAGGTTACAACCCACTGTGATGTGCTGGATCGTCTCAGGGGCAGGTTTGCACAGCCTGCATCTGGGGTCCCGTCTGGTGTGGTAGATCCCAGCCTCTACTGATCTTGTATTGAGAGCTGGTTCCTGTGCTGCCATGATTAGTGCCTCCATGTTGTCTTTCAATCCAGCCTTTTGCAGACATCGGTAGGATATTTACGTAACGGCCACTTCCACTATTTGCCGGTGGTACATGACATGCAGGGGTTTATCCTCCCATTTTTGCATCCTTCTCAGATTTCTGCTGTCTGGGCTACTCACTAAGCACTTCATCACTTGGAGCTTCATCTTCCTGATGTACTCTTGGATCTTGGTTGTTTCATCCTGCATAGTGTCTGTGCTGCTCACTAGTCCTCAGCCCCCTCCTTCCACGTAGTGTAGAGTCTCTGGTGCTGGATTTGGGACGAAACACTGTGCATTGTGAGGAGTTTCCTCGTCTTGATGTCAGTGGCTTCTGTCACCTCCTGTCATCAGTTTATTATACCGGCTGGGTATCTGATGACTGGTAAAACACAGGTGTTGACAGTTCTGGATCTCAGGACTTGTCTCACTCCTTGTACATATCTGGCTGTGACTGCTGTCCTTGTGGCCTCTTCATGATTCCCATTTGCCTGCTGGATTCCACAGTACTTGTAGCTGCTCTCAACATCTGTTATGTTTCCTTCCTGGTAACGTGAACCCCTCAGTTGCAGCTACGTTCCCTCTCCTTGTAAATGCCCAACCACACTTACATAGTCTGAATGACATTATGGTGTTGCTGATGTACATGCTGGTGAGATGGATTAGTGAGTCGATGTCTGGTTCACAATGTCTCAATCACAGGACATCTCCTTGGAACATCCCTCACTTGATGGTGACTGATGCTAACCTTTATTTTGGAAAAAACATGATGATCATAATTAGAGAACAGCAATGACTGTAACACAGGGAAAGATTACAACTAAATTTTCTGAAGGTTACAACAGTCAGTAATCAGTAGGAAGTGTACAGGCATTTGGTTTGAATGACTTCAGTACATCTGCGCCCACAGGACATCACTAGTCTCTCACACCACAGGACATCACTAGTCTCTCACACCACAGGACATCACT
>JAOXYF010000004.1:8101422-8117681 GCA_028565775.1 Sternarchorhynchus goeldii
ATGTATATATATATAGTGTGTGTGTGCGTGGCTGCATATATGCTATAAGTCTTTTCTAGGCCTGACTCAATATATCCATCAGATTCCCCGTATTTTCCCACATAGTCCTGAAAATATATGAAAACACACACACACACACACACACACACACACACACAATCTTCTTCAGATATAACTGCTGTGTTCTATAGTGAAAGCTGTAGAGATGTATGCTATGAAGTACACAAGGTTTCCAGAGAAACAGGACGTTTCGGATAGCGGTCCTTCATCGGCTATATATACGTGTGTGTGTGTGTGTGTGTGTGTGATCTGCCTCATCCACTTGTTCTGGCTGACAGTCACATGCAGCGTTCTGAGCACACACACTCTTTCTTCACACACTCTTTCTTCACGCACTCTTGCTTCATTGTTGCTCGCTGTGGCGGTTGTGCTGAAGGAAGAGGAGCGAGACGCCGGTCATCACCTGGCCTCTATTTTAAGGTGCACCTCCTGCTGCGCAGAGATGTGATGAAGCTACCAGCACTGCTGATGTCATTGCTGTTGCTGGGCAACCGACATGTTTCCAGTCAGGAGCGTGTGGGGCCATGTAGCAGGCGTGTGTGTGTAGAGCGACCTTGCTGTGCGTGTGTGTGTGTGTGTGTGTGTACATGTGTGTGCCAGTGCCTGCTGGCTGTCACCCCAGCTGAGGTTCAGCTCTGTCACCTGAGCAGTGAGCTCCTCTGGAGTTTCAGTAGAGTGTAATCACACAGGAGGTGAACTCTGTTCCCTCACAGAAAGGTTCTTGCTGGCTTACATGCCTGTGTGTGGTGCCTTGTTGCCTCAGGAAACAGAATCACACCTTCAGACCCACCTGTCAGGCCTACTTGTGGCGAGGATCTGAAAATAATCCAGGGATTAATAATCCAAGTTTAGTCCTATACGTTTCTGGGCTTTGGCACTACACCTTTTGGATATTTAAGTGTTTAGTATTTATTTAATAGTTTTTTTCCAGCCCTGGTGTTGTTGTTAGTAGTGTGAGGTGCTGTGCTACACCTCCTGTGTCTTTCCCATATGGCGTCTAAGAGAGATCAGCTCATTAAAGAGCCTGCTTGCACGCTCTCTTTCCTCTGTCTCTCTTCTCCTTCTCTCTCTTTCTCTCTCTCTGTGTGTGTGTGTGTGTGTGTGTGTGTGTGTGTAACAATGTAACACTATTCCACCATTACAATATGTACTATGGGTTTAACACTGAGGCTAAAGTGTGCTGTCGAGTATGTTTGTAGATTAAGAAATTTTGCAAACTGTGTGTGTGTGTGTGTGTGTGTGTGTGTGTGTGTACATGTGTGTGTACACTTACCCAACACTATCTGACTCTGAATGGTCTTGTCTCTATTTTGTAATTTAGTCACTAAATTACAAGTGACTATATGGCTCCCCCCCATTTCACTTTGCTTTTTAGAGTGTGTGTGTGTGTGTGTGTGTGTGTGTGTGTGTGTGTGTGTGTATGGAGGGCGGGCGGCTGTGTTTTGCCTATGTGTTTTTCCATAATCGTTGCTTGCGTTTCCCCAGAGAGTGGTTCTGCCATCACTGCGTCATGTATTGGCCTGGGTAACTCACTGTTGCCCCCTGCTGGAACTGCAGGCAAGCCTGTTCCAGGTTACAATGGTGAGAATCGTTAATGGTACGGACTCATAATCTAATTTGATGCTTATGGTTCATCATCACCTGTAGTGTCTGGTGACAATGGCTTTATTCCGACCTCTGAATTCACTTAATTCCAGTTACTTATTAGCTTGTTTCATTTTCTGTTATTCATAGCTTGACTCCTGGTTTCTAAATGCATTGCTAATGCTGTTCTAAATCTGAATGTCTCTTTCTCTCTTTTACACAGTGACTGTGATCGATGATGAAATGCAACCAGTGAAGCCAAGGATATTTGGAAATATTGTGGTAAAGTAAGCCTGCCTCTCTCATTCACTCCCTCTCTCTCTCTTTCACACACACACACATATACACACACACACCCATGATACTTCTTTCTGTGGGAATGTGTGTAAGACTCTGATGTTTTTATTTAGCTCAAACCTCCACTGAGCCTGTGTGGAGAGGAGCCAACGTGGCCTGCCTGATCATTTTTTAACAGTAATCTCACCTTTCCTCAGGCAGCTGCTTCACCTGGTCCTCCACTGCATCACTGAAGCAGCAGGGCTCAACAGAGGTGCACATACCACAGTAGCAGATTCTTTCATTAAGGGATGATACGATTTTAGCTTTTAATGGAGCCCTTCCTCAAGTCGTATCCAATTCACTAGCAAGATTCCAGACTTTCTACTTTTCGATTACAACAATGAGGTGATCTCTGGCACTTGGTAACTGTTTGATTTCCTGTCTGGTTCTGATTTCTCTGGGCTTGTGTAACTCCTTGCTGAGAGTCCCCTGTTTTTCAGCCAGTGAAAACTGGTGTGTGCAATGTGTGAAGGAACCAGTTTTACTGGTGCCCCTGAACCACCTCACTGGTGCCCCTGAACCACCTCACTGGTGCCCCTGAACCACCTCACTGGTGCCCTTGAACCACCTCACTGGTGCCCTTGAACCACCTCACTGGTGCCCCTGAACCCGGTTGGGCTGTACACTTGCTGGACCTTAATGCAGTGCCCTTCTAATGTAACATGTGCTGTGTGCTTTGGTGTTTTCACACTTGTTGTCCATTTGAACCATTAAGCAATTCACTTTTTTTCCTACCCTACTGTCCTGTTGAGGGTCACCACAACTGCTGTGTACATTAATGTACATATATTATTTTATTTGTCATGTTTCTGTCATCATGATTTTTAAAACCTGTTTACCTGATAAAACTTTTTTTTTCTCTGTGGGTTCAGTATAAGGTCAGTATTACCTTTTAGAAGCTCTGTGAAGCTGTAGGTGAAACAAGATAAATATAGCCTAAAGGAAATAAAATGTCTCTCTGTCTCTTCCTCCCCCGCTCTCTCTCCTTCTCTCCCCATTGTATCCCCTCTCCCTCCCTCGCTCCTTCCCTCTCTCCCTCTCTCTCTCTCTCCCTCCCTCCCTCCCTCAGTTCAGTTCAGTCCAATTCAATTCAGGGTAGCTTTATTGGTATGACTATATCAGGTAACACAAGCAAATAGAGTTTGGAGCTGAAGTGCTCTGTGGAAATAACAATAATATTTTTTATATTAACGATAATGATAATGGTTCTAATAGTCAAAAAGTGTTACAAAGTATAATAAACTGGGTAAAATCAGTAATAACAGTCAATGTATTAACAGGATGTAGATCATTATTATATACATTTAGTGATGTGTTTGTTACTTACTCTCTCAAGCAGTGATATGTTTCCAGGAGATATGTTTGCTTCTCCAAGGACAATTTATCTTTTTTTTTAGACTACAGGAGAATGTCAATATTTGGGAGTATTTTTCTGCTAAAATGTTCTCAAGTCTGTATGCATTTTTAACAATGAGGGAGAAAGTGCTGTTCTGTCTCATCCTCACTGATCTTGAAGTGACGACAGTCTGTTCTCTCTGGACACCAAGGATTTTTGCCGTCTGTCCGTGTCCACGGCCAGACTGTGATCATTGAGCCTGTACACAGAACCTGTTAAGAAATGATCACTGATGGTGCAGGAGATCACTGATGGTGCAGAGATATGAGTTTTGTTTTAGACTACAGTTTTTTGTTTTTTTTGTCGTTGTTTCACTGTTCCAGATAGGCTTCTGTGCTTTGTTTGTTTTGGTTCAATCTGATTGGACAGTGGTAATTGGCTCTGCTGTGTGTTTTCCAGAAACCTCGCTTCTTTCTAAAAGATTACAATGTTGGTTTTGCCTAGATTGACTACAGCAGCACATGTGTAAAGAATAGACATTTCACTTCTATGTTATTTAAAGTGAGTCCAGGATCTGGATATTGTTCTAGAAACACACAAATAACACGTTAATAACATGTTCCAATAACACACTAATAACGTTCCAATAATACACTAATAACATAACCTTCAAATAACCTTTTCTCTTCGTTCCTTCTAGACTCCCTCTCCCTCCTGGTGCAGCTCTTTCTCTCTGGCAGAATCCGGAGCTGTTCAAGGACTTGTACTTCTCAAAGTTCCCTGTAAGTTGCTAGCAGACACCTGCATTTAACTATCTAGACAAAACCTAGCAAAAATCTAGCTTAATATCTTATCATAATATCTTATTAATAAACCGGTATACTAACAAATGGGTTCCAAAAACCTAAAGCGAATATAGGTAAATTGGTTGTGATGCAATAAAGCTGAATCTGCAAACGAGCTTCTTTGACATAATTCATTGAAGTGACTGAATTAATCCAGTGTGACAGTGTGTGACCCATCAGCTGAAGTAAGAGTTTGAGACAGTGACAGGCTGAAGGATGAAAAGATATATATCAGGAAGTAGGACAGTATATCTGTGCAGGCATTTTGGGATGTTAAAATAGTGAAACAAATTAGTATGAAGTTGAATAAAAGCATTTGGAAACATCTGCAGAAAGCCAGTGAATTACTGAAAGGTTTCAGGAGTGCACTAACCATGCTGGAAATGTTTTCAGAGAGTATTAAAGTAGTACTTGGTAAAACAAGCATGCTCATAAACCCCCCGGCAATAAATGATTAAATTTTTAACTTTTATTTTTACTTCATTTCATCGATGGCCGTTTTCGGTTTAGAGATTAAGAGTCGCCACCTAGTGGTGAACATCGACATATATTGTCTAATATTATATAAACGGTCCCAATAAAATTAAAAAAAGTCCTTTAGTTATCTAATTCATTCATGCCATCTTTCTCCATCTATGTGTGTCCCCTTCCTGGCGCAGGGTTACTATGACACCATGGATGCTGGTTTCATCGATGAGGAGGGATTTTTGTACGTCATGTCGCGGTCCGATGATGTCATCAACGTGGCAGGCCACAGGCTGTCGAGTGGGGCCCTCGAGGAGGTATGATGGAGGTCCTGAGACTGGATTACTGGGCGAAGCCTGATCCAGTGTGGGTGGTGTTGGTTCGATGCAAAGCAGCGTGTATGGGCCAGTTCTGTTCCTTAATTTGAAGTGCTCTCAACTCCTCACATGTTTGCTAGAATCCAAGTGAAGAAATCGATTCTAACTAAGAATATGACAAAGTGAATAATTTGATTGTAAAATTATGAAAAAACTAAATCAATTCTAACTAAGACTATGACAGTAAGGTTGTACAAGCATGACAACCATAAAGCTATTGGTTTTAAAATAGTAAAGAGTGTCTGTGTTACAGTCTGTGCTGCAGCATCCCGGGGTGGTGGACTGTGCTGTTGTGGGACTGGAGGACCATCTGAAGGGCCACGTGCCACTGGCACTGTGTGTGCTCAAAAGTGGTGAGAGACAGAGACGGGCACCACAGTGAGACGGGCACCACAGTGAGACAGAGAGACATCTGTTGCTGTTATGTCGGAGACACCATAGACTCACTATTGTAAATGGAACTCTGCAACTACATTGAAGGGGCTACGTGGATTAAAATAACAAACTAGTCGGGATGCCCAATGGAGGATGGTTTCCCTTTTGAGTCGGGGAGTTTTTCCCTTGGTGCTCTCGGCTTGCTCATTAGGGATTAGCCATACAATTGTAAAGCTGCTCTGTAACATGATGTGTTGTAAAAAGCACTAAAAAATAAACTTGAACAGGAGCAAAGTGCTAGAGAGATAGAAAGGGGGAGAGAGTGGTAGAGAGAGGAAGAGAGAGAGGGAAAGATAGAGAGAGAGGGCCAGACAGGGTCAGAGAGACAGTGAAGCATAGATAAAGAGGAATTTTGGAAAAGAACAGTGACTTCAGGTAGATTTGAAAATCAACTGTGTAGTGATTGAATAATGTAACATCAGGTACAGGAGGTAAAATCAAGTAAGCAGGGGTTAGAATAATGATGTGTATGGGGTTTTATAACTGCTAGTTTACAGCTTTTGGGCGAGTGACCCACGGTAATGGATGTGTTAACTACCATTAGAAGAGATTCAGTCATAACTGGTGATGCTTCTTCAACAACACCAGATGACAGACTGGTTGGATTAACTATTATTATTTTATATTTAGTCTAATATTTTCTATTTTATTAGTAAAGAAATCCACAAAGGCATTACTAGTTAAGTTTGTTAAGTTTAGCACCTGTCTGATTTTTCGTAATCTTAAAAATAACACAAAAATTCTAGGATTGTTTTTATTCTCAATCTGTGAGGCTAAATTTGCTGAGCGTGCTTTAGCGAATGCCCTTCTGTACTCAGCTGTTCTGTTCTAAGTCTGTCTAACTCCACTGGATCTGATGGAGAGTAAACTAAAATAGTTGTCAGAGGATTTCAGAAAATTGTGTTGCGGTGGCTGGAGTTATCAAACGCTTTATATAATGATGAGAGGAAGAGTGGGCATCAAGACTAAGATGTAGCTCAAATGTAATCATATAATGGTCGGAGATTGCTGTGGTTTGAGGGAGCGTATTTAAGTTATCTGTGTTAATACTGAGTGTTAAAATAAAGTCTAGAGTATGATTGCAATATTGCGTAAGCCCCATTACATTTTATGTAATGCTGACAGAGTTCGTTGTTGAAGCCTTTTTCAGCCTTTCAGCCAGATCAACTGCAAAGTCGCTGAATTCGTTTAGGAAATCTGAGTAGGTCCCTGGCGGTCTATAGACATTAATTAACGAAAATGCATTGTGTGTATTTCAGACTTTCAGAAGAGTAAGGATACAGTAGTGAACGAGCTGATAAGCTTGGTGAGGGATACCATAGGGCCAGTGGCTGCTTTCCGGAAAGTTCTCTTTGTTCAAGCTCTACCCAAAACCCGCTCTGGAAAAATTCCACGATCTTCTCTGGCCAAACTTGTCAACGGGCAACCTTATAAGGTATAAAATTTCCAAGAAAACAGACTCAAATAGCTCTCAAGATGCATAATTCTTGAAGAGTGAGAGAACAGTTGCTTCTTTGTACAGGCTGTCGAATGACTGCTTTTATTACATGATACATGTGGTTCATTCAGGATTCTGTATCCAGTATATGCAGCTTTGTGTAAAAATGCCCAATAACCACCTCTGGAACAACATCCTGTATCCTGGTATGACCTTCACTGCATTCACTGTAATGTGAAGGTCACGGTCAGAATTGTGTAACAGTTGTCTGTCTGTGAGTAAAAAGGGGGGAGGGTTCACTTTGAGAAACATGAGATCATTTCTTCACCCTTTGTTTCATAGATCTCCCCAACTATTGAAGATCCAAGAGTGTTCAAGGACATTGAGAAGGCAGTGAGGGAGACTCTGAGAGGAGCTTGCTAATGATACACACACACACACGTACACACATAGCCAATGACCTGAAAACTTTTAAGAGCTAGTTACCATATTGATTACTAGAAATGTTTAGCCAAAATACAGAGGAAAAAATATATATGCCATTTTACTGTTTTAATGATTTGTCAGATAATGTTATAGCAGTCGGATTTCGGGTATATAAATATCGCCATGTTAATAACAAATACAAAGCAAGGAAGCAGTTCAAGGTTAGGAAACTCTTGACTCCACCTGTAAGCAATGTTTTGTCCTGTATGTATTATTTGGTTTACTCCACCTGTAAGCAATGTTTTGTCCTGTATGTATTATTTGGTTTACTCCACCTGTAAGCCATGTTTTGTCCTGTATGTATTGTATGGTTGGCTATAGGCATTTGTGCTTTTTGTAACACAGTGTATATAATATTTACATTGTATCCAAAAAAGTGACGGTTCAACAATACAGACGCATTTTTGCAGTCAGGTTTTTGTAGGCAAATATTTGACAGTACTTTTTATTGACAATGAAAAGTTCTTTGATCACCACATAGTTTTGACCAAAATACAATCAGTAATAAAAAAAATGGACACAAAATAAAATGGTTCTCTGTACGTGCAAAATAAGAATGTAGAAAGTCCGCAGATCCGCCGTGGGAGAAATCACTCTAAGACAGGAAGAAGGTCTGTACAGGAGGTTACCCCGGCAACTTCTACAGAAATAGTTTGACAATTTCACACTAAAATAAGTCACAGCAAGCAACAGGTTTTTGTCTTTTTAAATGTGTAACCTGGACTTTGACAAGTTGATAGACACTCTAGGGTCACTAGGAGCTAACCCTGTCTTGTAGTTATTTCTCCTGCGTGTTGAGGGTGGGGTTTGGCCCCTGTTGAGAAAAACCAGTAGATGTGTTAGTTAACAGTGATGTTTTGTGTGACAGAGTGTTGTAATCTCTGATGATGTGCTTCTAGAGTGACTTTTAGAGGTGGGCTTGCTAGTGTAAGGCAAAATCTGAAATGGCTGCCTACAATGAAATATAGTGCACTATATAAGACATGAGACTGGGGATATGCCCTGTTCCCTACACTACATTTAAAATGAGTGTCCATCTTTAACTCAGGCCATGTTGATTATGTGAAACTGAGGTGCACCTCCCCCACTCTTTCAGTGGCGGTAAACAAGTACAGGTTCACCCCACAAAACCCTTGTAAAGAGTAAACAAACGCCTTGACTACAGCGTCACATTAAAGTTAATTCTATATATGATGCAACAGTTGCATCTAAAAAGTTTACGTCTCTACATTCTAGAACCACACATTCCAAATAACTCTTCAAAGGGTGTCAGCTCTGGTGTATCCAGCGAAGAAGGTATTAAGGTCTGTGTGTGTAGCGTAAACTGGTACCTAACAGGCAGCTCGCCTTTTTCCTTCCATTCTGCCGTGAGCTGGTTGCCATGGTGGGCCTGTGGGTCAGCACCCAGAGGTGGGGGAGGGGCTCCCTGAGAGGAACCAGCAGAGCACGTGCGACCTTGACCCCGCTTGTCACCGCATGGCAGCAAAGCAAGAAAGAAAACCAGCAGCATGTGGTTTCTGCACTGCCACAACCAGGGGTTCCCCTCTGCAGCCCCGCCCTCCCCTGAACAGTTCATGTTTTCCCTTGACCGACACGTTCCTGGTCCAGCTTTCCTCAAGGCTTAGAGGTGCAGGAACTGGGAAAACAGGAATCAGTGCAGGTTCCCCACCAAACCACACGTAAAGAACCATGACGTGAAGGGACAAAAGCTGCACAAACTCTAAATATGTTCTCATATTTCTCCTTTTTCTTTTTATACAGACATGTTTATAGATTTATTTATATATATATATATATATTTATTTATATAAAAAACATATTTATATTTATTTACAATTAAACCTACATATCTCCTGTATAAGACTGGGCTGGGTCGTGTCAAAGGTAGAAAGGGCAGGAGGGCAGCACCTGGGCGAGGTGTCTGGGTTGTAACCTTGGCTTGTTCTGTAGAGGGAACAGAGGGGGTTGCTGGCAAAGCCCTGCCCACCCCCTGGCTCTCTCCCTCGGGACTTTTATTTTGGCAGTGTGACTCAGCTGATTTCTGCTCCAGGCCCAGGGACCTCTTTCATAATATTATGATCAGAATCCACTAGGGGGAAAAAAAAATAAAACAAGATAGATTTGTTTTTATGTGTATTTGTATGGCAGATAAAATAAGGTGTGTGTGTGTGAGCACTTACAGTCCTCACAGTCTCTGTCCCTAGCTCAGCAGGAATAGGTCCTCACAGTGGAACTGTCCAGTCGCTGCACTGCTGATGGCCCAACTGCAGGGGGCGACAGACACACACTAAACAACCTTTTACTACACATACATGGAATTATGTCAAGGTGAACAGTTTCTCTCACTTTTACTCTCACACTCATCCTCTTTTTTCTGTCTCATACATGTTATTTACAGTAGACAGCATTAGCACCACACACTCTTTGAGCATCACATAACCAATGAAAAAACAGGGAAGCGATTCTTGGTCAGAATCCAGACACACACAGAGATCCTTCTGTTGGACATTAATCTTCAACTAGGGACTACAGGAAGAACCAGCACAGTCAAGCCCCACTGGGGTCAGATACTGAAGACAAACTCTGGTCAAATCCTGCTGGCTCACATGCATGACATTTCAAAGTTGCCTCCGTTCACAGTTTTTTGGGAAAGCTGGTTGAAAGCCAGCACTTCCCATGTTGCCTGTTTAAGGTGGACGGGAAAGCTAACCCTAGTACAGCTGCACTGACGGTCATACTTACACTGGGCCCTGAACAACACCTGCTGTAGAAGGGTTTGTAAAAAAAAAACCACAGAATAACTGTTAAACAGCCTCCAACCTCCAACCCTCTTTGGCCAAACTCCAGTGGGATTACATGACTAAACAACAAAATTATCCAAACTTGGACAAAACAGATGAATGCTGATGGTTATACAGCTGACCCTGATATGTTACATTTTTTTTCAGTGATCAGCACTTGTAGCCAAATTATCCCTTTAATTACAAACATATTCAGGGTTTAACCAGAATGCTGTTTTACAGCAGGGTAACAATTTTCTTGCCACATGACAACATTTTTTATAGCCAGTTTCTTAGACCCAGATTAATTCTAAATCTGGAATAAACCACCATTTAGTCCAAAACAAGATCCACATTTTGGAAACTTTAAAGCTCTTAAACTTTAGTTAAGATCAGTCTCCAACCTTGCTCCAGGAAAGAGCCATTGAGTAGCTCTACTCTAATCTCATCTATCCTAATGCCTCTGTTCACAGGAGATGCCTCTGTTCACAGGAGATGCCTCTAATCACAAGAGATGCCTCTGTTCACAAGAGATGCCTCTGTTCACAGGAGATGCCTCTGTTCACAGGAGATGCCTCTGTTCACAGGAGATGCCTCTTCACAGTATGGTTAGTTAGGCCAGGTTTGGAAGTAAACTGGAGGCAACTGAAAGGAGTTGTTGGAGACGCTTGATTTTAGTAGGTCTAGGGATAACAGCCCTTTTTCAAAACTGTGTTTATTGTATTTGACATGTGCACATGCTTGGAAAAGGGATCTGTTTTATGATGCTTTGGCTTATTCTATGTAATTAATCTGACTTGAATGTACCGCATTAATCTTTCAGAGTTATTATTAAACAATATCACTAATGGGTTTAATCTCACTTTGAGAAATCTTTGTGGTTTTGAAGCTAATATCTATCAACTGCATGTGTAGCATGCAGCCAGTTTAGTACAGATTTCTAGTAAACTGTAGTAAATTTGAAGACGTTTCCCTTTACTAAAGGCTACATTTGATTTACTTTCAGTATTTGCCTAAAACACTTATCCAGAGAAAAGTATATATTTAACAAAAACACCTTTGCTAAATCCTTCATTTACACGCGTGTATCATCCTCTAAGAGCTCTGTTATTAGAGTGTCATGGTTGTAGTTTCACACTGAACACATTATAGTCACATATTTAAAATATATGTTACAATAATTTGGAATTAAATTAAATAATAATTAAATAATAATTCAATAGTACATAATTTATTTACATCTGGAATTTGACAGCTGTCTTTAGACTTTCATTTAAAGCATGCTGAATCATCACACAGTCACTCGTAAGTACAGTGAAACATGCAGAAATGAGTTTCTATGGTAACTGACTATGTGGCAGACAGAGGCTAGGTTAAAAATCCGCTGAGATATTCCACGGATTTTCCTTTAACTTAAAACACAGTGGGAGGGGCACATTTAAAATACACTTGTTGGAAGACATTTAGTGTGAACACAGATCAAGGACAGGAGACTCGTTGGGGGTGGGGGTGGGAGTGGGGGTGGGGTGGGGTTGTCATGGTGAGGGATGGGTCACAGAGGTCACAGAGGTAGAGCAGTGTGTTATAGCTGATCTTTAAACCAGTCTGAACACACAGTGTCAGGACTAAACACAGCAGTCCAGAAAGAACAACAAAACAGAGAGGCCTGTGTGCCTGGGAGGGTTCCAGTCAGGTGTGTGTGTGTGTGTGTGTGTGTGTGTGCCTCTGACCGTTTCATAAACCGTGTGTGTGTGTTTGTTTCTGACTGACTGACCACATTTTGTCTTCTGGTGGTGGTCTGCACTGGACTTCAAGTGTGTATTTCTTACTCTCTGGTAGTGTGTTTTTGTGTGTCTGACTGACTGGGACTAAAAAAGCCTCAAACTTAAAGTATTTGAGCATGTTTGTATATATATATATGTGTGTGTGTGTGTGTGCGCGCATGAGAATCTCACCCTCTGGTGGGAGTCTGCGGGAGTGTGCAGAGGTGGCAGTAAGACGGAAGCCCGCTGGCAGGGTCTCTGCTGAGCCAGGCATCATACTAATGCCATGGATGTCCCGTGGTGGAAACTGCCTCCTCCATGAGGGTCCACGAAAATCCTTATCACATCACACACACACACACACACACACACACACACACTTTACTATACTTGTATAAACAACGTTAAATGGAACTGAAGGTCCAACCCTAAAATTACAAACTTAATCCTAATACTATCCCTGGTTATAACCAAATAATGAAAATAACTATGTATGCAGTACAGTAATGCACATAAACTGCCAGTAGTATTTAATATATTTCTTTTAAACAACAAATCAGATTTTACAAGTATTGCGCTGGATTGTAGTGGAGAGAATGTCTAAGTAATGCTTAGATAGGACATACAGATGCAAACCACAGCCTGTGTGTGCTGCCACAAACCACAGCCTGTGTGTTCTGCCACTCAAACCACAGCCTGTGTGTTCTGCCACTCAAACCACAGCCTGTGTGTGCTGCCACTCAAACCACAGCCTGTGTGTTCTACCACTCAAACCACAGCCTGTGTGTTCTACCACTCAAACCTAATCACACTGATTCAACATTGTAAACGTCTTCCCTAGCAAGGTTATAATGAGCCTCATTAATATGTCTAATTAATACCAGATTATTAATACCAGATTCTGATTGATTAATCAGGGCATTCTGTCTGTTATTTCTGAAAAACAAACTATTAATTATATAAAATACTGCTGCTATAGACAACCTCTGTTGGTTACACAATTCTATCTTTTAGTGGAAGCTTCTAATAGGTTGATAACATATATTCAAAACCATTACTTAGATAAAGTACATCCAATATGGTATTTTTCATTAAAAAAGGCTGGTTGGAAACTGCTTAATCCAAACAACAAAGAAAGTGTTTTGGCAAATACTGACCATCAGCATACTGGGTACATACTATTACAGAGCGACTGTGTGGATCCAGAGCAGACAATGCAAAGTGCTGTCTGCATCATAAACATAAGGCTTGCTACCTCGTTGTGTGTGTGTGTGTGTTGGAAGTTGTTCTGGGCACACCTCATCCAGGCGTCTCTCTGTTCCCAGGGCCAGCAGGTTATTGTATTCTCTCTCCAGAATCTGACGAGCCTGCAGCAGAAGAAGGGACTGGTTACCCAAACATTCCTCATACGCTGCTCATGCAGAGATAATGGTTTGGTCCTCAGTGCACATGTACCTCAGAGAGACATTCTGAAAGTTCGGTTCTCTGCTGAGGATGTGTGTGTGTGTGTGTGTGTGTGTGTGTGTGAGAGAGAGAGAGAACCTGAGTGTTTTGGTTGGGGATCTGGAGCAGCAGGGCGAGGCTGCTATAGTCGAAGTTGTCATCTAGGGCAATCAGGGCCCCATGCACACCACTCTCCAGCAGGATGTTGGCGTAGTCACGGAGACCGATGCTCTGAACCCAGCGAATCACACGTTCATTACTCCACACTAGCACATCTGTATATATACAAACACACACACACATAGGCAACTTGTAATCAATAAAAAAATATGCTGAACCTAGGTGTGCACACACAAAACGATCAAATCAAAAATCTCTAAACATTCACACGCAGATACCTACATCAAAAAAAAAAAGTGTGTGTTTTATCCTGTCACATTATTAAGCAGAAAGCAGACCCCTGGCCCCCAGGTGTTTGGGTGTGTCACCTCTCATCTCATGCTGACTACTCTCCCGCCTTCTCTCCAGCTCCTTGCGGTCATAATTCAGCTTCTTCAGACACATGATGCCGTACTGCAGGCTGGTCCTGTTCACAGGACAGAGAACCGCTAACCCAGCTCACCCTCACACAGTGAGACACCACGCCGGTGTTCACACTCGAAATACAATTATGCATTATATAGAATACAGAGCAACAAATACAGAGAAATATGAGTCTACATTAAACTCAGAACATCCACATGATGAGCACATCTACTGGCTATGATTATTTATTTAAAGTGGTCCAATCGGTTTCTGTTACCTTCACATCATTATTAGTGTAGCATTATTGTTTTAAATGATTTTTTTAAGTTAATGTTTTGTCAAAGAAGAAGGGAATTACTGTAGCTTTTGAAACTTTTTGCGACATCCATTTTTGAGATGTTCTGTGAAATCCATTGCTGGAACTATTTTGGTAATGGATCTGTCCACGCTTTGTGGAGCAATGCAAAGGGAGGTTTTGGTTTTTTAAACATTTCCAGCTGTACCTGTGAAAGCTGTCCACCATTTTGAGGTGGACTCGAAGGTCCTTCTTGGTGAGGTGGTCGAGCATACGTGCGTCCACCAGGCACTCCATGAAGTAGCTGCGGTACTGGGGCAGTCCAAGCCCGGGCAGCCACTCATTCCCGATCCACTCGTGGTTCATGTCCCCGTACGCCAGAGTCTGTGGAGCCCACATACACAAGCGCGCAGGCCGGATCACACACAGCAACAGAGCGCCACCCTCTTAGGGACATTTCAGTGGCTTCATGCAGGTGCAAGCCGTATACATGAGCATTACTCTCTGGGTGCGCATTTGATTGGTTGCTTCTTGAGTGGATCACAAACAAGGTCAAATTAAAGTGCACTTAACCAAGAGTTTGCTGAAATGACCACTGGGTCCCTGTCATGATGTTACTATAGACCAGTCCCCTGATGTTACTGTAAACCAGTCCCCTGATGTTACTGTAAACCAGTCCCCTGATGTTACTGTAAACCAGTCCACTAATGTTACTGTAAACCAGTCCCCTGATGTTACTGTAAACCAGTCCACTAATGTTACTGTAAACCAGTCCCATGTGACCACACCTTTTTAAATAGGTAAACACACATTCATTTAGTTGCTCATCGATCTATGCCAAGATATGATTCTAAAATTCTGATTCTGATATGTAAGAAAAACATTTGTGGATTTTGTTATAGAATTACTGGATTCAGTACTGGGTTCAGTTTAAATTCTCTTGCAGAAAGTCTTGTGGTTAGAGAAACAAGGTTGAATCTCAGGACTGGCACTTAACACACAACTGGAGAGCTTTTAGGACCAGAATCCTAGAACCTACCACTCTTCCTTGGGTCCTTTTAGCAACCACTGGAATCACTCCCATACTGTAAGCACACTAGTGAAAAAGCCCTTTTGTGTCTTGCATTGCTATCTTTATCTGTCTAGAAAGATATCATATTATAGATACACTACATATAATTGTGTGTAAATATATACTGATTTATCAATGTCTTACCTATATCATAACTTGCTCTGGTTTCCATTCTACTGTATCACCCAAATAGACAGCATTGCTACAACACAATTCAGCCAAAGGGAGCACATTCCAAACCCAAGTCTTATAGCACACAAATAAATGATGAGACAGGATTCCACTTCCTTCTTAGTACATGCATGATGATTCAATTCCCCAGTAAAATTACACCAAATTCAGATGATGATGACAAGAGTTGACAAGACTATGTAGAACATTCTGTAATGGCCTGACCATAAAATGACTCCGTGAGAATTAATAAAGTCAGTATTGAGAACTCTCACCTGTCAATCAATCTTACCTGAGACCAACTTCCTTCTTCTGATTCAGACTTCTGTGATTGGTCGATATGAAAAATAAGCACAGTATTAGTGGATGTTTCAGCACACACACTTTTAACACCGGCATTAAACAAGAGCATTAAACAAATTTGACTTTCCATTGTACACATATGTTACTGTACTCTAGGTTTATAAATAAAATGCATGAATATGCAAGAGTTTCCATAGACCTCAGCGTAGCATTCAAAACCAATGTTTTTACAACACCATGTATTTCATGTTACCATAGATTTTATACGTTGTATCAATTGGTATGTTCTGAAACACATTAGTAGTTTTTCCCTTTGAAACACACCCTAAAAGCTTCATGTTTTCCATTTTCAATAGTGCTTATTAGTGATGGTCGTCACCCACAAACCTTTTTTATACCAGTGGGACAGCCTTCAAGTCCAGTGTGATGTTTATTACTGGTGGATACTTTGGTAGCAGAGCCCTATTACTCCTTCACCAGTTGTTGTTTTTTTATGTGTGTGTGTGTGGGGGGGGGGGGTTGGGGGTTGTAGTTGTAACATT
>JAOXYF010000004.1:8227852-8238986 GCA_028565775.1 Sternarchorhynchus goeldii
ACTGAACTTTAGCCTGGGCCTCTTCCCTCTCCTTCTCCAGGACCCTGATGCGTTCGTGCTGAGCCGAAAGCAGCTGCTTATGCTGCGAGTCCTTCATAGTGAGGACCTGTTTTAGTTCGTCCCTGTAGCCATGGAGCTGTGCAGCTAGCTTGGCGTTTTCAGCGTGGAGGTCATCACGTTGGGCCAGCATGGCACGAAGCTCCTCCTTCAGACCATTGTTCTCCGCGGCAGCCTCCTGAATGAGACCGTCTTTTTCCATCATAACCTGACACAAAAGACCGACAGACCTGATATATAGTATAACATTTATCCAGCTAAAAATGTATTCAAAACTGGCTATTCAAATAACAATAAAAAGGACACACTTTATGAAATATGTTACACTGGATGTTACTGTACTATATGTATGTGCATTATGTGAACACCATGGTCAACAGTTGCTGCTGCAGTAACTTAATTTCCGGTGTGGAATCCATCAAAAGATCTGCTCCTCTCATCTCCCTATCTATGCAGTATTCTATAAGTTACTATAACAGTATTCTGATTGACCAGGTATCAATCATTTTAATTACACAGTTCAGATAACACCATACCTGGAGGTGCCGCTCCTCTAACTGTTTGTACTCGCTCATCACCCTGTCCCGATCATTCTGAAGGGAGCCCATAGCCTTCGTGAATGTGTCTAGTCGAGTCTTGCTGCAGCTGGCCTCCTCCTCAGCTTTACGGCGTCTCTCCTCAAGTTCCCGAATGGTTGTCCTCCTCTCCTCCAGCTGTCTCTCTGCCTTTTCTGCCCTACCATCTGCTTCCCTCCTGGCTTCCTCTGCAGCCTAGAGGTGTAACAGTGTGAGAATGTGCTTCAGAACAGACTGTGGTTACCCAAAAGCTTTACAACATGAAGGAATTTCTCTTGAGCAGTCAAGACCATCATACTCGGATGGCTCTTAGTACTGCGTGTCCATCCTAAGAAACACATATGCATTAAACATTTAGTATATTGGTATATCTAGTAATTGGTAAACAAGTATTTCCCATTCGAAGTCCTGGAGTTTTCTTGCACTACATTCCGTTTTCCTCTTTCCAACACCTCTGATTCAGTTCATAAAGGCTACAGTACTTAACTGAGAAGTTAAATGATCTGAATGATATAAAAACATGGAAAACCCTAAATTACACTGAAGAAGTATTCCAAGATGCTGCTTTAAAACATTTTTATGGTGAATACCTGCGCCACAGCTTGCTCCTTCTCTCCAAGGAGCTCAACTTCCCTCTTCTCCTTCTCAGCCAACTCTGCCTGAAGGGTCTCTGTAAGTGTTTTGGAGGACCGCAAATCTGTCTCCAGTTGCTCCAGACTCAAGCACAACCTCCTCTCTTCAGTTTCCCTTTCCTTGAGTTCAGCCCGGGCTTGGTTAGCTTCACTCTGAAGCTTGACCACTGCCTCTTCTAGTGCCTTAGTTCTGTGACGCAGTCCTTCTGCCTCAGCCTCCAGGGAAGCAAGCTGGGAGCGTGTCTGATCCAGGGAGCTTTCTGCCAGAGTTAGTGCTTCCTGCAACTCTCTTCTTTCTTTTTCCAGAGCTTTGAGGGTTTCACTGTGCATCTTCTCAATCTCTGCCCATTTTATCTGCCACTGTTCCTCTGTCTTCTGCAACCTGTAAACAGGCCAAAGACAAAGAAATACTGTTTTAAGCATTAAAAAAAACAATGGTGCACAATATATAAAAGTGTCTTAAAAATGTTGTAAATGTTGCTGAAATAAATGTAATGGAAAACACAAGGAACAAACCTCTCCAGTTCACTCTGCAGTTCCTCCTTGTTTGTGGTCTCTCTCTGAAGTTGTTCAGATAGGTCCTTAGCTCGACTCTCAGCTTCCCGCAGTTCAACCTCCTTCCCCTGGAGGGCACTATGGAAACGATTTTCCCACTGCTTAGCTTCATCCATAACACGATCGCGGTCATTCTGCAGGGAGGACATGGAGCGCGAAAAGGCAGCCAGCCTTGCCAGTGATTCATCCAGACGTGCCTGCATTTCCTGGGCATATTTGTCTGCAGCCTCTGCAATGTTCCTAGCCTCCAGAGTTGATTCCTCTTCTCTTTCTCTGTCTCTATAGGCTTGGTCAAGCCTCAACTCTATCTGTTTAAGCTCTGCTCCCAAACGATATCTTACTTCATCAAGGGTCCTTTCAGCTTCCACCTTTAAATCAGCCTCACGCTGTTGTGCTGTCTTTTCAGAAGCCATTTTGTCTGCTAGAGCCTTGCTGGCCTCTCCCTGAGCCATATCCAGCTTCATTTTAAATGTTGACAACTCTAATTCAAGCTTGGTCTTCTCCTCTGTGATCTTTGTAATCTGCAGATGAGCTGCCTGAAGCTCAGTGCTTACCTCATCTCTACCTAGCAAGAGTGCCTTTCTCTCTCTTTCCAGCTCACTGATCCTTTCCTGGTACTGGATGCAGTCTTTTTGCATCTGTCGAACCTCCAGCTGCTTCTCCCTCAGAAGCTCTTCGAGCTGACGTGCTCGGCTCTGACTACCTTCTTTAATTCTCTGTGCAGATTTCAGCTTCTGCTCCAGCTCTCTCTGTTTTCCTACCTCTGCCTCTGCTTCAGCTCTTTCTCGCTGGGCTTGCCTTTTGTCTTCTTCTAGCCTGGATGCCCTGTCCCTTTCACTGAGTACCATGGCCTCCAATTCAGCTCGCTCCTGTTCCATGTTTTCCAGTTCCCGCTGTAGGACTGCAAGACGATCTCGCCCCTCGGCAGCCTCATGCTGATAACCTACAATGCTGCCATTGACCTGGGCTAACTGGTTCATCAGTCGTTCCTCAAGGTCATCCTTCTCAGCCTCCAGGCTTGTGCGAAGCTCCTGAACCTGAGCTTCCCTTGTGGACCACTTTTCATTCAACCTATTCTCTCTTTCTAGAGACACCTGAAGATGTTGCCTAAGAGTACCCAACTCTTCATTGAGCAAAGATTGCTGTTCAACTCTGGTTCCCTTCTCATCTTCAAGAGCTGCTTGAAGTTCCTCTATCTTAGTCTCTGCATCTTTAAGAGCTACTTCCAGTTCCTTGAGCTTTTTCCTAGTTTCAATGTATGTACTTTCAGTCAGCTCAGTCTTATCTTTCACCTCTGAAGATTCTTGCATGACTACTACTGACCCATCTGATTGCTCTTGGAAACAGCTATTGTTAGCCATGTCCTTTTGGTTTTCACTCAAAACAGGGCTTGACTGCTGAACAACTGCTTCCTCCTTAACTACAATTTCAGAGGAGTTCACATCCAGATTTTTACTATTCTTTCTATCTATTTCCTGAGCCAACTGCTGCTTCAGTTTTGTAGTTTCCTGTTCCAGTGAACTTCGCTCAGCCTCTACATCATCAAATCTAGCTTTCAAAAGTTCAAATTCATTTTTAACTTTCTGAAGTTGTTTCAACTCATTATCTACTTCTTTGGTCACTTTTTTCTCCACCTGTTCTCTGAGCTTCTCATTCTCCTCCTCGAGTTCCATAATCTTCTGATGTTTTGCTTTGGCAAACTTTCTCATTTTCTCTTTTACACCATCAACTTCCTTTTGAGTTTCTTGAGCTAACCTCTCAGCCTCCTGTTTGGCCATCTCATGGGCCCTTGCTTTTGCAGCCAACTCCTGCCTCTCCTGTCGGGCAGCTTCCAGCACTCGTCTAACACGCTCAGCCTCATCGCTCACATTCTCATATGACTTCAGTAGGGTCTCATACTCATCCTTCATGCCTTGGACTTTTTCTTCCCACCGTCTATTTTCCTGCTCGGCATCTTCTCTGGCACTCTCTGTTTGATGCTGGTATGCATCTTTTTCATTCAGAAGTCCATCCATAGCAAGCTTGAGGCTCTCACAGGTGGCACTAAGACTCTGGTTTTCCAGCAAGCACCGATCCACCTCTTTAATTAGCTTCTCTTTCTCTGCTTTTAGCTTACTAACTTCTGCCTCACCATGCTCAAGCTTTACTAGCAACTCTAATCTTGCCTTCTCAACAGCACCCTGCTCTTCCTTTAGAGCTTGGTTCTCCTTAAGAGCTTCCTTTCGTGATACCAATGCAGCATGCAATTTGCGCTGAAGCTGCTGTAGCTTGGTGTCTTTTTCCTCCTCTTGCCGTTGGGGGATTTCTGATTCCATTTTCTGGTTCCTTTCTTGTTCAGCTTTCAGTCCATTTTCTAATGAAGCAATCAAGTTATCTTTCTCCAGTACAGTGTCCTGCATTTTCTGCAGAAGTATGCTCTGCTCACTCAGTTGTTGGCTAAGGTCAGTGATCTCATCATTTTTGTTTTTCAAAAACTGCTTGAACTCCTCCACCTCTGCCTGGAGAGCTGCCACTGGAGACTCTATGTCAGAAATGCTCGTCCTGGCCACAGCGGCAGCATCTTCAACTTCTGCTTTCAGCATTTCTGCATGGGCTTCCGCTTGCTGACATTTTTCTCTCAAAATGTTCAGTTCTTCTGAAAGAACATCTATCTGTCTCTCTTTTACCCTCAGTGCCTCAAGCTCTTTGCCGAGCTCAAAGAACTCAGCCTCTTTGACTGAGAGAACAGCATGGCTTTCCTGCAGACGCACCTCTAGATCCACACAAACAGCTTGCTTAGCTTTCATCTCCTCCTGAAGGGAATTTATCACAGCCTCATAATCTTCTGATGTAACCTGTGGAAGCTGCTTAGCAGGTACCTCTTTCTGGTTAACTTCAATCTCAGGTGCAGCAAAATCCACCCAGTCCTCCTGAGCCCAATCCCCTGACACTGGTTTCTCCAGATTCTCTGACACAGGTTTAGGTTCTTCCTCTATATCTGCATGAAGTCTCATTGTACCAGTTTGCTCCTTTGATTCCAAAAGTCTTTCTAAGTGTCTCAGGTGTTTCAGTAGGTCAGATTTCTCTTTGTCTTCAGCTTTGAAACGCTCCAACAGGTCATTGTACTCTTCTTTCTGTTGTCTCATCTGCTCACGATGATGTCTGTCTTTGTCTTTTGCCTTACGGAGGGTATCTTTACGAGAATCTACAGCCTCTTGGAGCTTTTTCTGCAACATTTCAAGCTCAGATTCTAGGGTGGCAACCTGTCTCTGTAGTCTAGCATTATTCTCTTCAACTTGCAGCATGCACTGTTCTTTTTGGCTACCTGCTTCAGCCTCCTCAGTCAAGTGCTGGACTTTAGCATGTGCTTCATAAAGTGCTTGATTTTGGTTCAATATTTTCTGTTCTAGAACGGTCAAAGCTTCTTCTTTGGAATTTAACACCCTTCTGGTCTCTTGTAACAATGATTCAAGGTTCTGTTGTTCCTGCTCTCTTAGTCTTTTCTCTGCATCATGCTGGGTAACATCTGCTTCTATATCTCCCTTTTCATTGGTAGCTTCTGACACTTTCTCAAATTGTGCAACCTTCGTCATAAGCTCCTTTCGCTGTACCAAAGCTGCCTGCAACTTTCGTTTAAGATGTTCTCCATCCTTTTTAATGATGTCTATTTCACTAACCAAGTTCTTATTCTCCCTGCGCAAAGTGATAAGCTCCTCACTTTCTTCAGCTGTTGCATCTTCTTTTACTTTCTTCTGGTCATCCTTGACCTTCTCAAGTTCTAACACTTTCTCTTTTAGCTTTGCTACTTCACTAGATATTGCAATTTTTTCTTCGCCGGCTTGGAGCAGTTTGGATGCCATGCTGTCACTAAGTTCTACCATCTCTTGCTCTTTCAGAGAAAGACATTTTTGCAAATCCTCCAGTTCAGCAGTTTTGTCAGTGAGAGCAGCTTTAGCCATGTCGGCCTCTTGAGAGACTTGCTGAAATCTTGCCTCCATGTCAGTGAGCTTTTCTTCCATTTGAGAAATAGCAAGTTCTCTATCCTCTAACTGTGCACTCAGCATTGTGACTTGACCCTCTTTCTCAGTAAGGTTATGCTGGGTCTCATCCACTTCTGTCTGCAGGGCGTGAATCTTCTGATCTTTGGAGCAAGCCTCCATCTGAAAGCAATTTAGTTGCTCTTCAAGGACTTTCTTAATATCATTCTGCTTATTTATCTCTGAAGTTAAATGTTCTGTCTCTCGTTGAATCTCTGCTCGAGCTTCCATCAAATCTCTTTCAACCCTTTGGGCTCTTTCCTCAGTTTCATCCTTAACATTGGTCAGTGATATTAACTCTTCTTGTAGTATGTGGACCTTTTCCTGAGAGGTAGTAGTTAAATCTTTCAGTTGCTGAAGTTCAGTCAGTAGTTCACTGTATCTTTTCTGAAGCTCCTCTGCCAGGATCTGTGCAAAAGCCTGCCCGGGGCTGGTGTCAGTGCTCAACAAGTTTGCATCCTGCTGGGTAATTTGCACTTGTACAGTTTCACGGACAACTATTGACGATGACTCTACCTCAACCATAGAGCATGCAGATGTAACCTGCTCTTCAGTAGTCTCCTCCCAGGACTGTGTGGAAAGCTGGAGAGCACCAAAGTCTTGAACTTGTGGAAGCCATTCCTGACCTCCATCTGCATTAATAGCTTCTAAAATTGTCCAACTACTATGAGCAACTTCAGAGTCACTGCTGGTTACCATCTCATCTGAGGACACTCCTTTTAATTCTCCAGAGAACTCTGGCTGTGGTAGAGTAATCTCAGGAGTACTCACATTGTCAGCAGAGGAGGACAGGGCAGGAGTAGGCATAGCAGGAGTCTCCACTGCAATGAGTGTTGTGTCTTCCTCAGAGCTATCTTCAAGATCAAGAAGCACTCCAGAACTTTCAGATATGCCAGCAATATTTTCAGTAATTCCACAGTCTGCATTTTCTACTTCTGACATCTTCAGGCTGTGCTGTTCATTAAATGCTAGCTTTTCCCTGAGATCAGTAATTTCCTTCTCCTTCTCCACCAGCTGGTGCTCCAGAGCCAGTAACTTCTCAGCATGTAATGCATTATCTGAACTGTGTCCATCTGTGCCTTCAGCTGGGAAAACAAAGGAATCAATTGGCATCAAACCATCATAGCATGAGATTATTTTACTTAACTTAAATCTGGTTCATCAACTAAAAAAAAATAAGATACAATTTTGCCATTATAAAATACCCTAAATTTTCAAATGTCTTTATTTCTAAAATAAACAACCATCACAGTTATATCAATTATTAAAAAAAGTCAGAAAATAAACGTATCAAATTATAATTTTTGTTACTTTTTGATCTGTGAAATTCCACAAGGCAACTACAAAGAAATAAATTACTAAAAACAAAATAACAATAATAGATTTAGAAGGAAACAGCAGCAAAAAGGAAAGGGTTTAGTCAGAGTGACACAGAAGGTCAAAGTTTAGGTTAGATTACTCTTTAAGGCAAACAATGAACTGCCTAGAACCTTCACCTTTATCTGCCTTGTCCAAATCCTTCACAAACAGGCCAGCTTCCTTCTCACCTAGTGACTCATCAGTAACCTGGGAAACACAAGTCTATGTTACACTCCTATGGATACACCTAGCATAGCAGAAAATATATCTTTTTCTTGATATGAGGTAAAACCATAGCTAATAATAGCAGACTATGCTGTTCTGTATCATGAATAACAATGCACTCAGAAAAAGCTAAAAAATGTCATAATGTAGGGGTCTCAGTCATAACCAAGTAGTAGAGGATTACCAACTCTCTGACCTTACAGATTGGATAACAATCAACTTGTCTTACTGGAGCTTGTCCCAGTCTGGTATGCCTATATGACACTGCACTAAAATAATATCTCACTCCCACTGTAGTCAAACTTGAGGGAAAAAAAAAGATCAACTTGAGATATACAAAAAAAAAAAAAAAAAACCACTGTGCTTAAATTACACTTATATTTCACATTCCAGCTAAACGTACAAAAACAGTATTGGTGTTAATTCAACACTAGACAGCAGCACATGCATCCAAAGTTTTTGAATGGCTTCTGATGTAAGGTATCACTGAGTTGCCATTAAAGCATTAGTCATTATTCTTCTGCCATCCACTCACCTGAAGCTTGCCAAGTTGCTGTTCAAATTGCCGTATCCTGGCAACCGCCTCCTCTCTCTCCGCACTGCTTTGATCAAGTTGTCCTTTTTTTTAATTACAAAAAAATTTTTTTTTATCAATTTTATGATTACAAAATCATCTTAAATAAATGTAATGTTACAAAACTGTGGAAAGCTTCACTTTTGATAAAACTGTTCAAGAAGTAACCTATAACTGACATGCTCTTGTAGGTATTATCTTATAATGATATCATTGGCATAGGAGCCATTCATTCACATTACCCCACCCTGGGACTGACCTCAACTAGCTATTTTTCTGGAGAAATCACTTGGTGAGTTGGTTTACCTTGCAAAGTCTCTAGGGTGAAGGTAATCTGAGACATGGATGCTTCTCTCTCCTGCTTTTGCACTCTCAGGTTGCCTAGTTGGGCTTCCAGAACGGGCAGCACTCCTGCAGGGTTCTCAGGGATGGACACATAACCTTCACTTCCTTCATCAACTTCAGTCAGAGAGTGAAGCCCTTTCCACAACATCTCCAGAGCCTCCCTGGCTTGAAGCCCAGCTTCGCGCTCCTCTTTGCCAGCATCCAGGCTCTCTCTCAAGGAAACAATCTCCATCTCCAGCTGTGCCAACTCATCTCTTTTGTTCTTCAATGCTTCCTCCTTCTCTTCCTCCATGTCATCAAGCTTCTTCTGCAAATTGTGGAGTTCCTCACTGTAACCTTTGACCTCAACCTCCATTTTTTTCATCACCTCCTCTCTGTTTCTCTCAGAAACATCCAGGCTCATTCTTAAATTAGTTAGCTCAGCCTCAATACTGGCCTCCATTTGATTCCCTCTCTCTGCATTATCTTCCCTTTCCCTCTCTACAGCTGCTAGCTTTGCTCTTGCTTCTTCCAGTTCAGAGCTCCTTCTAACCAACTCTGCTTCTAGAGCACAAATGGCCTGCTCTCTTTCCTTCTCAGAAGCATCCAGTCTGGCTCTTAGGGCTCCAAGTTGCTCCTCATCATGGCTGGCCAGTTGCTGCCTCTCTTCTCCAAACCTGCGGGCTTCTGCAAGCTCCTGCTCCATCTGTCTGAACTGTGCGGTCAGGATCTGCATAAAGAAGATAGTCACTCAACCCTAACAGCAATACCGACAGTGATTCAGTTAAACAAAGATGTATTAGGGTTAAAAATGTTGCACTGTCCAAGTAAAAAATGAGCATTAATTTTTTTAAAAAGGCTGCCTTTATAAATAAAGAGAGAAAAAAAATTGCCATCATGTGTTTTTGACAAAACTGAAGTACAGATGTCTTAGAAGTAACTCTGTCTTTGCATTAGCATTCCTCCACAGAGCATCTTTTTACCTGTTTCTGCTGGTCTGCACTATTAAGCTCCTGCTGTAACATTTCCAGAACTTGTGAGCGAGAGCGCAAAGATTCCTCGAGCTCCTCAATCCGTCGCTCAGATACACGCAGAGTCTTTGGACAAACAGACAAACTTTACACTTCTGCATATACAGATAGATAAATGAGAAACACATTCAACATAGAGAGATATTCTACATACAGTGAGTTAAGAGATAAAAGTCTGATAAAAAGACAGACGGGACAGCCTGACCCAGAAAATCTTCCCTTTAGTCAACATCTCATTTTTAATTTTTATTTATTAGCTTCAGAGGAAAAGCTAATAAATTGTGTTTTAGTATCAACTAAACATTACCTGTTGTAGCTCACTGTTGTTTGAGGCCTGGCTGACGCGAAGGAGCTCCTCCTCATGCTTCAGAATTTGTTCCTGAAACCGTGCATCTTTGTCCTTGACCACAGCCTGAAGAACTTGCACCTGGGTTAGAAACATTAGAGTACAGGAATATGGTCCTGAATTCTAAACATAGATAAATGAACATGTAATTGGTTTGGCCAGGGACATCAAACTCTATAATTTGTCTTCCATGATATGATATATGCTTGTTGGATGTATCAAAGGCCTGAACTCATCAATCATTATGTTACACCAATTTTCTGGAACAATATGAAATATACTTTACTGTCACGCACGCGCACAAACACGGACGCACACACACACAGGTTACACATTCCGTGCACGAATCCCATAATGTCAAAATTAAAATGACAATGATTCGCAGCCACCAGCTTCCATGGAGGAGTCTGAAGCTAGAACGTACCTGTTCTGCATAGTACTCTTCCTTTTCTTTCAGACGTTGCTCGGCGACCTTGAGCTCTTCTCTGAGGCTTTGTGTTGACAACTCTTCCTGACTCAGCCTCCGTTTCAGCTGCTGTAGCTCTTCCTCCACTCCTGCAGGCACTGTGAAGGAGCTTTCCAAATTCTGAACATACACAGACAGCTATAGAAATCAGACTTGCCTAGCATACCATACTGGAGTGGCTTTAGAAAGCCAGTGAGACTAATTATTTAAAACTTGATTAGCTTAATAAACAGAGTTGCTTATTGGATGGGTCAAAGACCTGAACTCATCAATCATTATGTTCCAACAATTTGTTGGAACAATCCATGTGCAAATGAGTGTGACCAAAATATCTGTCCAAATGTGCACACCAGTCCTACATTATCCATCAAACACCAACATTTTAACAGGGACTACTAGCTTTAGAATATTCTATAAAAAGAACTGGCATTATTTGGTTCAAGACAATACATTAGCTAACTATTATTTAAACCTTGATCTTTTCAGTTTTTTTTACTCATCTGAACTGCTGACAAATGCTTAGAAAAAAATATCCATCTGAATTTTAGCTGAAGAATAAGACATTTTAACCTTGGAATAATGACTCTAGTAGTTTATTTTAAATTTGATAACATATATTTAGAGGAACCATGCCCATCCTAAACTCACTAATGAAGTACTGGTCACGAATATTAAAAGCCAACAGTAACACAAAAAAAATGTCCTGATAACTGCATGTATGTAAACATGTAATCTTATTTTCTAGATGATGTAGACAAAGTGGTTTTACTAAGTACATGAGCAGATCACCTGACTAGTGTTCAGTTCCTCCTGTCCTTTCAGCTCAGTGATTTGTTTATTTAAAGCAGCCATCTTGGCTTTTGCCTGCAGCTTCAGTTTGGTGAACTTAGCTTCTCCCTGTTCCCTTTCATCCTATAAAATACACACACACACACACACACACACACACACACACACACACACACACGCACAGA